>OY726521.1:111180250-111798349 GCA_963383655.1 Bathymodiolus septemdierum
ACCAGATGGTAATCAGAAGTACAGACAATACAATGACCACAGAAAGATACCAGATGGTAATCAGAAGGACAGACAATACAATGGCCACAGCAAGATACCAGATGGTAATCAGAAGGACAGACAATACAATGACCACAGAAAGATACCAGATGGTAATCAGAAGCACAGACAATACAATGGCCACAGAAAGATACCAGATGGTAATCAGAAGGACAGACAATACAATGGCCACAGAAAGATACCAGATGGTAATCAGAAGGACATACAATACAATGACCACAGAAAGATACCAGATGGTAATCAGAAGGACAGACAATACAATGGCCACAGAAAGATACCAGATGGTAATCAGAAGTACAGACAATACAATGGCCACAGAAAGATACCAGATGGTAATCAGAAGGACAGACAATACAATGGCCACAGAAAGATACCAGATAGCCGGGTAACCAGAAGGACAGACAATACAATGGCCACAGAAAGATACCAGATGGTAATCAGAAGTACAGACAATACAATGGCCACAGAAAGATACCAGATGGTAATCAGAAGTACAGACAATACAATGGCCACAGAAAGATACCAGATGGTAATCAGAAGGACAGACAATACAATGGCCACAGAAAGATACCAGATAGCCGGGTAACCAGAAGGACAGACAATACAATGGCTACAGAAAGATAGCAGATGGCCAGGTAATCAGAAGTACAGACAATACAATGACCACAGAAAGATACCAGATGGTAATCAGAAGGACATACAATACAATGGCCACAGAAAGATACCAGATGGTAATCAGAAGTACAGACAATACAATGACCACAGAAAGATACCAGATGGTAATCAGAAGGACAGACACCACAATGGCCACAGAAAGATACCAGATGGTAATCAGAAGAACAGACAATACAATGGCCACAGAAAGATACCAGATGGTAATCAGAAGTACAGACAATACAATGGCCACAGAAAGATACCAGATGGTAATCAGAAGTACAGACAATACAATGACCACAGAAAGATACCAGATGGTAATCAGAAGTACAGACAATACAATGACCACAGAAAGATACCAGATGGTAATCAGAAGTACAGACAATACAATGACCACAGAAAGATACCAGATGGTAATCAGAAGTACAGACAATACAATGACCACAGAAAGATACCAGATGGTAATCAGAAGTACAGACAATACAATGACCACAGAAAGATACCAGATGGTAATCAGAAGGACAGACACCACAATGGCCACAGAAAGATACCAGATGGTAATCAGAAGAACAGACAATACAATGGCCACAGAAAGATACCAGATGGTAATCAGAAGTACAGACAATACAATGGCCACAGAAAGATACCAGATGGTAATCAGAAGGACAGACAATACAATGACCACAGAAAGATACCAGATGGTAATCAGAAGGACAGACAATACAATGACCACAGAAAGATACCAGATGGTAATCAGAAGGACAGACAATACAATGGCCACAGAAAGATACCAGATGGTAATCAGAAGTACAGACAATACAATGGCCACAGAAAGATACCAGATGGTAATCAGAAGTACAGACAATACAATGACCACAGAAAGATACCAGATGGTAATCAGAAGGACAGACAATACAATGACCACAGAAAGATACCAGATGGTAATCAGAAGTACAGACAATACAATGACCACAGAAAGATACCAGATGGTAATCAGAAGTACAGACAATACAATGACCACAGAAAGATACCAGATGGTAATCAGAAGTACAGACAATACAATGACCACAGAAAGATACCAGATGGTAATCAGAAGGACAGACAATACAATGACCACAGAAAGATACCAGATGGTAATCAGAAGGACAGACAATACAATGACCACAGAAAGATACCAGATGGTAATCAGAAGTACAGACAATACAATGACCACAGAAAGATACCAGATGGTAATCAGAAGTACAGACAATACAATGACCACAGAAAGATACCAGATGGTAATCAGAAGGACAGACAATACAATGATCACAGAAAGATACCAGATGGTAATCAGAAGGACAGACAATACAATGACCACAGAAAGATACCAGATGGTAATCAGAAGCACAGACAATACAATGACCACAGAAAGATACCAGATGGTAATCAGAAGTACAGACAATACAATGACCACAGAAAGATACCAGATGGTAATCAGAAGGACAGACAATACAATGGCCACAGCAAGATACCAGATGGTAATCAGAAGGACAGACAATACAATGACCACAGAAAGATACCAGATGGTAATCAGAAGCACAGACAATACAATGGCCACAGAAAGATACCAGATGGTAATCAGAAGGACAGACAATACAATGGCCACAGAAAGATACCAGATGGTAATCAGAAGGACATACAATACAATGACCACAGAAAGATACCAGATGGTAATCAGAAGGACAGACAATACAATGGCCACAGAAAGATACCAGATGGTAATCAGAAGTACAGACAATACAATGGCCACAGAAAGATACCAGATGGTAATCAGAAGGACAGACAATACAATGGCCACAGAAAGATACCAGATAGCCGGGTAACCAGAAGGACAGACAATACAATGGCCACAGAAAGATACCAGATGGTAATCAGAAGTACAGACAATACAATGGCCACAGAAAGATACCAGATGGTAATCAGAAGTACAGACAATACAATGGCCACAGAAAGATACCAGATGGTAATCAGAAGGACAGACAATACAATGGCCACAGAAAGATACCAGATAGCCGGGTAACCAGAAGGACAGACAATACAATGGCTACAGAAAGATAGCAGATGGCCAGGTAATCAGAAGTACAGACAATACAATGACCACAGAAAGATACCAGATGGTAATCAGAAGGACATACAATACAATGGCCACAGAAAGATACCAGATGGTAATCAGAAGGACATACAATACAATGGCCACAGAAAGATACCAGATGGTAATCAGAAGGACAGACAATACAATGGCCACAGAAAGATACCAGATGGTAATCAGAAGGACAGACAACACAATGGCCACAGAAAGATACCAGATGGTAATCAGAAGGACATACAATACAATGGCCACAGAAAGATACCAGATGGTTATCAGAAGGACAGACAATACAATGGCCACAGAAAGATACCAGATGGTAATCAGAAGGACATACAATACAATGACCTCAGAAAGATACCAGATGGCCAGGTAATCAGAAGGACAGACAATGCAATGGCCACAGAAAGATACCAGATGGTAATCAGAAGGACAGACAACACAATGGCCATGGAAAGATACCAGATGGTAATCAGAAGGACAGACAATACAATGACCACAGAAAGATACCAGATGGTAATCAGAAGGACATACAACACAATGGCCACAGAAAGATACCAGATGGTAATCAGAAGGACATACAATACAATGGCCACAGAAAGATACCAGATGGTAATCAGAAAGACAGACAACACAATGGCCACAGAAAGATACCAGATGGTAATCAGAAGGACAGACAATACAATGACCACAGAAAGATACCAGATGGTAATCAGAAGGACAGACAATACAATGGCCACAGAAAGATACCAGATGGTAATCAGAAGGACAGACAATACAATGGCCACAGAAAGATACCAGATGGTAATCAGAAGGACAGACAATACAATGACCACAGAAAGATACCAGATGGTAATCAGAAGGACAGACAATACAATGGCCACAGCAAGATACCAGATGGTAATCAGAAGGACAGACAATACAATGGCCACAGAAAGATACCAGATGGTAATCAGAAGGACAGACAATACAATGGCCACAGAAATATACCAGATGGTAATCAGAAGGACATACAACACAATGGCCACAGAAATATACCAGATGGTAATCAGAAGGACAGACAATACAATGACCACAGAAAGATACCAGATGGTAATCAGAAGGACAGACAATACAATGGCCACAGAAAGATACCAGATAGTAATCAGAAGGACATACAATACAATGGCCATAGAAAGATACCAGATGGTAATCAGAAGGACAGACAATACAATGACCACAGAAAGATACCAGATGGTAATCAGAAGGACAGACAATACAATGGCCACAGAAAGATACCAGATGGTAATCAGAAGTACAGACAATACAATGGCCACAGAAAGATACCAGATGGTAATCAGAAGTACAGACAATACAATGACCACAGAAAGATACCAGATGGTAATCAGAAGGACAGACAATACAATGACCACAGAAAGATACCAGATGGTAATCAGAAGTACAGACAATACAATGACCACAGAAAGATACCAGATGGTAATCAGAAGTACAGACAATACAATGACCACAGAAAGATACCAGATGGTAATCAGAAGTACAGACAATACAATGACCACAGAAAGATACCAGATGGTAATCAGAAGGACAGACAATACAATGACCACAGAAAGATACCAGATGGTAATCAGAAGGACAGACAATACAATGACCACAGAAAGATACCAGATGGTAATCAGAAGTACAGACAATACAATGACCACAGAAAGATACCAGATGGTAATCAGAAGTACAGACAATACAATGACCACAGAAAGATACCAGATGGTAATCAGAAGGACAGACAATACAATGATCACAGAAAGATACCAGATGGTAATCAGAAGGACAGACAATACAATGACCACAGAAAGATACCAGATGGTAATCAGAAGCACAGACAATACAATGACCACAGAAAGATACCAGATGGTAATCAGAAGTACAGACAATACAATGACCACAGAAAGATACCAGATGGTAATCAGAAGGACAGACAATACAATGGCCACAGCAAGATACCAGATGGTAATCAGAAGGACAGACAATACAATGACCACAGAAAGATACCAGATGGTAATCAGAAGCACAGACAATACAATGGCCACAGAAAGATACCAGATGGTAATCAGAAGGACAGACAATACAATGGCCACAGAAAGATACCAGATGGTAATCAGAAGGACATACAATACAATGACCACAGAAAGATACCAGATGGTAATCAGAAGGACAGACAATACAATGGCCACAGAAAGATACCAGATGGTAATCAGAAGTACAGACAATACAATGGCCACAGAAAGATACCAGATGGTAATCAGAAGGACAGACAATACAATGGCCACAGAAAGATACCAGATAGCCGGGTAACCAGAAGGACAGACAATACAATGGCCACAGAAAGATACCAGATGGTAATCAGAAGTACAGACAATACAATGGCCACAGAAAGATACCAGATGGTAATCAGAAGTACAGACAATACAATGGCCACAGAAAGATACCAGATGGTAATCAGAAGGACAGACAATACAATGGCCACAGAAAGATACCAGATAGCCGGGTAACCAGAAGGACAGACAATACAATGGCTACAGAAAGATAGCAGATGGCCAGGTAATCAGAAGTACAGACAATACAATGACCACAGAAAGATACCAGATGGTAATCAGAAGGACATACAATACAATGGCCACAGAAAGATACCAGATGGTAATCAGAAGGACATACAATACAATGGCCACAGAAAGATACCAGATGGTAATCAGAAGTACAGACAATACAATGACCACAGAAAGATACCAGATGGTAATCAGAAGTACAGACAATACAATGACCACAGAAAGATACCAGATGGTAATCAGAAGGACAGACAATACAATGATCACAGAAAGATACCAGATGGTAATCAGAAGGACAGACAATACAATGACCACAGAAAGATACCAGATGGTAATCAGAAGCACAGACAATACAATGACCACAGAAAGATACCAGATGGTAATCAGAAGTACAGACAATACAATGACCACAGAAAGATACCAGATGGTAATCAGAAGGACAGACAATACAATGGCCACAGCAAGATACCAGATGGTAATCAGAAGGACAGACAATACAATGACCACAGAAAGATACCAGATGGTAATCAGAAGCACAGACAATACAATGGCCACAGAAAGATACCAGATGGTAATCAGAAGGACAGACAATACAATGGCCACAGAAAGATACCAGATGGTAATCAGAAGGACATACAATACAATGACCACAGAAAGATACCAGATGGTAATCAGAAGGACAGACAATACAATGGCCACAGAAAGATACCAGATGGTAATCAGAAGTACAGACAATACAATGGCCACAGAAAGATACCAGATGGTAATCAGAAGGACAGACAATACAATGGCCACAGAAAGATACCAGATAGCCGGGTAACCAGAAGGACAGACAATACAATGGCCACAGAAAGATACCAGATGGTAATCAGAAGTACAGACAATACAATGGCCACAGAAAGATACCAGATGGTAATCAGAAGTACAGACAATACAATGGCCACAGAAAGATACCAGATGGTAATCAGAAGGACAGACAATACAATGGCCACAGAAAGATACCAGATAGCCGGGTAACCAGAAGGACAGACAATACAATGGCTACAGAAAGATAGCAGATGGCCAGGTAATCAGAAGTACAGACAATACAATGACCACAGAAAGATACCAGATGGTAATCAGAAGGACATACAATACAATGGCCACAGAAAGATACCAGATGGTAATCAGAAGGACATACAATACAATGGCCACAGAAAGATACCAGATGGTAATCAGAAGGACAGACAATACAATGGCCACAGAAAGATACCAGATGGTAATCAGAAGGACAGACAACACAATGGCCACAGAAAGATACCAGATGGTAATCAGAAGGACATACAATACAATGGCCACAGAAAGATACCAGATGGTAATCAGAAGGACAGACAATACAATGGCCACAGAAAGATACCAGATGGTAATCAGAAGGACATACAATACAATGACCTCAGAAAGATACCAGATGGCCAGGTAATCAGAAGGACAGACAATGCAATGGCCACAGAAAGATACCAGATGGTAATCAGAAGGACAGACAACACAATGGCCATGGAAATATACCAGATGGTAATCAGAAGGACAGACAATACAATGACCACAGAAAGATACCAGATGGTAATCAGAAGGACATACAACACAATGGCCACAGAAAGATACCAGATGGTAATCAGAAGGACATACAATACAATGGCCACAGAAAGATACCAGATGGTAATCAGAAAGACAGACAACACAATGGCCACAGAAAGATACCAGATGGTAATCAGAAGGACAGACAATACAATGACCACAGAAAGATACCAGATGGTAATCAGAAGGACAGACAATACAATGGCCACAGAAAGATACCAGATGGTAATCAGAAGGACAGACAATACAATGGCCACAGAAAGATACCAGATGGTAATCAGAAGGACAGACAATACAATGACCACAGAAAGATACCAGATGGTAATCAGAAGGACAGACAATACAATGGCCACAGCAAGATACCAGATGGTAATCAGAAGGACAGACAATACAATGGCCACAGAAAGATACCAGATGGTAATCAGAAGGACAGACAATACAATGGCCACAGAAATATACCAGATGGTAATCAGAAGGACATACAACACAATGGCCACAGAAATATACCAGATGGTAATCAGAAGGACAGACAATACAATGACCACAGAAAGATACCAGATGGTAATCAGAAGGACAGACAATACAATGGCCACAGAAAGATACCAGATAGTAATCAGAAGGACATACAATACAATGGCCATAGAAAGATACCAGATGGTAATCAGAAAGACAGACAACACAATGGCCTCAGAAAGATACCAGATGGCCAGGTAATCAGAAGAACAGACAACACAATGGTCACAGAAATATACCAGATGGTAATCAGAAGGACAGACAATACAATGGCCACAGAAAGATACCAGATGGTAATCAGAAGGACAGACAACACAATGGCCACAGAAAGATACCAGATGGTAATCAGAAGGACAGACAATGCAATGGCCACATAAAAATCCTAGATGGTAATCAGAAGGACAGACAATACAATCGCCACATAAAGATACCAGATGGTAATCAGAAGGACAGACAATACAATGGCCACAGAAAGATACCAGATGGTAATCAGAAGGACAGACAATACAATGGCCACAGAAAGATACCAGATGGTAATCAGAAGGACAGACAACACAATGGCCACAGAAAGATACCAGATGGTAATCAGAAGGACAGACAATACAATGGCCACAGAAAGATACCAGATGGTAATCAGAAGGACAGACAATACAATGGCCACAGAAAGATACCAGATGGTAATCAGAAGGACAGACAATACAATGGCCACAGAAAGATACCAGATGATAATCAGAAGGACATACAATACAATGGCCACAGAAAGATACCAGATGGTAATCAGAAGGACAGACAATACAATGGCCAGAGAAAGATACCAGATGGTAATCAGAAGGACATACAATACAATGGCCACAGAAAGATACCAGATGGTAATCAGAAGGACATACAATGCAATGGCCACAGAAAGATACCAGATGGTAATCAGAAGGACAGACAATACAATGGCCACAGAAAGATACCAGATGGTAATCAGAAGGACATACAATACAATGGCCACAGAAAGATACCAGATGGTAATCAGAAGGACAGACAATACAATGGCCACATAAAAATCCTAGATGGTAATCAGAAGGACAGACAATACAATGGCCACATAAAGATACCAGATGGTAATCAGAAAGACAGACAATCCAATGGCCACAGCAAGATACCAGATGGTAATCAGAAGGACAGACAATACAATGGCCACAGAAAGATCCCAGATGGTAATCAGAAGGACAGACAATACAATGGCCACAGAAAGATACCAGATGGTAATCAGAAGAACAGACAATACAATGGCCACAGAAAGATCCCAGATGGTAATCAGAAGGACAGACAATATAATGGCCACAGAAAGATACCAGATGGTAATCAGAAGGACATACAATACAATGGCCACAGAAAGATACCAGATGGTAATCAGAAGGACAGACAATACAATGGCCATAGAAAGATCCCAGATGGTAATCAGAAGGACAGACAATACAATGGCCACAGAAAGATACCAGATGGTAATCAGAAAGACATACAATACAATGGCCACAGAAAGATACCAGATGGTAATCAGAAGGACAGACAATACAATGGCCACAGAAAGATACCAGATGGTAATCAGAAGGACAGACAATGCAATGGCCACAGCAAGATCCCAGATGGTAATCAGAAGGACAGACAATACAATGGCCACATAAAGATACCAGACGGTAATCAGAAGAACAGACAACACAATGGTCACAGAAATATACCAGATGATAATCAGAAGGACAGACAACAAAATGGCCACAAAAAGATACCAGATGGTAATCAGAAGGACAGACAACACAGTGACACAGACAGATACCAGATGGTAATCAGAAGCACAGACTACACAATGGCCACAGAAAGATACCAGATGGTAATCAGAAGGACAGACAACACAATGGCCACAAAAAGATACCAGATGGTAAACAGGACAGACAACACAATGGCCACAGAAAGATACCAGATGGTAATCAGAAGAACAGACAACACAATGGCCACAGAAAGATATCAGATGGTAATCAGAAGGACAGACAAAACAATAGCCACAGAAAGATACCAGATGGTAATCAGAAGGACAGACAATACAATGGCCACAGAAAGATACCAGATGGTAATCAGAAGGACAGACACCAAAATGGCCATAGAAAGATACCAGATGGTAATCAGAAGGACATACAACACAATGACCACAGAAAGATACCAGATGGTAATCAGAAGGACAGACAATACAATGGCCACAGAAAGATACCAGATGGTAATCAGAAGGACAGATAATACAATGGCCACAGAAAGAACCCAGATGGTAATCAGAAGGACAGACAATACAATGGCCACAGAAAGATACCAGATGGTAATCAGAAGAACAGATAACACAATGGTCACAGAAATATACCAGATGGTAATCAGAAGGACATACAATGCAATGGCCACAGCAAGATACCAGATGGTAATCAGAAGGACAGACAACACAATGATCACAGCAAGATACCAGATGGTAATCAGAAGAACAGACAACACAATGGCCACAGAACGATACCAGATGGTAATCAGAAGGACAGACAACACAATGGCCACAGAAAGATACCAGATGGTAATCAGAAGGACAGACAACACAATGGCCACAGAAAGATACCAGATGGTAATCAGAATGACAGACAATACAATGGCCACAGAAAGATACCAGATGGTAATCAGAAGGACAGACAACACAATGGCCACAGAAAGATAACAGATGGTAATCAGAAGAACAGACAACACAATGGTCACAGAAATATACCAGATGGTAATCAGAAGGACATACAATACAATGGCCACAGAAAGATACCAGATGGTAATCAGAAGGACAGACAACACAATGACCACAGCAAGATACCAGATGGTAATCAGAAGAACAGACAACACAATGGCCACAGAAAGATACCAGATGGTAATCAGAAGGACAGACAACACAATGGCCACAGAAAGATACCAGATGGTAATCAGAAGGACAAACAACACAATGGCCACAGAAAGATACCAGATGGTAATCAGAAGGACAGACAACACAATGGCCACAGAAAGATCCCAGATGGTAATCAGAAGGAGAGACAACCTAATGGCCACAGAAAGATACCAGATGGTAATCAGAAGGACAGACAATACAATGGCCACAGAAAGATACCAGATGGTAATCAGAAGGACAGACAACACAATGGCCACAGAAAGATACCAGATGGTAATCAGAAGGACAGACAACACAATGGCCACAGAAAGATACCAGATAGCCGGGTAACCAGAAGGACAGACAATACAATGGCTACAGAAAGATAGCAGATGGCCAGGTAATCAGAAGGACAGACAATGCAATGGCCACAGAAAGATACCAGATGGCCAGGTAATCAGAAAGAGAGACAATACAATGGCCACAGAAGGATAGCAGATGGCCAGGTAATCAGAAGGACAAACAATACAATAGCCACAGAAAGATACCAGATGGCCAGGTAATCAGAAGGACAGACAATGCAACGGCCACAGAAAGATACCAGATGGTAATGAGAAGGACAGACAACACAATGGCCACAGAAAGATACCAGATAGCCAGGTAATCAGAAGGACAGACAATACAATGGCCACAGAAAGATACCAGATGGCCAGGTAATTAGAAGGACAGACAATACAATGGCCACAGAAAGATACCAGATGGCCAGGTAATCAGAAGGAGAGACAACACAGTGACCACAGAAAGATACCAGATGGCCAGGTAATCAGAAGGACAGACAACACAATGGCCTCAGAAAGATACCAGATGGCCAGGTAATCAGAAGGACAGACAATACAATGGCCACAGAAAGATACCAGATGGTAATCAGAAGGACAGACAACACAATGGCCACAGAAAGATACCAGATGGCCAGGTAATCAGAAGGACAGACAATACAATGGCCACAGAAAGATACCAGATGGCCAGGTAATCAGAAGGACAGACAATACAATGGCCACAGAAAGATACCAGATGGCCAGGTAATCAGAAGGAGAGACAATACAATGGCTACAGAAAGATACCAGATGGCCAGGTAATCAGAAGGACAGACGATGCAATGGCCACAGAAAGATACCAGATGGCCAGGTAATCAGAAGGAGAGACAATACAATGGCCACAGAAATATACCAGATGGCCAGGTAATCAGAAGGACAGACAATACAATGGCCACAGAAAGATACCAGATGGCCAGGTAACCAGAAGGACAGACAATACAATGGCCACAGAAAGATACAAGATGGCCAGTTAATCAGAAGGACAGACCATACAATGGCCACAGAAAGATAACAGATGGCCAGGTAATCAGAAGGACAGACAATACAATTGCCACAGAAGGATACCAGATGGCCCGGAATGGGTATTCAGAAGGACAGACAATACAATGGCCACAGAAAGATACCAGATGGCCAGGTAATTAGAAGGACAGACAATACCATGGCCACAGAAAGATACCAGATGGCCCGGAATGGGTAATCAGAAGGACAGACAATACAATGGCCACAGAAAGATACCAGATGGCCAGGTAATCAGAAGGACAGACAATACAATGGCCACAGAAAGATACCAGATGGCCAGGTAATTAGAAGGACAGACAATACAATGGCCACAGAAAGATACCAGATGGCCAGGTAATCAGAAGGACAGACAATACAATGGCCACAGAAAGATACAAGATGGCCAGTTAATCAGAAGGATAGACCATACAATGGCCACAGAAAGATAACAGATGGCCAGGTAATCAGAAGGACAGACAATACAATTGCCACAGAAGGATACCAGATGGCCCGGAATGGGTATTCAGAAGGACAGACAATACAATGGCCACAGAAAGATACCAGATGGCCAGGTAATTAGAAGGACAGACAATACCATGGCCACAGAAAGATACCAGATGGCCCGGAATGGGTAATCAGAAGGACAGACAATACAATGGCCACAGAAAGATACCAGATGGCCAGGTAATCAGAAGGACAGACAATACAATGGCCACAGAAAGATACCAGATGGCCAGGTAATTAGAAGGACAGACAATACAATGGCCACAGAAAGATACCAGATGGCCAGGTAATCAGAAGGACAGACAATACAATGGCCACAGAAAGATACCAGATGGCCAGGTAATCAGAAGGACAGACAATACAATGGCCACAGAAAGATACCAGATGGCCAGGTAATCAGAAGGACAGACAACACAATGGCCACAGAAAGATACCAGATGGCCAGGTAATCAGAAGGACAGACAATACAATGGCCACAGAAAGATACCAGATGGCCAGGTAATCAGAAGGACAGACAATACAATTGCCACAGAAAGATGCCGGATGGTCAGGTAATCAGAAGGACAGACAACACAATGGCCACAGAAAGATACCAGATGGTAATCAGAAGGACAGACAACACAATGGCCACAGAAAGATACCAGATGGCCAGATAATCAGAAGGACAGACAATACAATGACCACAGAAAGATACCAGATGGCCAGGTAATGAGAAGGACAGACAATACAATAGCCACAGAAAGATACCAGATGGCCAGGTAATCAGAAGGACAGACAATACAATGGCCACAGAAAGATACCAGATGGTAATCAGAAGGACAGACAACACAATGGCCACAGAAAGATACCAGATGGTAATCAGAAGGACAGACAACACAATGGCCACAGAAAGATACCAGATGGCCAGGTAATCAGAAGGAGAGACAATACAAAGGCCACAGAAACGACACACAATGATCTTCAAAACACTACACAGGCACTAAAAGTTAAGCATCACAAATATCACAAAAAAACTGGTCGAAGACCATTGACCAAGTCCATGTTCCAAATCAGGGGGAATGGAATTTAAAAATAACAAATATCAACAATAGATGATTTGAATATAAGCTAAGCATGATAGAAAATAAATATTTCTGAATCTCGGGTAAAACATTAAAAGTTATGGTACAACTATTTTCATAAGAAAAAAATTGAAAGATATCAAAGGGGTAATCAGAAACCACAAATGGAAGGACGGGCAATACAACGGTGAAAAAGGACAAGTGAAAAAACACTGCACAGAAAACTAAAGACTGAGTAACATTAACTCCACAGAGATTACTCAGTTACTTTAGAAGACGAGCGGTATATCTTGCTCCACAGGTGACACCCGTCATGTTTCAATTTTCTACAAACCCGGTGATAGATAAGTGATGAATGAGAAAAGGATGTGATTGTGATTACGACAAACGGGACATTTTAATGGTTATTTGTGTCACAGATAAATATTTCTGAATCTCTGGGGAAAAAAATAATACATATTGAACAACTATCGACATTCCTCATAAGTTTGACAATTTTCAATTGGAAATGATTTAAATTAACAAAATTAAAACTCAGTTTATATGTATTGGAATAAAATGAAAAACCAAAAATAACACACTGTCGGAACAGTCTCGACATTCAATCAAACAACCGTAGACAGAGGTCAAATTGATACTCTTTAATACACATATACATAACTATGTAAATATGTAGGGTTCTTGTAGGTAACCAGAAGGTGTGGGAACGAATTTAATATTTTGGATTTAGTTCACAGTTGTATGGTTTAGGTTTATGGTGTTTAACGCCACAGTCATCAAAAGTAAGCAAGAATACAGTTGTTTATACTGGTTTATATCAGGATTCCATCCTTTTCATAACTTATATTTTGGCAAACATTCAGTTTCTTATAATAATGTAATTAATTTTCCAGGAGTCGTTATAATTGTACCAACACAAACAGTATATACACTACAATTAGATGGTATTTTACGTGTGTGCAAAATAAAACATCACAAAGAAATAAAAATTATCATAAGAAACAAAATACTATTTGAATAAATTAACTAAATATTATGTATATGATAAGCGAGAGCAGAACATTCATACATGTAGGTGCTTGTTTTGCTAATTACAGAAAATGCATTTTTCAACCTTGACCTTGATAACAGATGGTGTATCATTCATCAGCACGCGTATTGTATGTACTCAGATATAAATACTTTATTAATAAAACTCTTCAATTTCGGAACTTGTCAAAATGATGCACAAAGAAAAATATGAAGTTACTCCCGAACCAAGGTAAGTTACAAGTAGATAAATATAGACATATATCATTGTTTTTTTGTTGTTGATTACTTGCAGTTAATCCACGTAGACAAAAATGATCTTTTTGCATGTAATATATAAGACAAACGAGGCATATTAAGGATACTATAGCCATAACAATCTGATTATCTAAGGAAAAATAACGGCATGTGTATAATAAGTTAAAAGGAAATACATGTCATATCATAACATTTAAAGTTTGAACCTATACAACTATCTTAACCCCGCCACTTTTTATTGAAGTGCCTGTGTCAAGCTAGGAAAGTGAGCGGTCATGTATTTTCTGTGTTAGGGGTATCGATTTTGCCTTTTAGCGATTTGTCTATTGGATTTTGAAACGATCCCGACAGTGTGGTATTTTAGAACGGTACCGACAGTGTGGTATTTTAGAACTGTTCCGACAGTGTGGTATTTTAGAACGGTACCGACAGTGTGGTATTTTAGAACTGCTCCGACAGTGTGGTATTTTAGAACGGTACCGATAGTGTGGTATCTTAGAACGGTACCGACAGTGTGGTATTTTAGAACTGCTCCGACAGTGTGGTATTTTAGAACGGTACCGACAGTGTGGTATTTTAGAACTGCTCCGACAGTGTGGTATTTTAGAACGGTACCGATAGTGTGGTATCTTAGAACGGTACCGACAGTGTGGTATTTTGGAACGGTACCGACAGTGTGGTATTTTAGAACTGCTCCGACAGTGTGGTATTTTAGAACTGCTCCGACAGTGAGGTATTTTAGAACGGTACCGACAGTGTGGTATTTTAGAACGGTACCGACAGTGAGGTATTTTGGAACGGTACCGACAGTGTGGTATTTTAGAACGGTACGGACAGTGTGGTATTTTAGAACTGCTCCGACAGTGTGGTATTTTAGAACGGTACCGACTGTATGGTATTTTAGAACGGTACCGACAGTGTGGTATTTTAGAACGGTACCGACAGCGTGGTATTTTAGAACGGTACCGACAGCGTGGTATTTTAGAACGGTACCGACAGTATGGTATTTTAGAACGGTACCGACAGCGTGGTATTTTAGAACGGTACCGACAGCGTGGTATTTTAGAACGGTACCGACAGCGTGGTATTTTAGAACGGTACCGACAGCGTGGTATTTTAGAACGGTACCGACAGTGTGGTATTTAGAACGGTACCGACAGTGTTGTATTTTAGAACGGTACCGACAGCGTGGTATTTTAGAACGGTACCGACAGTGTGGTATTTTTTGTTTTTCATTTTATTAAACATCAGGTATCAGAATTTATTTTTACCACCGAGACCAAGCAGTGTATTATTATGTTTGCAGTCACCAAGTAAATAAGGTTTCGAGGAAAAAGGGGGGAGGGGGTGTTCATAGGAAAACAAAAAGGAAAATTAGATTTGAAAATATAGTTAACAATAAGGAAAATATAATTTGTATCTGGATACTAACATACAAGTAAAACATAGATATCTAATCTAGTGCGCACCACGCGTTTCTGGAATAAACTTCATCAGGGCAAAAGAATGGAGATCCAAATGATAAAATGTCCCGTGGAGCAAGTAGACCAATACAAAGGGCCTAAACAGGATAGCCAACATAATTTCAAACAATATCAAGATGTTCATCCAAATCGTCTCTTCTGCACTAGATGTCTGTCTCATTACATAGATCATTTATCGTTGTCTGTTATATAAGTATTGGAATGCTTTAACCTTGTTGAAAAGGAGAGTAGTAAACAAAATCAGTTGAAAAAACAAAATCAATATCTCGACTGGTCTCGAAATTTATTGTGGCATATCATGATGAATTATCATGGCTCTCGAATAAATGGACTATAGTTGGAATATTCTTTTGGGAAAGTTTGAAGATACCAGAAAAAGCAATAAATCGATGACGAACAAACAATACAGTGGCCAAATGAAGAAGAACACACAATACAGTGGCCAAATGAAGAAGAACACACAATACAGTGGCCAAATAAAGAAGAACACACAATACAGTGGGCAAATGAAGAAGAACACACAATACAGTGGCCAAATAAAGAAGAACACACAATACAGTGGCCAAATGAAGAAGAACACACAATACAGTGACCAAATGAAGAGGAACACACAATACAGTGGCCAAATGAAGAAGAACACACAATACAGTGGCCAAATGAAGAAGAGCACACAATACAGTGGCCAAATGAAGAAGAACACACAATACAGTGGCCAAATAAAGAAGAACACACAATACAGTGGCCAAATGAAGAAGAACACACAATACAGTGGCCAAATGAAGAAGAACACACAATACAGTGGCCAAATGAAGAAGAACACACAATACAGTGGCCAAATAAAGAAGAACACACAATACAGTGGCCAAATGAAGAAGAACACACAATACAGTGGCCAAATGAAGAGCACACAATACAGTGGCCAAATGAAGAAGCGCACACAATACAGTGGCCAAATGAAGAAGAGCACACAATACAGTGGCCAAATGAAGAAGAACACACAATACAGTGGTCAAATGAAGAAGAACACACAATACAGTGGTCAAATGAAGAAGAACACACAATACAGTGACCAAATGAAGAGGAACACACAATACAGTGGCCAAATGAAGAAGAACACACAATACAGTGGCCAAATGAAGAAGAGCACACAATACAGTGGCCAAATGAAGAAGAACACACAATACAGTGGCCAAATGAAGAAGAACACACAATACAGTGGCCAAAAAAGAAGAACACACACTACAGTGGCCAAATGAAGAAGAACACACAATACAGTGGCCAAATGAAGAAGAACACACAATACAGTGGCCAAAAGAAGAAGAACACACAATACAGTGGGCAAATGAAGAAGAACACACAATACAGTGGCCAAATAAAGAAGAACACACAATACAGTGGCCAAATGAAGAAGAACACACAATACAGTGGCCAAATGAAGAAGAGCACACAATACAGTGGCCAAATGAAGAAGAACACACAATACAGTGGTCAAATGAAGAAGAACACACAATACAGTGACCAAATGAAGAAGAACACACAATACAGTGACCAAATGAAGAAGAGCACACAATACAGTGGTCAAATGAAGAAGAACACACAATACAGTGGCCAAATGAAGAAGAACACACAATACAGTGACCAAATGAAGAAGGGCAAAAAGACAAACAAAGGTCCATAAAACACTTACGCAGAAAAACACGAACCCAACTTAAAACCGGGGTTGAACTTAGGTTCTCCGGAAGGGGAAGCAGTTCCCACTCTATCACTAGCATCAGTTGTGTTACACATAATAAAAATCCAGTAATATTCGGTGATAAGTCATTAAAGAGGAAAGAAGGACGGGTTTATGACAACGATAGATTGGACATATATCCGTGGTCATCTGCGACTCAGACATTCCGAAACGGCCAACCAAGTCATAATGATGACGGTAAAACTTCCGAAGTGATGACTTTATTTTTACCATTAGGAACCTATTTATTTGCATCACATCGTCTTTTAACTATGTAGTGGATCATTTCATCAAGAGGGAAAGTTTAGGTCCATAAAACTAATTTATCCCCGCCACTTTTTATTGAAGTGCCTGTTCCAAGTCAAGAAGGTGAAAGGTCATGTGTGTGTTGGGGATATCGAATTTGCTTCTTACTACGATTTTTCTATTAGATTTAGAACTCCGACGGTGGGGTATTTCTTTGTTTTTCGTATATTATTTATATATATATTATATTTTTTCCAAACAGGACTAGAATGTCAGATAGATTATCTTCATTCTACGGAAATATACGAAGTCATTTACTAGGCGGAGTGCTAGCTGGCAGACGATCAATGTACGAAGTCAGCGATGCTGATCTAGCGGAAGGAAATGATGGTCTTACTGCCTTCAGACAGGAAACAGAGGGACAAGAAGGTAAAAAGAACGTCATACACCTTAAAAGATCGTCATCAGGTAGGACAGGAAGAATCCATTTAGATGTGACAAAGCTTATGAATTGCGCTTCCTGTTGGAGGCATGAAATGGATGCCTTTATTTCTGCTCAACTGTTCATATTTAATTTTTTTGTGAGTTTAATTCTATCTTTTTAACATTTTTATTATCCCATTTTCAATTTTATTGTTTGTTTTTAATTTGTCTTGTTTATCCATTCCATCCTTCACTGGTTAATGATTGTCACTTGAAGTATGTTGGCATGAAGACAGGAAGTGTGCTAACTTGAAGCCAAAGTGATTAGGGTTTGTGTTTTACGTGAGAGCTGTCTTGTGATATTGAAGTGTACAGTGTATCACGCTCAGATGTCATTATCTTGTCGTTGGGAACGCTGTTTTTTTGTTGAAGCTAGTTGTCATCAGAGACAAACTTTAATTAGTTGTCTTTGTGCACAAAATGGGTGAAACTTGTTCGACCAATAAAACGCTATTTCCATCAAAGAGTGGAAACATATTTCTATGGGAGGGGTGTATTTTGTGTTACAAGACATTTTGTATGATGTGATGCCAAGTTTTGCTTACTGTATATCTTCATTATTATTGTTAGTCCCCCATAGCACCCGGCGTATAAACTAGAACATAGTTCGTCCGATATGTGGCACAGCCCCTCCGAAAATAAAGTCTGCTTGTTGTATGGAATGATCAACCAGCCCCAGATAAGGAATGCGAATAAGTGCATCGTGTTCGGAAACCGTTGTACCCTTTATACCTAAAACACAACTAATGCCAGCTCTAACTGGCTATGGCAGAAACTTTCTACACTTCATTTTTATCACATAAACATATTTTATTTGATTATCTAAGGTGTGGTAGCTGTAATACAAATTCGACTTATTTGATAGTACACATATAAATGGGGTTATATTTTGCTCTGTATCCAATCATAGGCAGATATCCGATGATAAAGATATTATGTTGATAGTAACTTTTAACCCTTCCGGAAGCATCTGAGTTCACATCCCACGTTTTTAGTGGTGTTCGTGTTACTTGATATGTGGTTTTCTGTGTATTGTTCACATCCCACGTTTTTAGTGGTGTTCGTGTTACTTGATATGTAGTTTTCTGTGTATTGTTCACATCCCACGTTTTTAGTGGTGTTCGTGTTACTTGATATGTAGTTTTCTGTATATTGTTCACATCCCACGTTTTTAGTGGTGTTCGTGTTACTTGATATGTAGTTTTCTGTGTATTGTTCACATCCCACGTTTTTAGTGGTGTTCGTGTTACTTGATATGTGGTTTTCTGTGTATTGTTCACATCCCACGTTTTTAGTGGTGTTCGTGTTACTTGATATGTATTTTTCTGTGTATTGTTCACATCCCACGTTTTTAGTGGTGTTCGTGTTACTTGATATGTAGTTTTCTGTGTATTGTTCACATCCCACGTTTTTAGTGGTGTTCGTGTTACTTGATATGTAGTTTTCTGTGTATTGTTCACATCCCACGTTTTTAGTGGTGTTCGTGTTACTTGATATGTTGTTTTCTGTGTATTGCCCTGTATATCATTGTTTGTCCTTTTCTCCCTTTTCTTTTGGTCATTGTATCTTTCTGTGAATTACGACTTCTGATTGCCCCTTTGTACCAAGTCAGAGTCATAACGGTTTTCACAGTTTTCCGGTTGTTGACTGATTTTCTCTGTTTATATACTTATGAGTTTTGACTTTCCCTTTGTAAGATTGTTCGGAGTTCGATAATATGTTATTACCCTTATTTATTTGGTATCTTCAAAACTTTCTTATAGACTAAATGGTCCCACATATTCTATCTATTATCATCATGTAATATAAAATTGTCAGATAGTAAGGAAGGTCAAACTGTGTGTATTACTAATCTATTGTCAGATAGCAAGGAAGGTCAAACTGTATGTGTTACTAATCTATTGTCAGATAGTAAGGAAGGTCAAACTGTATGTATTGCTAATCTATTGTCAGATAGTAAGGAAGGTCAAACTGTATGTATTACTAATCTATTGTCAGATAGCAAGGAAGGTCAAACTGTATGTATTACTAATCTATTGTCAGATAGTAAGGAAGGTCAAACTGTATGTGTTACTAATCTATTGTCAGATAGTAAGGAAAGTCAAACTGTATGTATTACTAATCTATTGTCAGATAGTAAGGAAGGTCAAACTGTATGTGCTACTAATCTATTGTCAGATAGCAAGGAAGGTCAAACTGTATGAATTACTAATCTATTGTCAGATAGCAAGGAAGGTCAAACTGCATGTATTACTAATCTATTGTCAGATAGCAAGGAAGGTCAAACTGTATGTATTACTAATCTATTGTCAGATAGCAAGGAAGGTCAAACTGTATGTATTACTAATCTATTGTCAGATAGTAAGGAAGGTCAAAATGTATGTATTACTAATCTATTGTCAGATAGCAAGGAGGTCAAACTGTATGTATTACTAATCTATTGTCAGATAGTAAGGAAGGTCAAACTGTATGTATTACTAATCTATTGTCAGATAGTAAGGAAGGTCAAACTGTATGTATTACTAATCTATTGTCAGATAGCAAGGAAGATCAAACTGTATGTATTACTAATCTATTGTCAGATAGTAAGGAAAGTCAAACTGTATGTATTACTAATCTATTGTCAGATAGCAAGGAAGGTCAAACTGTATGTATTACTAATCTATTGTCAGACAGCAAGGAAGGTCAAACTGTATGTATTACTAATCTAATGTCAGATAGTAAGGAAGGTCAAACTGTATGTATTACTAATCTATTGTCAGATAGTAAGGAAGGTCAAACTGTATGTATTACTAATCTATTAGATCACAGACGACCAGCAGAAGTACACTCATTTGTTATAGGTTTAGTGATTTCGTTGATGGCATCTATCCCATTGAGGTTGAAATAAAGGATACCACAGATACAGATAGGTCTGCCAATACCTTGACCTACACCTCGAAATTGACCGTTAGGGGCGATTAAGAACGGAAACTTTACGACAAAAGAGATGATTTCAAACAAGTAAGCTACCGAATCAAGGATTCCTATTGGTTAAGTTCAAATCATCACTTCGAAAGTTTTGACTTGGTTGACCGTTATGGAATATCTGCCACGAATGACCATGGGTATGTTCCACTTGTCGTAAACACTTCCCGGTCCTTTCCTCATTCATGATTTATCACTAGATAACTAGATTAACACGACGGGTGCCACTAGTGGAGCAGAAACTGCTTACCTTATCGGAGCACCTGAGTTCACCCACGGTTTTTAGTTGGGTTCGTGTTGCTCGATCTTTAGTTTTATGTGTATATTTTGTAGATCATTATTTGTCCTTGGTCCTTCGATTTCCGGATTCTGATAAACCCTTTGATATCATCGAAGTCTTCTTCATAGTAACTTCTGACATTTGAACATACATTTTGTTGAAATCTACAGAATACAATGGAGTCGAACATGTCCTTCAAATAAAAACGGAGTCGGGAAAACTCTCCAAATAAAAACTGAGTCGGACAAGCCCTCCAAATAAAAACGGAATCGGGCAAGCTCTCCAAATAAAACTGAGTCGGGCAAGCCCTCCAAATAAAAACGTAGTCGGACAAACCCTCCAAATAAAAACGGAGTCGGACAAGCCTTCCAAATAAAAACGGAGTCGGTCAAGCCCTCCAAATAAACATTTAGTAGGACAAGCCCCCAAGTAAAAATTGAGTAGGACAAGCCCCTAAGTAAAAATTGAGTAGGACAAGCCCCCAAGTAAAAATTGAGTAGGACAAGCCCCCAAGTAAAAATTGAGTAGGACAAGCCCCCAAGTAAAAACTGAGTCGGGCAAGCCCCCAAGTAAAAATTTAGTAGGACAAGCCCCCAAGTAAAAACTGAGTCGGGCAAACCCCCAAGTAAAAACTGAGTCGGGCAAGCACCCAAGTAAAAATTGAGTAGGACAAGCTCCCCAAGTAAAAATTGAGTAGGACAAGCCCTCCAAGTAAAAATTGAGTAGGACAAGCCCCCAAGTAAAAATTGAGTAGGACAAGCCCCCAAGTAAAAATTGAGTAGGACAAGCCCCCAAGTAAAAATTGAGTAGGACAAACCCTCAAGTAAACATTGAGTAGGACAAGCCCCCAAGTAAACATTGAGTAGGACAAGCCCTCCAAGTAAAAATTGAGTAGGACAAGCCCCCAAGTAAAAATTGAGTAGGACAAGCCCTCAAGTAAAAATTGAGTAGGACAAGCCCCCAAGTAAAAATTGAGTAGGACAAGCCCTCAAGTAAAAATTGAGTAGGACAAGCCCTCAAGTAAAAATTGAGTAGGACAAGCCCCCAAGTAAAAATTGAGTAGGACAAGCCCCCAAGTAAAAATTGAGTAGGACAAGTCCCCAAGTGAAAATTGAGTAGGACAAGCCCCCAAGTAAAAATTGAGTAGGACAAGCCCCCAAGTAAAAATTGAGTAGGACAAGCCCCCAAGTAAAAATTGAGTAGGACAAGCCCCCCAGATACACTAACATGAGTTGGGTTTGCATCACATATATCAAAATCATCGAAGACAAACTTAGCTTCAAAAGATTCTTATCATGAAAAATAATTAAAAAAAACCTTTGAAGTTCTGTTCAGCCTGAAATAACTTTTATTTATATTTTCTGCTTGAATTTGTACGTTTTATGATAAACAAGCTTTAGAACAATTACGTTGAACACCATTGATCATACTGTAATTTCTCAGACAATGATTGACTATTTCCTGTTGATGTATTTTATTGATATCTAGAGCTTCTGTTATCATTATAAAATCATTTAACATGGTGAATCAAACATATGGAAAGAAGTAACTGGCTTGAAACACCAGTACACGTGTTTGAAGTGAGGATGATACTTAATATTTTAGTGTCTATACTTCTATTGCTATTTTTCGTAATTTTAATCTTCACTTGAAATATATTGTGCTAATTCTTTTGAAATGTAAATTTTACATAGCACTTATTTGATCATAAAACGTTTAAAATGTTACATATTTTAGGTCCTATGGTTTACTTGATTCCAAAGACTTTTAATGTATTTGTCTTTGGAATATTAACTTTGAATTTACCCGATGAAGGTTATTCAAGAAATTCCTCGTGAACACTTAATCAGGTGTCTACATTGTTTTTTTCACCTAAATTATACATTACAATTTTTTCCGTTTAAATTTTCAACACTTATATGTATATTATATGAATGGCATTATAAAACTTTTCTTAACCAGGGTTCTGCGACATAATTTTGATAGACACAGAATCAGTGCCTATCACCACTGATGTTGTGAGTTCGAATATCGATTAGGGCGAGGTGTACAACATTATGTGATAAAGTTTGTCAGTGATTTATGACAGGTTGTGGTTTTCCTTTAAGAACTGTTCTGACGGTGTGGTATTTCTTGTTTCTATGATTTTCCTTTAGGAACTGTTCCGACGGTGTGATATTTCTTGTTTCTATGAATTTCCCTTAGGAACTGTTCTGACGGTGTGATATTTCTTGTTTCCATGATTTTCCTTTTGGAACTGTTCTGACGGTGTGGTATTTCTTGTTTCTATGATTTTCCATTAGGAACTGTTCTGACGGTGTGATATTTCTTGTTTCTATGATTTCCCTTTAGGAACTGTTCTGACGGTGTGGTATTTCTTGTTTCTATGAGATTCCTTTAGGAACTGTTCTGACGGTGTGATATTTCTTTGCTTCTATAATTTTCCTTTATGAAATGTTCTGACGGTGTGGTATTTTTTGATTCTATGCTTTTCCTTTAGGAACTGTTCTGACGGTGTGGTATTTCTTGTTTCTATGATTTCCCTTTAAGAACTGTTCTGACGGTGTGGTATTTCTTGTTTCTATGATTTCCCTTTAGGAACTGTTCTGACGGTGTGGTATGTCTTGTTTCTATGATTTTCCTTTAAGAACTGTTCTGACCGTGTGATATTTCTTGTTTCTATGCTTTTCCTTTAGGAACTGTTCTGACGGTGTGGTATTTCTTTGTTTCTATGATTTCCCTTTAGGAACTGTTCTGACGATGTGGTATTTCTTGTTTCTATGATTTTCCATTAGGAACTGTTCTGACGGTGTGGTATTTCTTGTTTCTATGATTTTCCTTTAAGAACTGTTCTGACGGTGTGGTATTTCTTGTTTCTATGATTTTCCGTTAGGAACTGTTCTAACGGTGTGGTATTTCTTGTTTCTATGATTTTCCTTTAGGAATTGTTCTGATGGTGTGGTATTTCTTGTTTCTATTATTTTCCTTTAGGAACTGTTCTGAAGGTGTGATATTTCTTTGCTTCTATGATTTTCCTTTAGGAACTGTTCTGATGATGTGGTATTTCTTGTTTCTATGATTTTCCTTTAAGAACTGTTCTGACGGTGTGGTATTTCTTGTTTCTATGATTTCCCTTTAGGAACTGTTCTGACGGTGTGGTATTTCTTGTTTCTATGATTTTCCTTTAAGAACTGTTCTGACGGTGTGGTATTTCTTGTTTCTATGATTTCCCTTTAGGAACTGTTCTGACGGTGTGATATTTCTTGTTTCTATGCTTTTCCTTTAAGAACTGTTCTGACGTGTGGTATTTCTTGTTTCTATGATTTCCCTTTAGGAACTGTTCTGATGGTGTGGTATTTCTTGTTTCTATGATTTTCCCTTAGGAACTGTTCTGACGATGTGGTATTTCTTGTTTCTATGATTTTCCTTTAGGAACTGTTCTGACGATGTGGTATTTCTTGTTTCTATGATTTTCCTTTAGGAACTGTTCGACGGTGTGATCTTTCTTGTTTCTATGAATTTCCCTTAGGAACTGTTCTGACGGTGTGATATTTCTTGTTTCCATGATTTTCCTTTAGGAACTGTTCTGACGGTGTGGTATTTCTTGTTTCTATGATTTTCCATTAGGAACTGTTCTGACGGTGTGATATTTCTTGTTTCTATGATTTCCCTTTAGGAACTGTTCTGACGGTGTGGTATTTCTTGTTTCTATGAGTTTCCTTTAGGAACTGTTCTGACGGTGTGATATTTCTTTGCTTCTATAATTTTCCTTTATGAACTGTTCTGACGGTGTGGTATTTGTTGATTCAATGCTTTTCCTTTAGGAACTGTTCTGACTGTGTGGTATTTCTTGTTTCTATGATTTCCCTTTAGGAACTGTTCTGACGGTGTGGTATGTCTTGTTTCTATGATTTTCCTTTAAGAACTGTTCTGACGGTGTGATATTTCTTGTTTCTATGCTTTTCCTTTAAGAACTGTTCTGACGGTGTGGTATTTCTTGTTTCTATGATTTCCCTTTAAGAACTGTTCTGACGGTGTGGTATTTCTTGTTTCTATGCTTTTCCTTTATGAACTGTTCTGACGGTGTAGTATTTCTTGTTTCTATGCTTTTCCTTTAAGAACTGTTCTGACGATGTGGTATTTCTTGTTTCTATGATTTTCCGTTAGGAACTGTTCTGATGATGTAGTATTTCTTGTTTTTATGCTTTTCCTTTAGGAACTGTTCTGACGGTGTGGTATTTCTTTGTTTCTATGATTTCCCTTTAGGAACTGTTCTGACGATGTGGTATTTCTTGTTTCTATGATTTTCCATTAGGAACTGTTCTGACGGTGTGGTATTTCTTGTTTCTATGAGTTTCCTTTAAGAACTGTTCTGACGGTGTGGTATTTCTTGTTTCTATGATTTTTCGTTAGGAACTGTTCTAACGGTGTGGTATTTCTTGTTTCTATGATTTTCCTTTAGGAACTGTTCTGATGATGTGGTATTTCTTGTTTCTATGCTTTTCCTTTAGGAACTGTTCTGACGGTGTGGTATTTCTTGTTTCTATGATTTCCCTTTAGGAACTGTTCTGACGGTGTGGTATTTCTTGTTTCTATGATTTTCCTTTAGGAACTGTTCTGAAGGTGTGATATTTCTTTGCTTCTATGATTTTCCTTTAGGAACTGTTCTGATGATGTGGTATTTCTTGTTTCTATGCTTTTCCTTTAGGAACTGTTCTGACGGTGTGGTATTTCTTGTTTCTATGATTTTCCTTTAAGAACTGTTCTGACGGTGTGGTATTTCTTGTTTCTATGATTTTCCTTTAAGAACTGTTCTGACGGTGTGGTATTTCTTGTTTCTATGATTTCCCTTTAGGAATTGTTCTGACGGTGTGATATTTCTTGTTTCTATGCTTTTCCTTTAAGAACTGTTCTGACGGTGTGGTATTTCTTGTTTCTATGATTTTCCTTTAGGAACTGTTCCGACGGTGTGATATTTCTTGTTTCTATGAATTTCCCTTAGGAACTGTTCTGACGGTGTGATATTTCTTGTTTCCATGATTTTCCTTTTGGAACTGTTCTGACGGTGTGGTATTTCTTGTTTCTATGATTTTCCATTAGGAACTGTTCTGACGGTGTGATATTTCTTGTTTCTATGATTTCCCTTTAGGAACTGTTCTGACGGTGTGGTATTTCTTGTTTCTATGAGATTCCTTTAGGAACTGTTCTGACGGTGTGATATTTCTTTGCTTCTATAATTTTCCTTTATGAAATGTTCTGACGGTGTGGTATTTTTTGATTCTATGCTTTTCCTTTAAGAACTGTTCTGACGGTGTGATATTTCTTGTTTCTATGCTTTTCCTTTAAGAACTGTTCTGACGGTGTGGTATTTCTTGTTTCTATGATTTCCCTTTAAGAACTGTTCTGACGATGTGATATTTCTTGTTTCTATGATTTCCCTTTAGGAACTGTTCTGACGGTGTGGTATTTCTTGTTTCTATGCTTTTCCTTTAAGAACTGTTCTGACGGTGTGGTATTTCTTGTTTCTATGATTTCCCTTTAAGAACTGTTCTGACGGTGTGGTATTTCTTGTTTCTATGATTTCCCTTTAGGAACTGTTCTGACGGTGTGGTATTTCTTGTTTCTATGATTTCTTTTTAGGAACTGTTCTGACGGTGTGATATTTCTTGTTTCTATGCTTTTCCTTTAAGAACTGTTCTGACGATGTGGTATTTCTTGTTTCTATGATTTTCTTTTAGGAACTGTTCTGACGGTGTGGTATTTCTTGTTTCTATGATTTCCCTTTAGGAACTGTTCTGACGGTGTGGTATTTCTTGTTTCTATGATTTCCCTTTAGGAACTGTTCTGACGGTGTGATATTTCTTGTTTCTATGCTTTTCCTTTAAGAACTGTTCTGACGATGTGGTATTTCTTGTTTCTATGATTTTCTTTTAGGAACTGTTCTGACGGTGTGGTATTTCTTGTTTCTATGATTTCCCTTTAGGAACTGTTCTGACGGTGTGGTATTTCTTGTTTCTATGATTTTCCTTTAGGAACTGTTCTGACGGTGTGGTATTTCTTGTTTCTATGATTTTCCTTTAGGAACTGTTCCGACGGTGTGGTATTTCTTGTTTCTATGAGTTTCCCTTAGGAACTGTTCTGACGGTGTGGTATTTCTTGTTTCTATGATTTCCCTTTAGGAACTGTTCTGACGGTGTGATATTTCTTGTTTCTCATTTTTATTTATTTAATAATCACATATAAGAAGCAAATATTTAAGATTGGTAGTTGTCTAAGGCAATCATTGACTCTGACAGTTTATTGTCCATTATGTTTTATTGTGTTCTATTTTGAACTGAGCATTGTTACGTGGCAGGTATAAAGCTAGATATGATAAGCGAATAGATGGGTTATTACTGTGATTATTTCTATATACCTGCATTAAGGACTATTAAGGAAGTAAGTAAGATTCAAACTATAAACACATATGAAGAAGAGCTTACAGACATATCCTTTGATTTCCAATAAGATTAAATTGATAAAGAAAACTGAAAACTGTTAATTTACATATTGTCAAAATAACTGAATACGTGATGAGTAATTTCTAGTGGTTACGTTAAAACCTTCATTTCGATCGTTTTACAGTCACCTCAATGACATGTTTAACCGTTACGATATATCTGTGTTACAAATGATCACGGATATGTTCCATTTATCGTAGTTACAATCCGGTCCTTCCCTCATTCATGATTCATCTCAGGGTTTGTAACAAGTGTTACATGACGGCTTGCACTAGTGGAGCAGGAACTGTATTCCTGTTTTTAGTGGGATTCGTGTTGCTGAATTTTTAGTGGGATTCGTGTTGCTGAATCTTTAGTGGGATTCGTGTTGCTGAATCTCTAGTGGGATTCGTGTTGCTGAATCTTTAGTGGGATTCGTGTTGCTGAATCTTTAGTGGGATTCGTGTTGCTGAATCTTTAGTGGGATTCGTGTTGCTGAATCATTAGTGGGATTCGTGTTGCTGAATCATTAGTGGGATTCGTGTTGCTGAATCTTTAGTTTTCTCTGTTGTGTTTTGTCGACCATTGTTTGTCTGTTTGTCTGTTTTCGTTTGACCATTATATCGTCTGTCTTTCTTTGACTTACGGCTTCTGACTACCACTTCGGTATCTACAAACTTTAATGTCCTTCTAATGTTTTCTTTATCAAGGACTATTGAAGCTATCACGACAAGTACACACTGACTGGATGTACTTCTAAAATGTTCTATTTATAAATAAACGTTAGAGAAAACCGAAGGGGCAACCAAGAATGGATAATCCAGAAAACTTGCCCTCTGTCCCGATTAACAACTTCGTAATATCCCTCTATAATTTTGTGACTAAAGCGGTTTTGCTCTGCTGGTGTCTTTGAACAGCCCTTTATGAAGTGCCTCTTTTTCCCCTAATAAGAGAAAATGTTCACAAAACTTCATAAATACCACAGCATTCACGCGAATGGCTGCTTAGTAAAATTGAACATCGACAACGCGAATGTAAAAATAGGGAAAAGACGAAAGACGAAAGAATAAGGAAAAATAAACGATCAGCTGATCAAATAATAAAAATGTAAACATCCGAAAATGTATATTAAAACCTACGATGTGTCTCTCCTTACCCCGGTCTATATTAAAACGTACGATTTGTCTCGCTTTACCCCGGTCTATATTAAAACGTACGATTTGTCTCTCCTTACCCCGGTCTATATTAAAACGTACGATTTGTCTCTCCTTACCCCGGTCTATATTAAAACGTACGATGTGTCTCTCCTTACCCCCGGTCTATATTAAAACGTACGATTTGTCTCTCCTTACCCCGATCTATATTAAAACGTACGATTTGTCTCTCCTTACCCCCGGTCTATATTAAAACGTACGATTTGTCTCTCCTTACCCCCGGTCTATATTAAAACGTACGATTTGTCTCTCCTTACCCCCGGTCTATATTAAAACCTACGATGTGTCTCTCTTTACCCCCGGTCTATATTAAAACGTACAATTTGTCTCTCCTTACCCCCGGTCTATATTAAAACGTACGATTTGTCTCTCCTTACCCCGGTCTATATTAAAACGTACGATTTGTCTCTCCTTACCCCCGGTCTATATTAAAACGTACGATTTTTCTCTCCTTACCCCCGGTCTATATTAAAACCTACGATGTGTCTCTCCTTACCCCCGGTCTATATTAAGACGTACAATTTGTCTCTCCTTACCCCCGGTCTATATTAAAACCTACGATTTGTCTCTCCTTACCCCCGGTCTATATTAAAACCTACGATGTGTCTCTCCTTACCCCCGGTCTATATTAAAACGTACGATTTGTCTCTCCTTACCCCCGGTCTATATTAAAACCTACGATTTGTCTCTCCTTACCCCCGGTCTATATTAAAACGTACGATTTGTCTCTCCTTACCCCGGTCTATATTAAAACGTACGATTTGTCTCTCCTTACCCCGGTCTATATTAAAACCTACGATTTGTCTCTCCTTACCCCCGGTCTATATTAAAACGTACGATTTGTCTCTCCTTACCCCGGTCTATATTAAAACGTACGATTTGTCTCTCCTTACCCCGGTCTATATTAAAACGTACGATTTGTCTCTCCTTACCCCGATCTATATTAAAACCTACGATGTGTCTCTCCTTACCCCCGGTCTATATTAAAACGTACGATTTGTCTCTCCTTACCCCCGGTCTATATTAAAACGTACGATTTGTCTCTCCTTACCCCCGGTCTATATTAAAACGTACGATTTGTCTCTCCTTACCCCGGTCTATATTAAAACCTACGATTTGTCTCTCCTTACCCAGGTCTATATTAAAACGTACGATTTGTCTCTCCTTACCCCCGGTCTATATTAAAACGTACGATTTGTCTCTCCTTACCCCGGTCTATATTAAAACGTACGATTTGTCTCTCCTTACCCAGGTCTATATTAAAACGTACGATTTGTCTCTCCTTACCCCCGGTCTATATTAAAACCTACGATGTGTCTCTCCTTACTCCGGTCTATATTAAAACGTACGATTTGTCTCTCCTTACCCCCGGTCTATATTAAAACCTACGATGTGTCTCTCCTTACCCCCGGTCTATATTAAAACGTACAATTTGTCTCTCCTTACCCCCGGTCTATATTAAAACGTACGATTTGTCTCTCCTTACCCCCGGTCTATATTAAAACCTACGATGTGTCTCTCCTTACCCCCGGTCTATATTAAAACGTACGATTTGTCTCTCCTTACCCCCGGTCTATATTAAAACCTACGATTTGTCTCTCCTTACCCCCGGTCTATATTAAAACGTACGATTTGTCTCTCCTTACCCCGGTCTATATTAAAACGTACGATTTGTCTCTCCTTACCCCGGTCTATATTAAAACGTACGATTTGTCTCTCCTTACCCCGGTCTATATTAAAACGTACGATTTGTCTCTCCTTACCCCGGTCTATATTAAAACCTACGATTTGTCTCTCCTTACCCCCGGTCTATATTAAAACGTACGATTTGTCTCTCCTTACCCCCGGTCTATATTAAAACCTACGATGTGTCTCTCCTTACCCCCGGTCTATATTAAAACGTACGATTTGTCTCTCCTTACCCCCGGTCTATATTAAAACCTACGATTTGTTTCTCCTTACCCCGGTCTATATTAAAACGTACGATTTGTCTCTCCTTACCCCGGTCTATATTAAAATCTACGATTTGTCTCTCCTTACCCCGGTCTATATTAAAACGTACGATTTGTCTCTCCTTACCCAGGTCTATATTAAAACGTACGATTTATCTCTCCTTACCCCCGGTCTATATTAAAACGTACGATTTGTCTCTCCTTACCCCGGTCTATATTAAAACGTACGATTTGTCTCTCCTTACCCAGGTCTATATTAAAACGTACGATTTGTCTCTCCTTACCCCCGGTCTATATTAAAACCTACGATGTGTCTCTCCTTACTCCGGTCTATATTAAAACGTACGATTTGTCTCTCCTTACCCCGGTCTATATTAAAACGTACGATTTGTCTCTCCTTACCCCGATCTATATTAAAACGTACGATTTGTCTCTCCTTACCCCGATCTATATTAAAACCTACGATTTTTCTCTCCTTACCCAGATCTATATTAAAACGTACGATTTGTCTCTCCTTACCCCCGGTCTATATTAAAACGTACGATTTGTCTCTCCTTACTCCGATCTATATTAAAACGTACGATTTGTCTCTCCTTACCCCGGTCTATATTAAAACGTACGATGTGTCTCTCCTTACCCCGATCTATATTAAAACGTACGATTTGTCTCTCCTTACTCCGGTCTATATTAAAACGTACGATTTGTCTCTCCTTACCCCCGGTCTATATTAAAACCTACGATGTGTCTCTCCTTACCCCCGGTCTATATTAAAACGTACAATTTGTCTCTCCTTACCCCCGGTCTATATTAAAACCTACGATTTGTCTCTCCTTACCCCGGTCTATATTAAAACCTACGATGTGTCTCTCCTTACCCCCGGTCTATATTAAAACGTACAATTTGTCTCTCCTTACCCCCGGTCTATATTAAAACCTACGATTTGTCTCTCCTTACCCCCGGTCTATATTAAAACGTACGATTTGTCTCTCCTTACCCCGGTCTATATTAAAACGTACGATTTGTCTCTCCTTACCCCGGTCTATATTAAAACGTACGATTTGTCTCTCCTTACTCCGGTCTATATTAAAACGTACGATTTGTCTCTCCTTACCCCCGGTCTATATTAAAACCTACGACGTGTCTCTCCTTACCCCGATCTATATTAAAACGTACGATTTGTCTCTCCTTACCCCGATCTATATTAAAACGTACGATTTGTCTCTCCTTACCCCGATCTATATTAAAACGTACGATTTGTCTCTCCTTACCCCCGGTCTATATTAAAACGTACGATTTGTCTCTCCTTACCCCGGTCTATATTAAAACGTACAATTTGTCTCTCCTTACCCCCGGTCTATATTAAAACGTACGATTTGTCTCTCCTTACCCCGGTCTATATTAAAACGTACAATTTGTCTCTCCTTACCCCGGTCTATATTAAAACGTACGATTTGTCTCTCCTTACCCCGGTCTATATTAAAACGTACAATTTGTCTCTCCTTACCCCGGTCTATATTAAAACGTACGATTTGTCTCTCCTTACCCCGGTCTATATTAAAACGTACGATTTGTCTCTCCTTACCCCGGTCTATATTAAAACGTACGATTTGTCTCTCCTTACCCCCGGTCTATATTAAAACCTACGATTTGTCTCTCCTTACCCCGGTCTATATTAAAACGTACGATTTGTCTCTCCTTACCCCGGTTTATATTAAAACGTACGATTTGTCTCTCCTTACCACGGTCTATATTAAAACGTACGATTTGTCTCTCCTTACCCCCGGTCTATATTAAAACGTACGATTTGTCTCTCCTTACCCCGATCTATATTAAAACGTACGATTTGTCTCTCCTTACCCCCGGTCTATATTAAAACCTACGATGTGTCTCTCCGTACCCCCGGTCTATATTAAAACGTACAATTTGTCTCTCCTTACCCCCGGTCTATATTAAAACGTACGATTTGTCTCTCCTTACCCCCGGTCTATATTAAAACCTACGATGTGTCTCTCTTTACCCCCGGTCTATATTAAAACGTACAATTTGTCTCTCCTTACCCCCGGTCTATATTAAAACGTACGATTTGTCTCTCCTTACCCCGGTCTATATTAAAACGTACGATTTGTCTCTCCTTACCCCCGGTCTATATTAAAACGTACGATTTGTCTCTCCTTACCCCCGGTCTATATTAAAACCTACGATGTGTCTCTCCTTACCCCCGGTCTATATTAAAACGTACAATTTGTCTCTCCTTACCCCCGGTCTATATTAAAACGTACGATTTGTCTCTCCTTACCCCGGTCTATATTAAAACCTACGATGTGTCTCTCCTTACTCCGGTCTATATTAAAACGTACGATTTGTCTCTCCTTACCCCCGGTCTATATTAAAACCTACGATGTGTCTCTCCTTACCCCCGGTCTATATTAAAACGTACAATTTGTCTCTCCTTACCCCCGGTCTATATTAAAACGTACGATTTGTCTCTCCTTACCCCCGGTCTATATTAAAACCTACGATTTGTCTCTCCTTACCCCCGGTCTATATTAAAACCTACGATTTGTCTCTCCTTACCCCCGGTCTATATTAAAACGTACGATTTGTCTCTCCTTACCCCGGTCTATATTAAAACGTACGATTTGTCTCTCCTTGCCCCGGTCTATATTAAAACGTACGATTTGTCTCTCCTTACCCCGGTCTATATTAAAACGTACGATTTGTCTCTCCTTACCCCGGTCTATATTAAAACCTACGATTTGTCTCTCCTTACCCCCGGTCTATATTAAAACGTACGATTTGTCTCTCCTTACCCCCGGTCTATATTAAAACCTACGATGTGTCTCTCCTTACCCCCGGTCTATATTAAAACGTACGATTTGTCTCTCCTTACCCCCGGTCTATATTAAAACCTACGATTTGTCTCTCCTTACCCCGGTCTATATTAAAACGTACGATTTGTCTCTCCTTACCCCGGTCTATATTAAAACGTACGATTTGTCTCTCCTTACCCCGGTCTATATTAAAACGTACGATTTTTCTCTCCTTACCCAGGTCTATATTAAAACGTACGATTTATCTCTCCTTACCCCCGGTCTATATTAAAACGTACGATTTGTCTCTCCTTACCCAGGTCTATATTAAAACGTACGATTTGTCTCTCCTTACCCAGGTCTATATTAAAACGTACGATTTGTCTCTCCTTACCCCCGGTCTATATTAAAACCTACGATTTGTCTCTCCTTACTCCGGTCTATATTAAAACGTACGATTTGTCTCTCCTTACCCCGGTCTATATTAAAACGTACGATTTGTCTCTCCTTACCCCGATCTATATTAAAACGTACGATTTGTCTCTCCTTACCCCGATCTATATTAAAACCTACGATTTTTCTCTCCTTACCCAGGTCTATATTAAAACGTACGATTTGTCTCTCCTTACCCCCGGTCTATATTAAAACGTACGATTTGTCTCTCCTTACTCCGATCTATATTAAAACGTACGATTTGTCTCTCCTTACCCCGGTCTATATTAAAACGTACGATGTGTCTCTCCTTACCCCGATCTATATTAAAACGTACGATTTGTCTCTCCTTACTCCGGTCTATATTAAAACGTACGATTTGTCTCTCCTTACCCCCGGTCTATATTAAAACCTACGATGTGTCTCTCCTTACCCCCGGTCTATATTAAAACGTACAATTTGTCTCTCCTTACCCCCGGTCTATATTAAAACCTACGATTTGTCTCTCCTTACCCCGGTCTATATTAAAACCTACGATGTGTCTCTCCTTACCCCCGGTCTATATTAAAACGTACAATTTGTCTCTCCTTACCACCGGTCTATATTAAAACCTACGATTTGTCTCTCCTTACCCCCGGTCTATATTAAAACGTACGATTTGTCTCTCCTTACCCCGGTCTATATTAAAACGTACGATTTGTCTCTCCTTACCCCGGTCTATATTAAAACGTACGATTTGTCTCTCCTTACCCCCGGTCTATATTAAAACCTACGACGTGTCTCTCCTTACCCCGATCTATATTAAAACGTACGATTTGTCTCTCCTTACCCCGATCTATATTAAAACGTACGATTTGTCTCTCCTTACCCCGATCTATATTAAAACGTACGATTTGTCTCTCCTTACCCCCGGTCTATATTAAAACGTACGATTTGTCTCTCCTTACCCCGGTCTATATTAAAACGTACAATTTGTCTCTCCTTACCCCCGGTCTATATTAAAACGTACGATTTGTCTCTCCTTACCCCGGTCTATATTAAAACGTACAATTTGTCTCTCCTTACCCCGGTCTATATTAAAACGTACGATTTGTCTCTCCTTACCCCGGTCTATATTAAAACGTACAATTTGTCTCTCCTTACCCCGGTCTATATTAAAACGTACGATTTGTCTCTCCTTACCCCGGTCTATATTAAAACGTACGATTTGTCTCTCCTTACCCCGGTCTATATTAAAACGTACGATTTGTCTCTCCTTACCCCCGGTCTATATTAAAACCTACGATTTGTCTCTCCTTACCCCGGTCTATATTAAAACGTACGATTTGTCTCTCCTTACCCCGGTTTATATTAAAACGTACGATTTGTCTCTCCTTACCCCGGTCTATATTAAAACGTACGATTTGTCTCTCCTTACCCCCGGTCTATATTAAAACGTACGATTTGTCTCTCCTTACCCCGATCTATATTAAAACGTACGATTTGTCTCTCCTTACCCCCGGTCTATATTAAAACCTACGATGTGTCTCTCCTTACCCCCGGTCTATATTAAAACGTACAATTTGTCTCTCCTTACCCCCGGTCTATATTAAAACGTACGATTTGTCTCTCCTTACCCCCGGTCTATATTAAAACCTACGATGTGTCTCTACTTACCCCCGGTCTATATTAAAACGTACGATTTGTCTCTCCTTACCCCGGTCTATATTAAAACGTACGATTTGTCTCTCCTTACCCCGATCTATATTAAAACGTACGATTTGTCTCTCCTTACCCCGGTCTATATTAAAACGTACGATTTGTCTCTCCTTACCCCGGTCTATATTAAAACGTACGATTTGTCTCTCCTTACCCCGATCTATATTAAAACCTACGATTTGTCTCTCCTTACCCCTGTCTATATTAAAACCTACGACGTGTCTCTACTTACCCCCGGTCTATATTAAAACGTACGATTTGTCTCTCCTTACCCCCGGTCTATATTAAAACGTACGATTTGTCTCTCCTTACCCCGGTCTATATTAAAACGTACGATTTGTCTCTCCTTACCCCGGTCTATATTAAAACGTACGATTTGTCTCTCCTTACCCCCGGTCTATATTAAAACGTACGATTTATCTCTCCTTACCCCGGTCTATATTAAAACGTACGATTTGTCTCTCCTTACCCCGGTCTATATTAAAACGTACGATTTGTCTCTCCTTACCCCCGGTCTATATTAAAACGTACGATTTGTCTCTCCTTACCCCGGTCTATATTAAAACGTACGATTTGTCTCTCCTTACCCCCGGTCTATATTAAAACGTACAATTTGTCTCTCCTTACCCCCGGTCTATATTAAAACGTACGATTTGTCTCTCCTTACCCCCGGTCTATATTAACACCTACGATGTGTCTCTCCTTACCCCCGGTCTATATTAAAACGTACGATTTGTCTCTCCTTACCCCCGGTCTATATTAAAACCTACGATTTGTCTCTCCTTACCCCCGGTCTATATTAAAACGTACGATTTGTCTCTCCTTACCCCGGTCTATATTAAAACGTACGATTTGTCTCTCCTTACCCCGGTCTATATTAAAACGTACGATTTGTCTCTCCTTACCCCGGTCTATATTAAAACCTACGACGTGTCTCTCCTTACCCCGGTCTATATTAAAACGTACGATTTGTCTCTCCTTACCCCCGGTCTATATTAAAACGTACGATTTGTCTCTCCTTACCCCGATCTATATTAAAACGTACGATTTGTCTCTCCTTACCCCGATCTATATTAAAACGTACGATTTGTCTCTCCTTACCCCCGGTCTATATTAAAACCTACGATTTGTCTCTCCTTACCCCCGGTCTATATTAAAACGTACAATTTGTCTCTCCTTACCCCCGGTCTATATTAAAACGTACGATTTGTCTCTCCTTACCCCGGTCTATATTAAAACGTACAATTTGTCTCTCCTTACCCCGGTCTATATTAAAACGTACAATTTGTCTCTCCTTACCCCCGGTCTATATTAAAACGTACGATTTGTCTCTCCTTACCCCGGTCTATATTAAAACGTACAATTTGTCTCTCCTTACCCCGGTCTATATTAAAACGTACGATTTGTCTCTCCTTACCCCCGGTCTATATTAAAACCTACGATTTGTCTCTCCTTACTCCGGTCTATATTAAAACGTACGATTTGTCTCTCCTTACCCCGGTCTATATTAAAACGTACGATTTGTCTCTCCTTACCCCCGGTCTATATTAAAACGTACGATTTGTCTCTCCTTACCCCGGTCTATATTAAAACGTACGATTTGTCTCTCCTTGCCCCGGTCTATATTAAAACGTACGATTTGTCTCTCCTTACTCCGGTCTATATTAAAACGTACGATTTGTCTCTCCTTACCCCGGTCTATATTAAAACGTACGATTTGTCTCTCCTTACCCCGATCTATATTAAAACGTACGATTTGTCTCTCCTTACCCCGATCTATATTAAAACCTACGATTTTTCTCTCCTTACCCAGGTCTATATTAAAACGTACGATTTGTCTCTCCTTACCCCCGGTCTATATTAAAACGTACGATTTGTCTCTCCTTACTCCGATCTATATTAAAACGTACGATTTGTCTCTCCTTACCCCGGTCTATATTAAAACGTACGATGTGTCTCTCCTTACCCCGATCTATATTAAAACGTACGATTTGTCTCTCCTTACTCCGGTCTATATTAAAACGTACGATTTGTCTCTCCTTACCCCCGGTCTATATTAAAACCTACGATGTGTCTCTCCTTACCCCCGGTCTATATTAAAACGTACAATTTGTCTCTCCTTACCCCCGGTCTATATTAAAACCTACGATTTGTCTCTCCTTACCCCGGTCTATATTAAAACCTACGATGTGTCTCTCCTTACCCCCGGTCTATATTAAAACGTACAATTTGTCTCTCCTTACCACCGGTCTATATTAAAACCTACGATTTGTCTCTCCTTACCCCCGGTCTATATTAAAACGTACGATTTGTCTCTCCTTACCCCGGTCTATATTAAAACGTACGATTTGTCTCTCCTTACCCCGGTCTATATTAAAACGTACGATTTGTCTCTCCTTACCCCCGGTCTATATTAAAACCTACGACGTGTCTCTCCTTACCCCGATCTATATTAAAACGTACGATTTGTCTCTCCTTACCCCGATCTATATTAAAACGTACGATTTGTCTCTCCTTACCCCGATCTATATTAAAACGTACGATTTGTCTCTCCTTACCCCCGGTCTATATTAAAACGTACGATTTGTCTCTCCTTACCCCGGTCTATATTAAAACGTACAATTTGTCTCTCCTTACCCCCGGTCTATATTAAAACGTACGATTTGTCTCTCCTTACCCCGGTCTATATTAAAACGTACAATTTGTCTCTCCTTACCCCGGTCTATATTAAAACGTACGATTTGTCTCTCCTTACCCCGGTCTATATTAAAACGTACAATTTGTCTCTCCTTACCCCGGTCTATATTAAAACGTACGATTTGTCTCTCCTTACCCCGGTCTATATTAAAACGTACGATTTGTCTCTCCTTACCCCGGTCTATATTAAAACGTACGATTTGTCTCTCCTTACCCCCGGTCTATATTAAAACCTACGATTTGTCTCTCCTTACCCCGGTCTATATTAAAACGTACGATTTGTCTCTCCTTACCCCGGTTTATATTAAAACGTACGATTTGTCTCTCCTTACCCCGGTCTATATTAAAACGTACGATTTGTCTCTCCTTACCCCCGGTCTATATTAAAACGTACGATTTGTCTCTCCTTACCCCGATCTATATTAAAACGTACGATTTGTCTCTCCTTACCCCCGGTCTATATTAAAACCTACGATGTGTCTCTCCTTACCCCCGGTCTATATTAAAACGTACAATTTGTCTCTCCTTACCCCCGGTCTATATTAAAACGTACGATTTGTCTCTCCTTACCCCCGGTCTATATTAAAACCTACGATGTGTCTCTACTTACCCCCGGTCTATATTAAAACGTACGATTTGTCTCTCCTTACCCCGGTCTATATTAAAACGTACGATTTGTCTCTCCTTACCCCGATCTATATTAAAACGTACGATTTGTCTCTCCTTACCCCGGTCTATATTAAAACGTACGATTTGTCTCTCCTTACCCCGGTCTATATTAAAACGTACGATTTGTCTCTCCTTACCCCGATCTATATTAAAACCTACGATTTGTCTCTCCTTACCCCTGTCTATATTAAAACCTACGACGTGTCTCTACTTACCCCCGGTCTATATTAAAACGTACGATTTGTCTCTCCTTACCCCCGGTCTATATTAAAACGTACGATTTGTCTCTCCTTACCCCGGTCTATATTAAAACGTACGATTTGTCTCTCCTTACCCCGGTCTATATTAAAACGTACGATTTGTCTCTCCTTACCCCCGGTCTATATTAAAACGTACGATTTATCTCTCCTTACCCCGGTCTATATTAAAACGTACGATTTGTCTCTCCTTACCCCGGTCTATATTAAAACGTACGATTTGTCTCTCCTTACCCCCGGTCTATATTAAAACGTACGATTTGTCTCTCCTTACCCCGGTCTATATTAAAACGTACGATTTGTCTCTCCTTACCCCCGGTCTATATTAAAACGTACAATTTGTCTCTCCTTACCCCCGGTCTATATTAAAACGTACGATTTGTCTCTCCTTACCCCCGGTCTATATTAACACCTACGATGTGTCTCTCCTTACCCCCGGTCTATATTAAAACGTACGATTTGTCTCTCCTTACCCCCGGTCTATATTAAAACCTACGATTTGTCTCTCCTTACCCCCGGTCTATATTAAAACGTACGATTTGTCTCTCCTTACCCCGGTCTATATTAAAACGTACGATTTGTCTCTCCTTACCCCGGTCTATATTAAAACGTACGATTTGTCTCTCCTTACCCCGGTCTATATTAAAACCTACGACGTGTCTCTCCTTACCCCGGTCTATATTAAAACGTACGATTTGTCTCTCCTTACCCCCGGTCTATATTAAAACGTACGATTTGTCTCTCCTTACCCCGATCTATATTAAAACGTACGATTTGTCTCTCCTTACCCCGATCTATATTAAAACGTACGATTTGTCTCTCCTTACCCCCGGTCTATATTAAAACCTACGATTTGTCTCTCCTTACCCCCGGTCTATATTAAAACGTACAATTTGTCTCTCCTTACCCCCGGTCTATATTAAAACGTACGATTTGTCTCTCCTTACCCCGGTCTATATTAAAACGTACAATTTGTCTCTCCTTACCCCGGTCTATATTAAAACGTACAATTTGTCTCTCCTTACCCCCGGTCTATATTAAAACGTACGATTTGTCTCTCCTTACCCCGGTCTATATTAAAACGTACAATTTGTCTCTCCTTACCCCGGTCTATATTAAAACGTACGATTTGTCTCTCCTTACCCCCGGTCTATATTAAAACCTACGATTTGTCTCTCCTTACTCCGGTCTATATTAAAACGTACGATTTGTCTCTCCTTACCCCGGTCTATATTAAAACGTACGATTTGTCTCTCCTTACCCCCGGTCTATATTAAAACGTACGATTTGTCTCTCCTTACCCCGGTCTATATTAAAACGTACGATTTGTCTCTCCTTACCCCCGGTCTATATTAAAACGTACGATTTGTCTCTCCTTACCCCGATCTATATTAAAACGTACGATTTGTCTCTCCTTACCCCCGGTCTATATTAAAACCTACGATGTGTCTCTCCTTACCCCCGGTCTATATTAAAACGTACAATTTGTCTATCCTTACCCCCGGTCTATATTAAAACGTACGATTTGTCTCTCCTTACCCCCGGTCTATATTAAAACGTACGATTTGTCTCTCCTTACCCCCGGTCTATATTAAAACGTACGATTTGTCTCTCCTTACCCCGGTCTATATTAAAACGTACAATTTGTCTCTCCTTACCCCGGTCTATATTAAAACGTACGATTTGTCTCTCCTTACCCCCGGTCTATATTAAAACCTACGATTTGTCTCTCCTTACTCCGGTCTATATTAAAACGTACGATTTGTCTCTCCTTACCCCGGTCTATATTAAAACGAACGATTTGTCTCTCCTTACCCCCGGTCTATATTAAAACGTACGATTTGTCTCTCCTTACCCCCGGTCTATATTAAAACGTACGATTTGTCTCTCCTTACCCCGGTCTATATTAAAACGTACGATTTGTCTCTCCTTACCCCGATCTATATTAAAACGTACAATTTGTCTCTCCTTACCCCCGGTCTATATTAAAACGTACGATTTGTCTCTCCTTACCCCCGGTCTATATTAAAACGTACGATTTGTCTCTCCTTACCCCCGGTCTATATTAAAACGTACGATTTGTCTCTCCTTACCCCGGTCTATATTAAAACGTACAATTTGTCACTCCTTACCCCGGTCTATATTAAAACGTACGATTTGTCTCTCCTTACCCCCGGTCTATATTAAAACCTACGATTTGTCTCTCCTTACTCCGGTCTATATTAAAACGTACGATTTGTCTCTCCTTACCCCGGTCTATATTAAAACGTACGATTTGTCTCTCCTTACCCCCGGTCTATATTAAAACCTACGATGTGTCTCTACTTACCCCCGGTCTATTTTAAAACGTACGATTTGTCTCTCCTTACCCCGGTCTATATTAAAACGTACGATTTGTCTCTCCTTACCCCGATCTATATTAAAACGTACGATTTGTCTCTCCTTACCCCGGTCTATATTAAAACGTACGATTTGTCTCTCCTTACCCCGGTCTATATTAAAACGGACGATTTGTCTCTCCTTACCCCGGTCTATATTAAAACCTACGATTTGTCTCTCCTTACCCCTGTCTATATTAAAACCTACGACGTGTCTCTACTTACCCCCGGTCTATATTAAAACGTACGATTTGTCTCTCCTTACCCCCGGTCTATATTAAAACGTACGATTTGTCTCTCCTTACCCCGGTCTATATTAAAACGTACGATTTTTCTCTCCTTACCCCGGTCTATATTAAAACGTACGATTTGTCTCTCCTTACCCCCGGTCTATATTAAAACGTACGATTTGTCTCTCCTTACCCGGTCTATATTAAAACGTACGATTTGTCTCTCCTTACCCCGGTCTATATTAAAACGTACGATTTGTCTCTCCTTACCCCCGGTCTATATTAAAACGTACGATTTGTCTCTCCTTACCCCGGTTTATATTAAAACGTACGATTTGTCTCTCCTTACCCCCGGTCTATATTAAAACGTACGATTTGTCTCTCCTTACCCCCGGTCTATATTAAAACGTACGATTTGTCTCTCCTTACCCCCGGTCTATATTAAAACCTACGATGTGTCTCTCCTTACCCCCGGTCTATATTAAAACGTACGATTTGTCTCTCCTTACCCCCTGTCTATATTAAAACGTACGATTTGTCTCTCCTTACCCCGGTCTATATTAAAACGTACGATTTGTCTCTCCTTACCCCGGTCTATATTAAAACGTACGATTTGTCTCTCCTTACCCCGGTCTATATTAAAACCTACGACGTGTCTCTCCTTACCCCGGTCTATATTAAAACGTACGATTTGTCTCTCCTTACCCCCGGTCTATATTAAAACGTACGATTTGTCTCTCCTTACCCCGATCTATATTAAAACGTACGATTTGTCTCTCCTTACCCCGATCTATATTAAAACGTACGATTTGTCTCTCCTTACCCCCGGTCTATATTAAAACCTACGATTTGTCTCTCCTTACCCCCGGTCTATATTAAAACGTACGATTTGTCTCTCCTTACCCCGGTCTATATTAAAACGTACAATTTGTCTCTCCTTACCCCCGGTCTATATTAAAACGTACGATTTGTCTCTCCTTACCCCGGTCTATATTAAAACGTACAATTTGTCTCTCCTTACCCCGGTCTATATTAAAACGTACAATTTGTCTCTCCTTACCCCCGGTCTATATTAAAACGTACGATTTGTCTCTCCTTACCCCGGTCTATATTAAAACGTACAATTTGTCTCTCCTTACCCCGGTCTATATTAAAACGTACGATTTGTCTCTCCTTACCCCCGGTCTATATTAAAACCTACGATTTGTCTCTCCTTACTCCGGTCTATATTAAAACGTACGATTTGTCTCTCCTTACCCCTGTCTATATTAAAACGTACGATTTTTCTCTCCTTACCCCCGGTCTATATTAAAACCTACGATTTGTCTCTCCTTACCCCGGTCTATATTAAAACGTACGATTTGTCTCTCCTTACCCCCAAGGTCTATATTAAAACGTACGATTTGTCTCTCCTTACCCCGATCTATATTAAAACGTACGATTTGTCTCTCCTTACCCCCGGTCTATATTAAAACCTACGATGTGTCTCTCCTTACCCCCGGTCTATATTAAAACGTACAATTTGTCTCTCCTTACCCCCGGTCTATATTAAAACGTACGATTTGTCTCTCCTTACCCCCGGTCTATATTAAAACGTACGATTTGTCTCTCCTTACCCCCGGTCTATATTATAACGTACGATTTGTCTCTCCTTACCCCGGTCTATATTAAAACGTACAATTTGTCTCTCCTTACCCCGGTCTATATTAAAACGTACGATTTGTCTCTCCTTACCCCCGGTCTATATTAAAACCTACGATTTGTCTCTCCTTACTCCGGTCTATATTAAAACGTACGATTTGTCTCTCCTTACCCCGGTCTATATTAAAACGAACGATTTGTCTCTCCTTACCCCCGGTCTATATTAAAACGTACGATTTGTCTCTCCTTACCCCCGGTCTATATTAAAACGTACGATTTGTCTCTCCTTACCCCGGTCTATATTAAAACGTACGATTTGTCTCTCCTTACCCCCGGTCTATATTAAAACGTACGATTTGTCTCTCCTTACCCCCGGTCTATATTAAAACGTACGATTTGTCTCTCCTTACCCCGGTCTATATTAAAACGTACGATTTGTCTCTCCTTACCCCGGTCTATATTAAAACGTACGATTTGTCTCTCCTTACCCCGGTCTATATTAAAACGTACGATTTGTCTCTCCTTACCCCGGTCTATATTAAAACGTACGATTTTTCTCTCCTTACCCCGGTCTATATTAAAACCTACGATTTGTCTCTCCTTACCCCGGTCTATATTAAAACGTACGATTTGTCTCTCCTTACCCCGGTCTATATTAAAACGTACGATTTGTCTCTCCTTACCCAGGTCTATATTAAAACCTACGATGTGTCTCTACTTACCCCGGTCTATATTAAAACGTACGATTTGTCTCTCCTTACCCCGGTCTATATTAAAACGTACGATTTGTCTCTCCTTACCCCCGTCTATATTAAAACGTACGATTTGTCTCTCCTTACCCCGGTCTATATTAAAACGTACGATTTGTCTCTCCTTACCCCGGTCTATATTAAAACCTACGATTTGTCTCTCCTTACCCCTGTCTATATTAAAACCTACGACGTGTCTCTACTTACCCCCGGTCTATATTAAAACGTACGATTTGTCTCTCCTTACCCCCGGTCTATATTAAAACGTACGATTTGTCTCTCCTTACCCCGGTCTATATTAAAACGTACGATTTGTCTCTCCTTACCCCGGTCTATATTAAAACGTACGATTTGTCTCTCCTTACCCCCGGTCTATATTAAAACGTACGATTTGTCTCTCCTTACCCCCGTCTATATTATAACGTACGATTTGTCTCTCCTTACCCCGGTCTATATTAAAATCTACGACGTGTCTCTCCTTACCCCGGTCTATATTAAAACGTACGATTTGTCTCTCCTTACCCCCGGTCTATATTAAAACGTACGATTTGTCTCTCCTTACCCCGGTCTATATTAAAACGTACGATTTGTCTCTCCTTACCCCGGTCTATATTAAAACGTACGATTTGTCTCTCCTTACCCCGGTCTATATTAAAACGTACGATTTGTCTCTCCTTACCCCGGTCTATATTAAAACGTACGATTTGTCTCACCTTACCCCCGGTCTATATTAAAACGTACGATTTGTCTCTCCTTACCCCGGTCTATATTAAAACGTACGATTTGTCTCTCCTTACCCCCGGTCTATATTAAAACGTACGATTTGTCTCTCCTTACCCCCGGTCTATATTAAAACGTACGATTTGTCTCTCCTTACCCCGGTCTATATTAAAACGTACGATTTGTCTCTCCTTACCCCCGGTCTATATTAAAACGTACGATTTGTCTCTCCTTACCCCGGTCTATATTAAAACGTACGATTTGTCTCTCCTTACCCCGATCTATATTAAAACGTACGATTTGTCTCTCCTTACCCCGGTCTATATTAAAACGAACGATTTGTCTCTCCTTACCCCCGGTCTATATTAAAACGTACGATTTGTCTCTCCTTACCCCCGGTCTATATTAAAACGTACGATTTGTCTCTCCTTACCCCGGTCTATATTAAAACGTACGATTTGTCTCTCCTTACCCCCGGTCTATATTAAAACGTACGATTTGTCTCTCCTTACCCCCGGTCTATATTAAAACGTACGATTTGTCTCTCCTTACCCCGGTCTATATTAAAACGTACGATTTGTCTCTCCTTACCCCGGTCTATATTAAAACGTACGATTTGTCTCTCCTTACCCCGGTCTATATTAAAACGTACGATTTGTCTCTCCTTACCCCGGTCTATATTAAAACGTACGATTTTTCTCTCCTTACCCCGGTCTATATTAAAACCTACGATTTGTCTCTCCTTACCCCGGTCTATATTAAAACGTACGATTTGTCTCTCCTTACCCCGGTCTATATTAAAACGTACGATTTGTCTCTCCTTACCCAGGTCTATATTAAAACCTACGATGTGTCTCTACTTACCCCCGGTCTATATTAAAACGTACGATTTGTCTCTCCTTACCCCGGTCTATATTAAAACGTACGATTTGTCTCTCCTTACCCCCGTCTATATTAAAACGTACGATTTGTCTCTCCTTACCCCGGTCTATATTAAAACGTACGATTTGTCTCTCCTTACCCCGGTCTATATTAAAACCTACGATTTGTCTCTCCTTACCCCTGTCTATATTAAAACCTACGACGTGTCTCTACTTACCCCCGGTCTATATTAAAACGTACGATTTGTCTCTCCTTACCCCCGGTCTATATTAAAACGTACGATTTGTCTCTCCTTACCCCGGTCTATATTAAAACGTACGATTTGTCTCTCCTTACCCCGGTCTATATTAAAACGTACGATTTGTCTCTCCTTACCCCCGGTCTATATTAAAACGTACGATTTGTCTCTCCTTACCCCCGTCTATATTATAACGTACGATTTGTCTCTCCTTACCCCGGTCTATATTAAAATCTACGACGTGTCTCTCCTTACCCCGGTCTATATTAAAACGTACGATTTGTCTCTCCTTACCCCCGGTCTATATTAAAACGTACGATTTGTCTCTCCTTACCCCGGTCTATATTAAAACGTACGATTTGTCTCTCCTTACCCCGGTCTATATTAAAACGTACGATTTGTCTCTCCTTACCCCGGTCTATATTAAAACGTACGATTTGTCTCTCCTTACCCCGGTCTATATTAAAACGTACGATTTGTCTCACCTTACCCCCGGTCTATATTAAAACGTACGATTTGTCTCTCCTTACCCCGGTCTATATTAAAACGTACGATTTGTCTCTCCTTACCCCCGGTCTATATTAAAACGTACGATTTGTCTCTCCTTACCCCCGGTCTATATTAAAACGTACGATTTGTCTCTCCTTACCCCGGTCTATATTAAAACGTACGATTTGTCTCTCCTTACCCCCGGTCTATATTAAAACGTACGATTTGTCTCTCCTTACCCCGGTCTATATTAAAACGTACGATTTGTCTCTCCTTACCCCGATCTATATTAAAACGTACGATTTGTCTCTCCTTACCCCGGTCTATATTAAAACGTACGATTTGTCTCTCCTTACCCCGGTCTATATTAAAACGTACGATTTGTTTCTCCTTACCCCGGTCTATATTAAAACGTACGATTTTTCTCTCCTTACCCCCGGTCTATATTAAAACGTACGATTTGTCTCTCCTTACCCCCGGTCTATATTAAAACGTACGATTTGTCTCTCCTTACCCCGGTCTATATTAAAACGTACGATTTGTCTCTCCTTACCCCGATCTATATTAAAACGTACGATTTGTCTCTCCTTACCCCGGTCTATATTAAAACGTACGATTTTTCTCTCCTTACCCCGGTCTATATTAAAACGTACGATTTGTCTCTCCTTACCCCGGTCTATATTAAAACGTACGATTTGTCTCTCCTTACCCCGATCTATATTAAAACGTACGATTTGTCTCTCCTTACCCCGGTCTATATTAAAACGTACGATTTGTCTCTCCTTACCCCGGTCTATATTAAAACGTACGATTTGTCTCTCCTTACCCCGGTCTATATTAAAACGTACGATTTGTCTCTCCTTACCCCCGGTCTATATTAAAACCTACGATTTGTCTCTCCTTACCCCGGTCTATATTAAAACGTACGATTTGTCTCTCCTTACCCCGGTCTATATTAAAACGTACGATTTGTCTCTCCTTACCCCGATCTATATTAAAACGTACGATTTGTCTCTCCTTACCCCGTTCTATATTAAAACCTACGACGTGTCTCTCCTTACCCCGGTCTATATTAAAACGTACGATTTGTCTCTCCTTACCCCCGTCTATATTAAAACCTACGATTTGTCTCTCCTTACCCCCGGTCTATATTAAAACGTACAATTTGTCTCTCCTTACCCCGGTCTATATTAAAACGTACGATTTGTCTCTCCTTACCCCGGTCTATATTAAAACGTACGATTTGTCTCTCCTTACCCCCGGTCTATATTAAAACGTACGATTTGTCTCTCCTTACCCCGGTCTATATTAAAACGTACGATTTTTCTCTCCTTACCCCCGGTCTATATTAAAACGTACGATTTGTCTCTCCTTACCCCGATCTATATTAAAACGTACGATTTGTCTCTCCTTACCCCCGGTCTATATTAAAACGTACGATTTGTCTCTCCTTACCCCGATCTATATTAAAACGTACGATTTGTCTCTTCTTACCCCGGTCTATATTAAAACGTACGATTTGTCTCTCCTTACCCCCCGGTCTATATTAAAACGTACGATTTGTCTCTCCTTACCCCCGGTCTATATTAAAACGTACGATTTGTCTCTCCGTACCCCGGTCTATATTAAAACGTACGATTTGTCTCTCCGTACCCCGGTCTATATTAAAACCTACGATTTGTCTCTCCTTACCCCGGTCTATATTAAAACGTACGATTTGTCTCTCCTTACCCCGGTCTATATTAAAACGTACGATTTGTCTCTCCTTACCCCGATCTATATTAAAACGTACGATTTGTCTCTCCTTACCCCGATCTATATTAAAACGTACGATTTGTCTCTTCTTACCCCGGTCTATATTAAAACGTACGATTTGTCTCTCCTTACCCCGATCTATATTAAAACGTACGATTTGTCTCTCCTTACCCCCGGTCTATATTAAAACGTACGATTTGTCTCTCCTTACCCCGGTCTATATTAAAACGTACGATTTTTCTCTCCTTACCCCCGGTCTATATTAAAACGTACGATTTGTCTCTCCTTACCCCGGTCTATATTAAAACGTACGATTTGTCTCTCCTTACCCCCGGTCTATATTAAAACGTACGATTTGTCTCTCCTTACCCCGATCTATATTAAAACGTACGATTTGTCTCTTCTTACCCCGATCTATATTAAAACGTACGATTTGTCTCTCCTTACCCCGATCTATATTAAAACCTACGATTTGTCTCTCCTTACCCCGGTCTATATTAAAACCTACGATTTGTCTCTCCTTACCCCGGTCTATATTAAAACGTACGATTTGTCTCTCCTTACCCCGATCTATATTAAAACCTACGATTTGTCTCTCCTTACCCCGGTCTATATTAAAACCTACGATTTGTCTCTCCTTACCCCGATCTATATTAAAACGTACGATTTGTCTCTCCTTACCCCGATCTATATTAAAACCTACGATTTGTCTCTCCTTACCCCGGTCTATATTAAAACGTACGATTTGTCTCTCCTTACCCCGATCTATATTAAAACCTACGATTTGTCTCTCCTTACCCCGGTCTATATTAAAACCTACGATTTGTCTCTCCTTACCCCGGTCTATATTAAAACCTACGATTTGTCTCTCCTTACCCTGGTCTATATTAAAACCTACGATTTTTCTCTCCTTACCCCGATCTATATTAAAACGTACGATTTGTCTCTCCTTACTACGGTCTATATTAAAACGTACGATTTGTCTCTCCTTACCCCGATCTATATTAAAACGTACGATTTGTCTCTCCTTACTCCGGTCTATATTAAAACGTACGATTTGTCTCTCCGTACCCCGGTCTATATTAAAACCTACGACGTGTCTCTACTTACCCCCGGTCTATATTAAAACGTACGATTTGTCTCTCCTTACCCCCGGTCTATATTAAAACGTACGATTTGTCTCTCCTTACCCCCGGTCTATATTAAAACGTACGATTTGTCTCTCCTTACCCCCGGTCTATATTAAAACGTACGATTTGTCTCTCCTTACCCCCGGTCTATATTAAAACGTACGATTTGTCTCTCCTTACTCCGGTCTATATTAAAACGTACGACGTGTCTCTCCTTACCCCGATCTATATTAAAACGTACGATTTGTCTCTTCTTACCCCGATCTATATTAAAACGTACGATTTGTCTCTCCTTACCCCGGTCTATATTAAAACGTACGATTTGTCTCTCCTTACCCCGGTCTATATTAAAACGTACGATTTGTCTCTCCTTACTCCGGTCTATATTAAAACGTACGATTTGTCTCTCCGTACCCCGGTCTATATTAAAACCTACGACGTGTCTCTACTTACCCCCGGTCTATATTAAAACGTACGATTTGTCTCTCCTTACCCCCGGTCTATATTAAAACGTACGATTTGTCTCTCCTTACCCCGGTCTATATTAAAACGTACGATTTGTCTCTCCTTACCCCGATCTATATTAAAACGTACGATTTGTCTCTTCTTACCCCGATCTATATTAAAACGTACGATTTGTCTCTCCTTACCCCGGTCTATATTAAAACGTACGATTTGTCTCTCCTTACCCCGGTCTATATTAAAACGTACGATTTGTCTCTCCTTACCCCGGTCTATATTAAAACCTACGACGTGTCTCTACTTACCCCCGGTCTATATTAAAACGTACGATTTGTCTCTCCTTACCCCCGGTCTATATTAAAACGTACGATTTGTCTCTCCTTACCCCGGTCTATATTAAAACGTACGATTTGTCTCTCCTTACCCCGGTCTATATTAAAACGTACGATTTGTCTCTCCTTACCCCCGGTCTATATTAAAACGTACGATTTGTCTCTCCTTACCCCCGTCTATATTATAACGTACGATTTGTCTCTCCTTACCCCGGTCTATATTAAAACCTACGACGTGTCTCTCCTTACCCCGGTCTATATTAAAACGTACGATTTGTCTCTCCTTACCCCCGGTCTATATTAAAACGTACGATTTGTCTCTCCTTACCCCGGTCTATATTAAAACGTACGATTTGTCTCTCCTTACCCCGGTCTATATTAAAACGTACGATTTGTCTCTCCTTACCCCGGTCTATATTAAAACGTACGATTTGTCTCTCCTTACCCCGGTCTATATTAAAACGTACGAATTGTCTCACCTTACCCCCGGTCTATATTAAAACGTACGATTTGTCTCTCCTTACCCCCGGTCTATATTAAAACGTACGATTTGTCTCTCCTTACCCCCGGTCTATATTAAAACGTACGATTTGTCTCTCCTTACCCCGGTCTATATTAAAACGTACGATTTGTCTCTCCTTACCCCCGGTCTATATTAAAACGTACGATTTGTCTCTCCTTACCCCGGTCTATATTAAAACGTACGATTTGTCTCTCCTTACCCCCGGTCTATATTAAAACGTACGATTTGTCTCTCCTTACCCCGGTCTATATTAAAACGTACGATTTGTCTCTCCTTACCCCGATGTATATTAAAACGTACGATTTGTCTCTCCTTACCCCGGTCTATATTAAAACGTACGATTTGTCTCTCCTTACCCCGGTCTATATTAAAACGTACGATTTGTTTCTCCTTACCCCGGTCTATATTAAAACGTACGATTTTTCTCTCCTTACCCCCGGTCTATATTAAAACGTACGATTTGTCTCTCCTTACCCCCGGTCTATATTAAAACGTACGATTTGTCTCTCCTTACCCCGGTCTATATTAAAACGTACGATTTGTCTCTCCTTACCCCGATCTATATTAAAACGTACGATTTGTCTCTCCTTACCCCGGTCTATATTAAAACGTACGATTTTTCTCTCCTTACCCCGGTCTATATTAAAACGTACGATTTGTCTCTCCTTACCCCGGTCTATATTAAAACGTACGATTTGTCTCTCCTTACCCCGATCTATATTAAAACGTACGATTTGTCTCTCCTTACCCCGGTCTATATTAAAACGTACGATTTGTCTCTCCTTACCCCGGTCTATATTAAAACGTACGATTTGTCTCTCCTTACCCCGGTCTATATTAAAACGTACGATTTGTCTCTCCTTACCCCCGGTCTATATTAAAACCTACGATTTGTCTCTCCTTACCCCGGTCTATATTAAAACGTACGATTTGTCTCTCCTTACCCCGGTCTATATTAAAACGTACGATTTGTCTCTCCTTAACCCGATCTATATTAAAACGTACGATTTGTCTCTCCTTACCCCGGTCTATATTAAAACCTACGACGTGTCTCTCCTTACCCCGGTCTATATTAAAACGTACGATTTGTCTCTCCTTACCCCCGTCTATATTAAAACCTACGATTTGTCTCTCCTTACCCCCGGTCTATATTAAAACGTACAATTTGTCTCTCCTTACCCCGGTCTATATTAAAACGTACGATTTGTCTCTCCTTACCCCGGTCTATATTAAAACGTACGATTTGTCTCTCCTTACCCCCGGTCTATATTAAAACGTACGATTTGTCTCTCCTTACCCCGATCTATATTAAAACGTACGATTTGTCTCTCCTTACCCCCGGTCTATATTAAAACGTACGATTTGTCTCTCCTTACCCCCGGTCTATATTAAAACGTACGATTTGTCTCTCCTTATCCCGGTCTATATTAAAACGTACGATTTGTCTCTCCTTACCCCGATCTATATTAAAACGTACGATTTGTCTCTTCTTATCCCGGTCTATATTAAAACGTACGATTTGTCTCTCCTTACCCCGATCTATATTAAAACGTACGATTTTTCTCTCCTTACCCCGGTCTATATTAAAACCTACGATTTGTCTCTCCTTACCCCGGTCTATATTAAAACGTACGATTTGTCTCTCCTTACCCCGATCTATATTAAAACGTACGATTTGTCTCTTCTTACCCCGGTCTATATTAAAACGTACGATTTGTCTCTCCTTACCCCGGTCTATATTAAAACGTACGATTTGTCTCTCCTTACCCCGGTCTATATTAAAACGTACGATTTGTCTCTCCTTACCCCGGTCTATATTAAAACGTACGATTTGTCTCTCCTTACCCCCGGTCTATATTAAAACGTACGATTTGTCTCTCCTTACCCCGGTCTATATTAAAACCTACGATTTGTCTCTCCTTACCCCGGTCTATATTAAAACCTACGATTTGTCTCTCCTTACCCCCCGGTCTATATTAAAACGTACGATTTGTCTCTCCTTACCCCGGTCTATATAAAAACGTACGATTTTTCTCTCCTTACCCCGGTCTATATTAAAACCTACGATTTGTCTCTCCTTACCCCCGGTCTATATTAAAACCTACGATTTTTCTCTCCTTACCCCGGTCTATATTAAAACGTACGATTTGTCTCTCCTTACCCCCGGTCTATATTAAAACGTACGATTTTTCTCTCCTTACCCCGGTCTATATTAAAACCTACGATGTGTCTCTCCTTACCCCGGTCTATATTAAAACGTACGATTTTTCTCTCCTGACCCCCGGTCTATATTAAAACCTACGATGTGTCTCTCCTTACCCCGGTCTTTATTAAAACGTACGATTTGTCTCTCCTTACCCCGGTCTATATTAAAGCGTACGATTTTTCTCTCCTTACCCCGGTCTATATTAAAACGTACGATTTGTCTCTCCTTACCCCGGTCTATATTAAAACGTACGATTTGTCTCTCCTTACCCCGGTCTATATTAAAACGTACGATTTGTCTCTCCTTACCCCGATCTATATTAAAACGTACGATTTGTCTCTCCTTACCCCGGTCTATATTAAAACGTACGATTTGTCTCTCCTTACCCCGGTCTATATTAAAACGTACGATTTGTCTCTCCTTACCCCGGTCTATATTAAAACGTACGATTTGTCTCTCCTTACCCCCGGTCTATATTAAAACCTACGATTTGTCTCTCCTTACCCCGGTCTATATTAAAACCTACGATTTGTCTCTCCTTACCCCGGTCTATATTAAAACGTACGATTTGTCTCTCCTTACCCCGATCTATATTAAAACGTACGATTTGTCTCTCCTTACCCCGGTCTATATTAAAACATACGACGTGTCTCTCCTTACCCCGGTCTATATTAAAACGTACGATTTGTCTCTCCTTACCCCCGTCTATATTAAAACCTACGATTTGTCTCTCCTTACCCCCGGTCTATATTAAAACGTACAATTTGTCTCTCCTTACCCCGGTCTATATTAAAACGTACGATTTGTCTCTCCTTACCCCGGTCTATATTAAAACGTACGATTTGTCTCTCCTTACCCCGATCTATATTAAAACGTACGATTTTTCTCTCCTTACCCCGGTCTATATTAAAACCTACGATTTGTCTCTCCTTACCCCGGTCTATATTAAAACGTACGATTTGTCTCTCCTTACTCCGATCTATATTAAAACGTACGATTTGTCTCTTCTTACCCCGGTCTATATTAAAACGTACGATGTGTCTCTCCGTACCCCGGTCTATATTAAAACGTACGATTTGTCTCTCCTTACCCCGGTCTATATTAAAACGTACGATTTGTCTCTCCTTACCCCCGGTCTATATTAAAACGTACGATTTGTCTCTCCTTACCCCGGTCTATATTAAAACCTACGATTTGTCTCTCCTTACCCCGGTCTATATTAAAACCTACGATTTTTCTTTCCTTACCCCCCGGTCTATATTAAAACGTACGATTTGTCTCTCCTTACCCCGGTCTATATTAAAACGTACGATTTTTCTCTCCTTACCCCGGTCTATATTAAAACCTACGATTTGTCTCTCCTTACCCCCGGTCTATATTAAAACCTACGATTTTTCTCTCCTTACCCCGGTCTATATTAAAACGTACGATTTGTCTCTCCTTACCCCGGTCTATATTAAAACCTACGATTTGTCTCTCCTTACCCCCGGTCTATATTAAAACGTACGATTTGTCTCTGCTTACCCCGGTCTATATTAAAACGTACGATTTGTCTCTCCTTACCCCGATCTATATTAAAACGTACGATTTGTCTCTCCTTACCCCGGTCTATATTAAAACGTACGATTTGTCTCTCCTTACCCCGGTCTATATTAAAACGTACGATTTGTTTCTCCTTACCCCGGTCTATATTAAAACGTACGATTTGTCTCTCCTTACCCCCGGTCTATATTAAAACGTACGATTTGTCTCTCCTTACCCCGGTCTATATTAAAACGTACGATTTGTCTCTCCTTACCCCGATCTATATTAAAACGTACGATTTGTCTCTCCTTACCCCGGTCTATATTAAAACGTACGATTTTTCTCTCCTTACCCCGGTCTATATTAAAACGTACGATTTGTCTCTCCTTACCCCGGTCTATATTAAAACGTACGATTTGTCTCTCCTTACCCCGATCTATATTAAAACGTACGATTTGTCTCTCCTTACCCCGGTCTATATTAAAACGTACGATTTGTCTCTCCTTACCCCGGTCTATATTAAAACGTACGATTTGTCTCTCCTTACCCCGGTCTATATTAAAACGTACGATTTGTCTCTCCTTACCCCCGGTCTATATTAAAACCTACGATTTGTCTCTCCTTACCCCGGTCTATATTAAAACGTACGATTTGTCTCTCCTTACCCCGGTCTATATTAAAACGTACGATTTGTCTCTCCTTAACCCGATCTATATTAAAACGTACGATTTGTCTCTCCTTACCCCGGTCTATATTAAAACCTACGACGTGTCTCTCCTTACCCCGGTCTATATTAAAACGTACGATTTGTCTCTCCTTACCCCCGTCTATATTAAAACCTACGATTTGTCTCTCCTTACCCCCGGTCTATATTAAAACGTACAATTTGTCTCTCCTTACCCCGGTCTATATTAAAACGTACGATTTGTCTCTCCTTACCCCGGTCTATATTAAAACGTACGATTTGTCTCTCCTTACCCCCGGTCTATATTAAAACGTACGATTTGTCTCTCCTTACCCCGGTCTATATTAAAACGTACGATTTGTCTCTCCTTACCCCGATCTATATTAAAACGTACGATTTGTCTCTCCTTACCCCGGTCTATATTAAAACGTACGATTTGTCTCTCCTTACCCCGGTCTATATTAAAACGTACGATTTGTCTCTCCTTACCCCGGTCTATATTAAAAGGTACGATTTGTCTCTCCTTACCCCGGTCTATATTAAAACCTACGATTTTTCTCTCCTCACCCCCGGTCTATATTAAAACGTACGATTTGTCTCTCCTTACCCCCGGTCTATATTAAAACGTACGATTTGTCTCTCCTTACCCCGGTCTATATTAAAACGTACGATTTGTCTCTTCTTATCCCGGTCTATATTAAAACGTACGATTTGTCTCTCCTTACCCCCGGTCTATATTAAAACGTACGATTTGTCTCTCCTTACCCCGATCTATATTAAAACGTACGATTTTTCTCTCCTTACCCCGGTCTATATTAAAACGTACGATTTGTCTCTTCTTATCCCGGTCTATATTAAAACGTACGATTTGTCTCTCCTTACCCCGATCTATATTAAAACGTACGATTTTTCTCTCCTTACCCCGGTCTATATTAAAACGTACGATTTGTCTCTCCTTACCCCGGTCTATATTAAAACCTACGACGTGTCTCTCCTTACCCCGGTCTATATTAAAACGTACAATTTGTCTCTCCTTACCCCCGGTCTATATTAAAACGTACGATTTTTCTCTCCTTACCCCGATCTATATTAAAACGTACGATTTGTCTCTTCTTATCCCGGTCTATATTAAAACGTACGATTTGTCTCTCCTTACCCCGATCTATATTAAAACGTACGATTTTTCTCTCCTTACCCCGATCTATATTAAAACGTACGATTTTTCTCTCCTTACCCCGGTCTATATTAAAACGTACGATTTGTCTCTCCTTACCCCGGTCTATATTAAAACGTACGATTTGTCTCTCCTTACCCCGATCTATATTAAAACGTACGATTTGTCTCTCCTTACCCCGGTCTATATTAAAACGTACGATTTGTCTCTCCTTACCCCGATCTATATTAAAACGTACGATTTGTCTCTTCTTACCCCGGTCTATATTAAAACGTACGATGTGTCTATCCGTACCCCGGTCTATATTAAAACGTACGATTTGTCTCTCCTTACCCCGGTCTATATTAAAACGTACGATTTGTCTCTCCTTACCCCCGGTCTATATTAAAACGTACGATTTGTCTCTCCTTACCCCGGTCTATATTAAAACCTACGATTTGTCTCTCCTTACCCCGGTCTATATTAAAACCTACGATTTGTCTCTCCTTACCCCTCGGTCTATATTAAAACGTACGATTTGTCTCTCCTTACCCCGGTCTATATTAAAACGTACGATTTTTCTCTCCTTACCCCGGTCTATATTAAAACCTACGATTTGTCTCTCCTTACCCCCGGTCTATATTAAAACCTACGATTTTTCTCTCCTTACCCCGGTCTATATTAAAACGTACGATTTGTCTCTCCTTACCCCCGGTCTATATTAAAACGTACGATTTTTCTCTCCTTACCCCGGTCTATATTAAAACCTACGATGTGTCTCTCCTTACCCCGGTCTATATTAAAACGTACGATTTTTCTCTCCTTACCCCCGTTCTATATTAAAACCTACGATGTGTCTCTCCTTACCCCGGTCTTTATTAAAACGTACGATTTGTCTCTCCTTACCCCGGTCTATATTAAAGCGTACGATTTTTCTCTCCTTACCCCGGTCTATATTAAAACGTACGATTTGTCTCTCCTTACCCCGGTCTATATTAAAACGTACGATTTGTCTCTCCTTACCCCGGTCTATATTAAAACGTACGATTTGTCTCTCCTTACCCCGATCTATATTAAAACGTACGATTTTTCTCTCCTTACCCCGGTCTATATTAAAACGTACGATTTGTCTCTCCTTACCCCGGTCTATATTAAAACGTACGATTTGTCTCTCCTTACCCCGGTCTATATTAAAACGTACGATTTGTCTCTCCTTACCCCGGTCTATATTAAAACCTACGATTTGTCTCTCCTTACCCCGGTCTATATTAAAACGTACGATTTGTCTCTCCTTACCCCGGTCTATATTAAAACGTACGATTTGTCTCTCCTTACCCCGATCTATATTAAAACGTACGATTTTTCTCTCCTTACCCCGGTCTATATTAAAACGTACGATTTGTCTCTCCTTACCCCGGTCTATATTAAAACGTACGATTTGTCTCTCCTTACCCCGGTCTATATTAAAACGTACGATTTGTCTCTCCTTACCCCGGTCTATATTAAAACCTACGATTTGTCTCTCCTTACCCCGGTCTATATTAAAACGTACGATTTGTCTCTCCTTACCCCGATCTATATTAAAACGTACGATTTGTCTCTCCTTACCCCGGTCTATATTAAAACCTACGACGTGTCTCTCCTTACCCCGGTCTATATTAAAACGTACGATTTGTCTCTCCTTACCCCCGTCTATATTAAAACCTACGATTTGTCTCTCCTTACCCCCGGTCTATATTAAAACGTACAATTTGTCTCTCCTTACCCCGGTCTATATTAAAACGTACGATTTGTCTCTCCTTACCCCGGTCTATATTAAAACGTACGATTTGTCTCTCCTTACCCCGATCTATATTAAAACGTACGATTTTTCTCTCCTTACCCCGGTCTATATTAAAACGTACGATTTGTCTCTCCTTACCCCGGTCTATATTAAAACGTACGATTTGTCTCTCCTTACCCCGGTCTATATTAAAACCTACGATTTTTCTCTCCTTACCCCCCGGTCTATATTAAAACGTACGATTTGTCTCTCCTTACCCCGGTCTATATTAAAACGTACGATTTTTCTCTCCTTACCCCGGTCTATATTAAAACCTACGATTTGTCTCTCCTTACCCCCGGTCTATATTAAAACCTACGATTTTTCTCTCCTTACCCCGGTCTATATTAAAACGTACGATTTGTCTCTCCTTACCCCCGGTCTATATTAAAACGTACGATTTTTCTCTCCTTACCCCGGTCTATATTAAAACCTACGATGTGTCTCTCCTTACCCCGGTCTATATTAAATCGTACGATTTTTCTCTCCTTACCCCCGGTCTATATTAAAACCTACGATGTGTCTCTCCTTACCCCGGTCTATATTAAAACGTACGATTGGTCTCTCCTTACCCCGGTCTATATTAAAGCGTACGATTTTTCTCTCCTTACCCCGGTCTATATTAAAACGTACGATTTGTCTCTCTTTACCCCGATCTATATTAAAACGTACGATTTGTCTCTCCTTACCCCCCGGTCTATATTAAAACGTACGATTTTTCTCTCCTTACTCCGTCTATATTAAAACGTACGATTTGTCTCTCCTTACCCCCGGTCTATATTAAAACGTACGATTTGTCTCTCCTTACCTCGGTCTATATTAAAACGTACGATTTGTCTCTCCTTACCCCGGTGTATATTAAAACGTACGATTTGTCTCTACTTACCCCCGGTCTATATTAAAACGTACGATTTTTCTCTCCTTACCCCGGTCTATATTAAAACCTACGATGTGTCTCTCCTTACCCCCGGTCTATATTAAAACGTACGATTTGTCTCTCCTTACCTCGGTCTATATTAAAACGTACGATTTGTCTCTCCTTACCCCGGTCTATATTAAAACGTACGATTTGTCTCTACTTATCCCCGGTCTATATTAAAACGTACGATTTTTCTTTCCTTACCCCGGTCTATATTAAAACCTACGATGTGTCTCTCCTTACCCCCGGTCTATATTAAAACGTACGATTTGTCTCTCCTTACCTCGGTCTATATTAAAACGTACGATTTGTCTCTCCTTACCCCGGTCTATATTAAAACGTACGATTTGTCTCTACTTACCCCCGGTCTATATTAAAACGTACGATTTTTCTCTCCTTACCCCGGTCTATATTAAAACGTACGATTTTTCTCTCCTTACCCCGGTCTATATTAAAACGTACGATTTGTCTCTACTTACCCCCGGTCTATATTAAAACGTACGATTTGTCTCTCCTTACCCCGGTCTATATTAAAAGGTACGATTTGTCTCTACTTTCCCCCGGTCTATATTAAAACGTACGATTTGTCTCTCCTTACCTCGGTCTATATTAAAACGTACGATTTGTCTCTCCTTACCCCGGTCTATATTAAAACGTACGATTTATCTCTACTTACCCCCGGTCTATATTAAAACCTACGATTTTTCTCTCCTTACCCCGGTCTATATTAAAACCTACGATGTGTCTCACCATACCCTCGGTCTATATTAAAACGTACGATTTTTCTCTCCTTACCCCGGTCTATATTAAAACGTACGATGTGTCTCTCCTTACCCCCGGTCTATATTAAAACCTACGATGTGTCTCACCATACCCTCGGTCTATATTAAAACGTACGATTTTTCTCTCCTTACCCCGATTTATATTAAAACGTACGATGTGTCTCTCCTTACCCCGGTCTATATTAAAACGTACGATTTGTCTCTCCTTACCTCGGTCTATATTAAAACGTACGATTTGTCTCTCCTTACCCCGGTCTATATTAAAACGTACGATTTTTCTCTCCTTACCCCGGTCTATATTAAAACGTACGATTTGTCTCTCCTTACCCCCGGTCTATATTAAAACGTAGGATTTTTCTCTCCTTACCCCGGTCTATATTAAAACGTACGATTTGTCTCTCCTTACCCCGGTCTATATTAAAACGTACGATTTGTCTCACCATACCCCCGGTCTATATTAAAACCTACGATTTGTCTCTCCTTACCCCCGGTCTATGCTAAAACCTACGACGTGTCTCTCCTTACCCCGGTCTATATTAAAACCTACGATTTGTCTCTCCTTATCTCCGGTCTATATCAAAACCTACGATTTGTCTCTCCTTACCCCGGTCTATATTAAAACGTACGATTTGTCTCTCCTTACCCCGGTCTATATTAAAACCTACGATTTGTCTCTTTTTACCCCCGGTCTATATTAAAACGTACGATTTGTCTCTCCTTACCCCAGGTCTATGCTAAAACCTACGACGTGTCTCTCCTTACCCCGGTCTATATTAAAACGTACGATTTGTCTCTCCTTACCCCGGTCTATATTAAGGCGTACGATTTGTCTCTCCGTACCCCGGTCTATATTAAAACGTAGGATTTGTCTCTCCTTACCCCGGTCTATATTAAAACGTACGATTTTTCTCTCCTTACCCCGGTCTATATTAAAACGTACGATTTGTCTCTACTTACCCCGGTCTATATTAAAACGTACGATTTGTCTCTCCTTACCCCGGTCTATATTAAAACCTACGATTTGTCTCTCCTTACCCCCGGTCTATATTAAAACGTACGATTTTTCTCTCCTTACCCCGGTCTATATTAAAACGTACGATTTGTCTCTCCTTACCCCCGTTCTATATTAAAACCTACGATTTGTCTCTCCTTACCCCGGTCTATATTAAAACCTACGATTTGTCTCTCCTTACCCCGGTCTATGTTAAAACCTACGATTTGTCTCTCCTTACCCCGGTCTATATTAAAACCTACGATTTGTTTCTCCTTACCCCCGGTCTATATCAAAACCTACGATTTGTCTCTCCTTACCCCCGGTCTATATTAAAACGTACGATTTGTCTCTCCTTACCCCGGTCTATATTAAAACCTACGATTTGTCTCTCCTTACCTCGGTTTATATTAATACTTACGATTTGTCTCTCCTTACTCCGGTCTATATTAAAACGTACGATTTGTCTCTCCTTACCCCCGGTCTATATCAAAACCTACGATTTGTCTCTCCTTACCCCCGGTCTATATTAAAACCTACGATTTGTCTCTCCTTACCCCGGTCTATATTAAAACGTACGATGTGTCTCTCCTTACCCCCGGTCTATATCAAAACGTACGATTTGTCTCTCCTTACCCCGGTTTATATTAATACTTACGATTTGTCTCTTCTTACCCCGGTCTATATTAAAACGTACGATTTTTCTCTCCTTACCCCCGGTCTATATTAAAACGTACGATTTGTCTCTCTTTACTCCGATCTATACTAAAACCTACGATTTGTCTCTTTTTACTCCCGGTCTATATTAAAACCTACGATTTGTCTCTCCTTACCCCCGGTCTATATTAAAACGTACGATTTGTCTCTCCTTACCCCGGTCTATATTAAAACGTACGATTTTTCTCTCCTTACCCCGGACTATATTAAAACTTACGATTTGTCTCTCCTTACCCCCGGTCTATATTAAAACGTACGATTTGTCTCTCCTTACCCCCGGTCTATATTAAAACGTACGATTTGTCTCTCCTTACCTCCGGTCTATATTAAAACGTACGATTTTTCTCTCCTTACCTCCGGTCTATATTAAAACCTACGATTTGTCTCTCCTTACCCCGGTCTATATTAAAACCTACGATTTGTCTCTCCTTACCCCGGTCTATATTAAAACCTACGATTTGTCTCTCCTTACCCTGGTCTATATTAAAACCTACGATTTTTCTCTCCTTACCCCCGGTCCATATTAAAACGTACGATTTGTCTCTCCTTACCCCGGTCTATATTAAAACGTACGATTTGTCTCTCCTTAACCCCGGTCTATATTAAAACGTACGATTTTTCTCTCCTTACTCCCGGTCTATATTAAAACGTACGATTTTTCTCTCCTTACCCCGGTCTATATTAAAACGTACGATTTGTCTCTCCTTACCCCGGTCTATATTAAAACGTACGATGTGTCTCTCCTTACCCCGATCTATATTAAAACGTACGATGTGTCTCTCCTTACCCCCCGGTCTATATTAAAACCTACGATTTGTCTCTACTTACCCCGGTCTATATTAAAACGTACGATTTGTCTCTCCTTACCCCGGTCTATATTAAAACGTACGATTTGTCTCTCCTTACCCCGGTCTATATTAAAGCGTACGATTTATCTCTCCTTACCCCCGGTCTATATTAAGACCTACGATTTGTCTTTCCTTACCCCCGGTCTATATTAAAACCTACGATTTGTCTTTCCTTACCCCGGTCTATATTAAAACCTACGATTTGTCTCTCCTTACCCCGGTCTATATTAAAACGTACGATTTTTCTCTCCTTACCCCCGGTCTATATTAAAACGTACGATTTGTCTCTCTTTACTCCGATCTATACTAAAACCTACGATTTGTCTCTTTTTACTCCCGGTCTATATTAAAACCTACGATTTGTCTCTCCTTACCCCCGGTCTATTTTAAAACGTACGATTTTTCTCTCCTTACCCCGGTCTATATTAAAACCTACGATTTTTCTCTCCTTACCCCGGTCTATATTAAAACTTACGATTTGTCTCTCCTTACCCCGGTCTATATTAAAACGTACGATTTGTCTCTCCTTACCCCGGTCTATATTAAAACCTACGATTTGTCTCTCCTTACCCCCGGTCTATATTAAAACCTACGATTTGTCTTTCCTTACCCCCGGTCTATATTAAAACCTACGATTTGTCTTTCCTTACCCCGGTCTATATTAAAACCTACGATTTGTCTCTCCTTACCCCGGTCTATATTAAAACGTACGATTTTTCTCTCCTTACCCCCGGTCTATATTAAAACGTACGATTTGTCTCTCTTTACTCCGATCTATACTAAAACCTACGATTTGTCTCTTTTTACTCCCGGTCTATATTAAAACCTACGATTTGTCTCTCCTTACCCCCGGTCTATATTAAAACGTACGATTTGTCTCTCCTTACCCCGGTCTATATTAAAACGTACGATTTGTCTCTCCGTACCCCGGTCTATATTAAAACGTACGATTTGTCTCTCCTTACCCCCGGTCTATATTAAAACGTACGATTTGTCTCTCCTTACCCCGGTCTATATTAAAACGTACGATTTGTCTCTCCGTACCCCGGTCTATATTAAAACGTACGATTTGTCTCTCCTTACCCCGGTCTATATTAAAACCTACGATGTGTCTCTCCTTACCCCGGTCTATATTAAAACCTACGATTTGTCTCTCCTTACCCCCGGTCTATATTAAAACCTACGATGTGTCTCTCCTTACCCCCGGTCTATATTAAAACGTACCATTTGTCTCTCCTTACCCCCGGTCTATATTAAAACGTACGATTTGTCTCTCCTTACCCCCGGTCTATATTAAAACGTACGATTTGTCTCTCCTTACCCCCTGTCTATATTAAAACGTACGATTTGTCTCTCCTTACCCCGATCTATATTAAAACGTACGATTTTTCTCTCCTTACCTCGGTCTATATTAAAACCTACGGTTTGTCTCTCCTTACCCCCGGTCTATATTAAAACGTACGATTTGTCTCTCCTTACCCCGGTCTATATTAAAACCTACGATTTGTCTCTCCTTACCCCGGTCTATATTAAAACGTACGATTTATCTCTCCTTACCCCCGGTCTATATTAAAACCTACGATTTGTCTTTCCTTACCCCCGGTCTATATTAAAACCTACGATTTGTCTTTCCTTACCCCGGTCTATATTAAAACCTACGATTTGTCTCTCCTTACCCCGGTCTATATTAAAACCTACGATTTGTCTCTCCTTACCCTGGTCTATATTAAAACCTACGATTTTTCTCTCCTTACCCCCGGTCTATATTAAAACGTACGATTTGTCTCTCCTTACCCCGGTCTATATTAAAACGTACGATTTGTCTCTCCTTAACCCCGGTCTATATTAAAACGTACGATTTTTCTCTCCTTACTCCCGGTCTATATTAAAACGTACGATTTTTCTCTCCTTACCCCGGTCTATATTAAAACGTACGATTTGTCTCTCCTTACCCCGGTCTATATTAAAACGTACGATGTGTCTCTCCTTACCCCGATCTATATTAAAACGTACGATGTGTCTCTCCTTACCCCCCGGTCTATATTAAAACCTACGATTTGTCTCTACTTACCCCGGTCTATATTAAAACGTACGATTTGTCTCTCCTTACCCCGGTCTATATTAAAACGTACGATTTGTCTCTCCTTACCCCGGTCTATATTAAAGCGTACGATTTATCTCTCCTTACCCCCGGTCTATATTAAGACCTACGATTTGTCTTTCCTTACCCCCGGTCTATATTAAAACCTACGATTTGTCTTTCCTTACCCCGGTCTATATTAAAACCTACGATTTGTCTCTCCTTACCCCGGTCTATATTAAAACGTACGATTTTTCTCTCCTTACCCCCGGTCTATATTAAAACGTACGATTTGTCTCTCTTTACTCCGATCTATACTAAAACCTACGATTTGTCTCTTTTTACTCCCGGTCTATATTAAAACCTACGATTTGTCTCTCCTTACCCCCGGTCTATTTTAAAACGTACGATTTTTCTCTCCTTACCCCGGTCTATATTAAAACCTACGATTTTTCTCTCCTTACCCCGGTCTATATTAAAACTTACGATTTGTCTCTCCTTACCCCGGTCTATATTAAAACGTACGATTTGTCTCTCCTTACCCCGGTCTATATTAAAACCTACGATTTGTCTCTCCTTACCCCCGGTCTATATTAAAACCTACGATTTGTCTTTCCTTACCCCCGGTCTATATTAAAACCTACGATTTGTCTTTCCTTACCCCGGTCTATATTAAAACCTACGATTTGTCTCTCCTTACCCCGGTCTATATTAAAACGTACGATTTTTCTCTCCTTACCCCCGGTCTATATTAAAACGTACGATTTGTCTCTCTTTACTCCGATCTATACTAAAACCTACGATTTGTCTCTTTTTACTCCCGGTCTATATTAAAACCTACGATTTGTCTCTCCTTACCCCCGGTCTATATTAAAACGTACGATTTGTCTCTCCTTACCCCGGTCTATATTAAAACGTACGATTTGTCTCTCCGTACCCCGGTCTATATTAAAACTTACGATTTTTCTCTCCTTACCCCGGTCTATATTAAAACGTACGATTTGTCTCTCCTTACCCCGGTCTATATTAAAACCTACGATGTGTCTCTCCTTACCCCGGTCTATATTAAAACCTACGATTTGTCTCTCCTTACCCCCGGTCTATATTAAAACCTACGATGTGTCTCTCCTTACCCCCGGTCTATATTAAAACGTACGATTTGTCTCTCCTTACCCCCGGTCTATATTAAAACGTACGATTTGTCTATCCTTACCCCCGGTCTATATTAAAACGTACGATTTGTCTCTCCTTACCCCCTGTCTATATTAAAACGTACGATTTGTCTCTCCTTACCCCGATCTATATTAAAACGTACGATTTTTCTCTCCTTACCTCGGTCTATATTAAAACCTACGGTTTGTCTCTCCTTACCCCCGGTCTATATTAAAACGTACGATTTGTCTCTCCTTACCCCGGTCTATATTAAAACCTACGATTTGTCTCTCCTTACCCCGGTCTATATTAAAACGTACGATTTATCTCTCCTTACCCCCGGTCTATATTAAAACCTACGATTTGTCTTTCCTTACCCCCGGTCTATATTAAAACCTACGATTTGTCTTTCCTTACCCCGGTCTATATTAAAACCTACGATTTGTCTCTCCTTACCCCCGGTCTATATTAAAACGTACGATTTGTCTCTCCTTACCCCCGGTCTATATTAAAACGTACGATTTGTCTCTCCTTACCTCCGGTCTATATTAAAACGTACGATTTTTCTCTCCTTACCTCCGGTCTATATTAAAACCTACGATTTGTCTCTCCTTACCCCGGTCTATATTAAAACCTACGATTTTTCTCTCCTTACCCCGGTCTATATTAAAACCTACGATTTGTCTCTCCTTACCTTGGTCTATATTAAAACCTACGATTTTTCTCTCCCTACCCCCGGTCTATATTAAAACGTACGATTTGTCTCTCCTTACCCCGGTCTATATTAAAACGTACGATTTGTCTCTCCTTACCCCCGGTCTATATTAAAACGTACGATTTTTCTCTCCTTACTCCCGGTCTATATTAAAACGTACGATTTGTCTCTCCTTACCCCGGTCTATATTAAAACGTACGATTTGTCTCTCCTTACCCCGGTCTATATTAAAACGTACGATGTGTCTCTCCTTACCCCGATCTATATTAAAACGTACGATGTGTCTCTCCTTACCCCCCGGTCTATATTAAAACGTACGATTTGTCTCTCCTTACCCCGGTCTATATTAAAACGTACGATTTGTCTCTCCTTACCCCGGTCTATATTAAAACGTACGATTTGTCTCTCCTTACCCCGGTCTATATTAAAACGTACGATTTATCTCTCCTTACCCCCGGTCTATATTAAGACCTACGATTTGTCTTTCCTTACCCCCGGTCTATATTAAAACCTACGATTTGTCTTTCCTTACCCCGGTCTATATTAAAACCTACGATTTGTCTCTCCTTACCCCGGTCTATATTAAAACGTACGATTTTTCTCTCCTTACCCCCGGTCTATATTAAAACGTACGATTTGTCTCTCTTTACTCCGATCTATACTAAAACCTACGATTTGTCTCTTTTTACTCCCGGTCTATATTAAAACCTACGATTTGTCTCTCCTTACCCCCGGTCTATTTTAAAACGTACGATTTTTCTCTCCTTACCCCGGTCTATATTAAAACCTACGATTTTTCTCTCCTTACCCCGGTCTATATTAAAACTTACGATTTGTCTCTCCTTACCCCGGTCTATATTAAAACGTACGATTTGTCTCTCCTTACCCCGGTCTATATTAAAACCTACGATTTGTCTCTCCTTACCCCCGGTCTATATTAAAACCTACGATTTGTCTTTCCTTACCCCCGGTCTATATTAAAACCTACGATTTGTCTTTCCTTACCCCGGTCTATATTAAAACCTACGATTTGTCTCTCCTTACCCCGGTCTATATTAAAACGTACGATTTTTCTCTCCTTACCCCCGGTCTATATTAAAACGTACGATTTGTCTCTCTTTACTCCGATCTATACTAAAACCTACGATTTGTCTCTTTTTACTCCCGGTCTATATTAAAACCTACGATTTGTCTCTCCTTACCCCCGGTCTATATTAAAACGTACGATTTGTCTCTCCTTACCCCGGTCTATATTAAAACGTACGATTTGTCTCTCCGTACCCCGGTCTATATTAAAACTTACGATTTGTCTCTCCTTACCCCGGTCTATATTAAAACGTACGATTTGTCTCTCCTTACCCCGGTCTATATTAAAACCTACGATGTGTCTCTCCTTACCCCGGTCTATATTAAAACCTACGATTTGTCTCTCCTTACCCCCGGTCTATATTAAAACCTACGATGTGTCTCTCCTTACCCCCGGTCTATATTAAAACGTACCATTTGTCTCTCCTTACCCCCGGTCTATATTAAAACGTACCATTTGTCTCTCCTTACCCCCGGTCTATATTAAAACGTACGATTTGTCTCTCCTTACCCCCTGTCTATATTAAAACGTACGATTTGTCTCTCCTTACCCCGATCTATATTAAAACGTACGATTTTTCTCTCCTTACCTCGGTCTATATTAAAACCTACGGTTTGTCTCTCCTTACCCCCGGTCTATATTAAAACGTACGATTTGTCTCTCCTTACCCCGGTCTATATTAAAACCTACGATTTGTCTCTCCTTACCCCGGTCTATATTAAAACGTACGATTTATCTCTCCTTACCCCCGGTCTATATTAAAACCTACGATTTGTCTTTCCTTACCCCCGGTCTATATTAAAACCTACGATTTGTCTTTCCTTACCCCGGTCTATATTAAAACCTACGATTTGTCTCTCCTTACCCCGGTCTATATTAAAACCTACGATGTGTCTCTCCTTACCCCCGGTCTATATTAAAACGTACAATTTGTCTCTCCTTACCCCCCGGTCTATATTAAAACCTACGATTTGTCTCTCCTTACCCCCGGTCTATATTAAAACGTACGATTTGTCTCTCCTTACCCCCGGTCTATATTAAAACCTACGATGTGTCTCTCCTTACCCCCGGTCTATATTAAAACGTACAATTTGTCTCTCCTTACCCCCGGTCTATATTAAAACCTACGATTTGTCTCTCCTTACCCCCGGTCTATATTAAAACCTACAATGTGTCTCTCCTTACCCCCGGTCTATATTAAAACGTACAATTTGTCTCTCCTTACCCCCGGTCTATATTAAAACCTACGATTTGTCTCTCCTTACCCCCGGTCTATATTAAAACCTACGATGTGTCTCTCCTTACCCCCGGTCTATATTAAAACGTACAATTTGTCTCTCCTTACCCCCGGTCTATATTAAAACCTACGATTTGTCTCTCCTTACCCCCGGTCTATATTAAAACCTACGATTTGTTTCTCCTTACCCCCGGTCTATATTAAAACCTACGATGTGTCTCTCCTTACCCCCGGTCTATATTAAAACGTACAATTTGTCTCTCCTTACCCCCGGTCTATATTAAAACGTACGATTTGTCTCTCCTTACCCCCGGTCTATATTAAAACCTACGATGTGTCTCTCCTTACCCCCGGTCTATATTAAAACGTACAATTTGTCTCTCCTTTCCCCCGGTCTATATTAAAACGTACAATTTGTCTCTCCTTACCCCCGGTCTATATTAAAACCTACGATTTGTCTCTCCTTACCCCGGTCTATATTAAAACGTACAATTTGTCTCTCCTTACCCCCGGTCTATATTAAAACCTACGATTTGTCTCTCCTTACCCCCGGTCTATATTAAAACCTACGATTTTTCTCTCCTTACCCCCGGTCTATATTAAAACCTACGATGTGTCTCTCCTTACCCCCGGTCTATATTAAAACGTACAATTTGTCTCTCCTTACCCCCGGTCTATATTAAAACGTACGATTTGTCTCTCCTTACCCCGGTCTATATTAAAACGTACGATTTGTCTCTCCTTACCCCGGTCTATATTAAAACCTACGATTTGTCTTTCCTTACCCCCGGTCTATATTAAAACCTACGATTTGTCTCTCCTTACCCCCCGTCTATATTAAAACGTACGATTTTTCCCTCCTTACCCCGGTCTATATTAAAACGTACGATTTGTCTCTCCTTACCCCGGTCTATATTAAAACCTACGATTTGTCTTTCCTTACCCCCGGTCTATATTAAAACCTACGATTTGTCTCTCCTTACCCCCCGTCTATATTAAAACGTACGATTTGTCTCTCCTTACCCCGGTCTATATTAAAACGTACGATTTGTCTCTCCTTACCCCCCGGTCTATATTAAAACCTACGATTTTTCTCTCCTTACCCCGGTCTATATTAAAACCTACGATTTGTCTCTCCTTACCCCGGTCTATATTAAAAGGTACGATGTGTCTCTCCTTACCCCCGGTCTATATTAAAACCTACGATTTGTCTCTCCTTACCCCCGATCTATATTAAAACCTACGATTTTTCTCTCCTTACCCCGGTCTATATTAAAACGTACGATTTGTCTCTCCTTACCCCGGTCTATATTAAAACCTACGATTTGTCTTTCCTTACCCCCGGTCTATATTAAAACGTACGATTTGTCTCTCCTTACCCCCGGTCTATATTAAAAGGTACGATGTGTCTCTCCTTACCCCCGGTCTATATTAAAACCTACGATTTGTCTCTCCTTACCCCCGGTCTATATTAAAAGGTACGATGTGTCTCTCCTTACCCCCGGTCTATATTAAAACCTACGATTTGTCTCTCCTTACCCCCGGTCTATATTAAAACCTACGATGTGTCTCTCTTTACCCCCGGTCTATATTAAAACGTACAATTTGTCTCTCCTTACCCCCAGTCTATATTAAAACCTACGATTTTTCTCTCCTTACCCCGGTCTATATTAAAACCTACGATTTGTCTCTCCTTACCCCGGTCTATATTAAAAGGTACGATGTGTCTCTCCTTACCCCCGGTCTATATTAAAACCTACGATTTGTCTCTCCTTACCCCCGATCTATATTAAAACCTACGATTTTTCTCTCCTTACCCCGGTCTATATTAAAACGTACGATTTGTCTCTCCTTACCTCGGTCTATATTAAAACCTACGATTTGTCTTTCCTTACCCCCGGTCTATATTAAAACGTACGATTTGTCTCTCCTTACCCCCGGTCTATATTAAAAGGTACGATGTGTCTCTCCTTACCCCCGGTCTATATTAAAACCTACGATTTGTCTCTCCTTACCCCCGGTCTATATTAAAAGGTACGATGTGTCTCTCCTTACCCCCGGTCTATATTAAAACCTACGATTTGTCTCTCCTTACCCCCGGTCTATATTAAAACCTACGATGTGTCTCTCTTTACCCCCGGTCTATATTAAAACGTACAATTTGTCTCTCCTTACCCCCAGTCTATATTAAAACCTACGATTTGTCTCTCCTTACCCTCGGTCTATATTAAAACGTACAATTTTTCTCTCCTTACCCCCGGTCTATATTAAAACGTACGATTTGTCTCTCCTTACCCCGGTCTATATTAAAACGTACGATTTGTCTCTCCTTACCCCCGGTCTATATTAAAACGTACGATTTTTCTCTCCTTACCCCGATCTATATTAAAACGTACGATTTGTCTCTCCTTACCCCCGGTCTATATTAAAACGTACGATTTGTCTCTCCTTACCCCGATCTATATTAAAACGTACGATTTGTCTCTCCTTACCCCCGGTCTATATTAAAACGTACGATTTGTCTCTCCTTACCCCCGGTCTATATTAAAACGTACGATTTGTCTCTCCTTACCCCCGGTCTATATTAAAACGTACGATTTGTCTCTCCTTACCTCGGTCTATATTAAAACCTACGATGTGTCTCTCCTTACCCTCGGTCTATGTTAAAACGTACGATTTGTCTCTCCTTACCCCGGTCTATATTAAAACGTACGATTTGTCTCTCCTTACCCCCGGTCTATATTAAAACGTACGATTTGTCTCTCCTTACCCCCCGGTCTATATTAAAACGTACGATTTGTCTCTCCGTACCTCGGTCTATATTAAAACGTACGATTTGTCTCTCCTTACCCCCGGTCTATATTAAAACGTACGATTTGTCTCTCCTTACCCCGATCTATATTAAAACGTACGATTTGTCTCTCCTTACCCCCGGTCTATATTAAAACGTACGATTTGTCTCTCCTTACCCCCGGTCTATATTAAAACGTACGATTTGTCTCTCCTTACCCCCGGTCTATATTAAAACCTACGATTTGTCTCTCCTTACCTCGGTCTATATTAAAACCTACGATGTGTCTCTCCTTACCCTCGGTCTATGTTAAAACGTACGATTTGTCTCTCCTTACCCCGGTCTATATTAAAACGTACGATTTGTCTCTCCTTACCCCCGGTCTATATTAAAACGTACGATTTGTCTCTCCTTACCCCCCGGTCTATATTAAAACGTACGATTTGTCTCTCCTTACCTCGGTCTATATTAAAACGTACGATTTGTCTCTCCTTACCCCCGGTCTATATTAAAACGTACGATTTGTCTCTCCTTACCCCGATCTATATTAAAACGTACGATTTGTCTCTCCTTACCCCGGTCTATATTAAAACGTACGATTTGTCTCTCCTTACCCCGATCTATATTAAAACGTACGATTTTTCTCTCCTTACCCCCGGTCTATATTAAAACGTACGATTTTTCTCTCCTTACCCCGGTCTATATTAAAACGTACGATTTGTCTCTCCTTACCCCCGGTCTATATTAAAACGTACGATTTGTCTCTCCTTACCCCCGGTCTATATTAAAACCTACGATTTGTCTCTCCTTACCCCGGTCGTGGCAACACATTGACACCTTTAACTATAATTCGAATTGATTTGATAATAATATGTACGATTTATTTCTATAGATAACAAGTTTAATTTTCACGTACATATAGTGGGGAATTGAGGCTGACAAAAGATTGGATCGTAAAAGTAAGACAAACTTTTCAATTTTCCACCTTTGTAATAATCAAAACGGCAAATTTAAGCTCAGTCTCTAGAAAAATACAACAAGAGAATCACATCTTCATTATTTTATTGAAATTGTGTAATATGATTAGTCATTCTATATATCAGGTCAATTTTAACTGTCTAAACATTTTACTATCGCACATTATATTTATTACCCAGAGGAAATAGAAGTCTGGTCTAGACGTAATACATTTCTAATTACATAATATAATTTCTGTCCCTCCAGGAATGTTTTCTGTATTTCGTAAAGGTAAATAATGGTTTGAATAAAATGATATTACACTCTACTAACCGATATCTAAAAGAGAAAACATATGGCATTGACGTCAGGACAGGGTACTATTACCGTTCTCGCTTCAGATTTTAAATCCTTGTTTATCATCATTGCAAAAATAAGTTAAACAATGTTTTAGTGGTTCGTGTTACTCATTTTGTTCAATTACATGTCTTCACGTCTTTGATTCTGTGTTGTGTGCGCCACGATGTCCTCGTAAAAACAATGTTCTGTTCGTCTTCGCTCCCATTTCTTCAGTAGGGGATTCATGTACTACTTATTATTTGTTTTATTTACGTATGCTGGTGACCAACACGATTTCCATGTCATATTATGTTCGTTGTCGCTTAACAGTAACGTGACAGGTGTCACTAGTGGAGCAGGAACTGTTTACCCTTCTAGACCACCTGACGTCTCCCCACTTATCAGTGGCTTCGTGTTCTTAGTTTTCCTTGTGATGTTTTGTGGATAGTTGTTTGTTTTTTTATTTTTTATTTTGTTCATTGTATTATCTCTTCTTGCATGACATCATCGTCTCGCTAAGAGGGAAAGCTTGGGCCCATACAATTAAATGAACACGGCCACTTTTTCTTGAATTGTCTGTACAAAGCTTGGAAAGTGAGCAGTCATGTATTTGTGTTAGGGGTATACATTTTGTCTCTGTCTACCATTTGTTATATTTGATTGTGGATTGTTCCGACAGTGTGGCGTATTGTGGATTGTTCCGACAGTGTGGCGTATTTTGGATTGTTCCGACAGTGTGGCGTATTTTGGATTGTTCCGACAGTGTGGCGTATTTTGGATTGTTCCGACAGTGTGGCGTATTTTGGATTGTTCCGACAGTGTGGCGTATTTTGGATTGTTCCGACAGTGTGGCGTATTTTGGATTGTTCCGACAGTGTGGCGTATTTTGGATTGTTCCGACAGTGTGGCGTATTTTGGATTGTTCCGACAGTGTGGCGTATTTTGGATTGTTCCGACAGTGTGGCGTATTTTGGATTGTTCCGACAGTGTGGCGTATTTTGGATTGTTCCGACAGTGTGGCGTATTTTGGATTGTTCCGACAGTGTGGCGTATTTTGGATTGTTCCGACAGTGTGGCGTATTTTGGATTGTTCCGACAGTGTGGCGTATTTTGGTTTGTTCCGACAGTGTGGCGTATTTTGGATTGTTCCGACAGTGTGGCGTATTTTGGATTGTTCCGACAGTGTGGCGTATTGTGGATTGTTCCGACAGTGTGGCGTATTTTGGATTGTTCCGACAGTGTGGCGTATTTTGGATTGTTCCGACAGTGTGGCGTATTTTGGATTGTTCCGACAGTGTGGCGTATTTTGGATTGTTCCGACAGTGTGGCGTATTTTGGTTTGTTCCGACAGTGTGGCGTATTTTGGATTGTTCCGACAGTGTGGCGTATTGTGGATTGTTCCGACAGTGTGGCGTATTTTGGATTGTTCCGACAGTGTGGCGTATTTTGGATTGTTCCGACAGTGTGGCGTATTTTGGTTTGTTCCGACAGTGTGGCGTATTTTGGATTGTTCCGACAGTGTGGCGTATTTTGGATTGTTCCGACAGTGTGGCGTATTTTGGATTGTTCCGACAGTGTGGCGTATTGTGGATTGTTCCGACAGTGTGGCGTATTTTGGATTGTTCCGACAGTGTGGCGTATTTTGGATTGTTCCGACAGTGTGGCGTATTTTGGTTTGTTCCGACAGTGTGGCGTATTTTGGATTGTTCCGACAGTGTGGCGTATTTTGGATTGTTCCGACAGTGTGGCGTATTTTGGATTGTTCCGACAGTGTGGCGTATTTTGGTTTGTTCCGACAGTGTGGCGTATTTTGGATTGTTCCGACAGTGTGGCGTATTTTGGATTGTTCCGACAGTGTGGCGTATTTTGGATTGTTCCGACAGTGTGGCGTATTTTGGATTGTTCCGACAGTGTGGCGTATTTTGGATTGTTCCGACAGTGTGGCGTATTTTGGATTGTTCCGACAGTGTGGCGTATTTTGGATTGTTCCGACAGTGTGGCGTATTTTGGATTGTTCCGACAGTGTGGCGTATTTTGGATTGTTCCGACAGTGTGGCGTATTTTGGATTGTTCCGACAGTGTGGCGTATTTTGGATTGTTCCGACAGTGTGGCGTATTTTGGATTGTTCCGACAGTGTGGCGTATTTTGGATTGTTCCGACAGTGTGGCGTATTTTGGATTGTTCCGACAGTGTGGCGTATTTTGGATTGTTCCGACAGTGTGGCGTATTTTGGATTGTTCCGACAGTGTGGCGTATTTTGGATTGTTCCGACAGTGTGGCGTATTTTGGATTGTTCCGACAGTGTGGCGTATTTTGGATTGTTTCGACAGTGTGGCGTATTTTGGATTGTTCCGACAGTGTGGCGTATTTTGGATTGTTCCGACAGTGTGGCGTATTTTGGATTGTTCCGACAGTGTGGCGTATTTTGGATTGTTCCGGCAGTGTGGCGTATTTTGGATTGTTCCGACAGTGTGGCGTATTTTGGATTGTTCCGACAGTGTGGCGTATTTTGGATTGTTCCGACAGTGTGGCGTATTTTGGATTGTTCCGACAGTGTGGCGTATTTTGGATTGTTCCGACAGTGTGGCGTATTTTGGATTGTTCCGACAGTGTGGCGTATTTTGGATTCTTCCGACAGTGTGGCGTATTTTGGATTGTTCCGACAGTGTGGCGTATTTTGAATTGTTCCGACAGTGTGGTGTATTTTGGATTGTTCCGACAGTGTGGCGTATTTTGGATTGTTTCGCCTTGTGGCGTATTATTTACTTTTATTTGCGGCTTCTCATTGACACTTTGGTATCTACAAACTTTACTCATTCTCTCATTCATTTGTTTAGCGTTTTTGCTTTTCTTTGCACATAAGGTTCCACCAATATTACAACAAAACATGTTCTGGAGCGATTTAAAGGAAACACCACCCCAATTACTCTCCATGGCTATGTAAGATGTAAGGAAACCTCCCCCCCCCCCCCCCCCCAATTACTCTCCATGGATATGTAAGATGTATATTAAACAGTGTTATATCATAGTTTAGTTTAATCATATTTTATTTGCATATAAAATAGCAAATGGGATTGGACTCCCATTATTAGTATGCTTTGGGGGAGTATTGGAACGATCTTACAGACGACTAAGTTGAGAATAAATGTTCTTATCTTGTTTGAAACATGATATAAATAGAAACATTATAATATTGATAGCATATGAATTATTTATTCCATTACATCTCATATTAGTTACACATATACTTGACATGTTGAGTAACAAGAATAAAAAAAACCAATATATATTTCATTACGTATTCAAAATATGAAAATAATATATCTAAAATTGCACCATTACATGAAACCGCCGGAAATGGATAGGTTGGATGTGTGATGCTGTTGTATAAATGATTATCAAAGAAAAATAGATAGCTATATTTCTAGAAAAAAAATGGAAGCATTGCCTTTTAGACGAATTGGATAATTTTGTTTATGATTTCTCTTGATATTTTGTAGTTACAGAGAATACGTTTATAAACAAATACAAGAATATAATACTTATCTTATTGTCATAAAATACCAATACAAGAATATAATACTTATCTTATTGTCATAAAATACCAATACAAGAATATAATATTTATCTTATTGTCATAAAATACCAATACAAGAATATAATATTTATCTTATTGTCATAAAATACCAATACAAGAATATAATATTTATCTTATTGTCATAAAATACCAATACAAGAATATAATATTTATCTTATTGTCATAAAATACCAATACAAGAATATAATATTTATCTTATTGTCATAAAATACCAATACAAGAATATAATATTTATCTTATTGTCATAAAATACCAATACAAGAATATAATACTTATCTTATTGTCATAAAATACCAATACAAGAATATAATATTTATCTTATTGTCATAAAATTGCCATTCTGATCTTTCTGTTGAAAATAAAAGACGAATTAAATTATTTTGGAATATCTAATTACAGTTGTTAGAATCTTTTACATCGAAACATATGGGCTGCCATTGCATAATGCACTTAACGTGTGAATGTCAGAACGCGTCTCTGATCCTGAACTTCATTAACATCCGATACATTTTTAGAATTTTAGAATTTTATCACAATCATTGTTGTTGATTGTTGTTTGTCTTTTTGTTCTTTTTCTTTTGGCCATTGCGTTGTCTGTTCTTCTTCTTTTGGCCATTGTGTTGTCTGTTCTTCTTCTTTTGGCCATTGTGTTGTCTGTTCTTTTTCTTTTGGCCATTGCGTTGTCTGTTCTTCTTCTTTTGGCCATTGTGTTGTCTGTTCTTCTTCTTTTGGCCATTGTGTTGTCTGTTCTTTTTCTTTTGGCCATTGCGTTGTCTGTTCTTCTTCTTTTGGCCATTGTGTTGTCTGTTCTTCTTCTTTTGGCCATTGTGTTGTCTGTTCTTCTTCTTTTGGCCATTGTGTTGTCTGTTCTTCTTCTTTTGGTCATTGTGTTGTCTGTTCTTCTTCTTTTGGCCATTGTGTTGTCTGTCCTTCTTTTGGCCATTGTGTTGTCTGTTCTTCGATTTACGGATTCTGATTACTCCTTTGGTATCTTCAAACTCTTCTTATAATTATGTTGTATTTAACACGTCAGAGCAATCAAAATAAATATAGTAATTACACTTACATCACACTGTAAATGAAAGTAACATACAGGAAAAGAGGTAGAATTAGAACAACTGTCAAAGAGTCAATACAGTAATAGTGGTGTACGTTAATACTGAATTATGTCATCTGTAAGAGAATATGGCAGAAAATCAATGAACATTATATTGATAGACTATAATTCCTGCTTACAATTTACCGAACCGTTAATGTCATATTACAAACTAGCTAGGAGTTAACAATTAGTCTAATTATCTCACGATTATGATTTCAATTTTAATTATTTTCATAAAAATGTAGATATCTAGATCAGTGCTCATGACTTGTTTCTAGATCAGTGCGCACGACTTGTTTCTAGATCAGTGCGCACGACTTGTTTCTAGATCAGTGCGCACGACTTGTTTCGAGATTAGTGCGCATGACTTGTTTCTAGATGAGTGCGCATGACTTGTTTCTAGATCAGTGCGCACGACTTGTTTATAGATCAGTGCGCATGACTTGTTTCTAGATGAGTGCGCATGACTTGTTTCGAGATGAGTGCGCATGACTTGTTTCTAGATCAGTGCGCACGACTTGTTTCTAGATCAGTGCGCATGACTTGTTTCTAGATCAGTGCGCACGACTTGTTTCTAGATCAGTGCGCATGACTTGTTTCTAGATCAGTGCGCACGACTTGTTTCTAGATCAGTGCGCACGACTTGTTTCTAGATCAGTGCGCACGACTTGTTTCTAGATCAATCTTCATCAGATACGCTAACAATCAAATATTGTAAAGATAAATAATTAAAAAGTATTTGGGAACAAGAAAATCCAATGATCTATAAACAACTAAGGTTACCAAATGTCTTGTGGCAGTTGTATGTTCTGTCCTTCTTCTATTTACCGCTTCTGATTACCCCTTTTTGCTATGTTCAAACGTTTCGTAATATTGTTCTCCGTAGCATTGCATCCCTGAACAGCAGTATGACCACATATCTTCTAAACTATTTTTAATGACAGACATGAAACCATGTTGTAGTAAAGTAACAGTTTCAATTATTACGAGAAGCAATGCACTTGGTGTTTCTTGTATTTATAATCTATTTTTAACTATCTTGTAATCTGCAAGAATCACCATTAATTGGATCTGAAGTTTAAGTGAAGCGAAATATAATACAATTTTCGTCACCATTAATAAATCATATTTTGTAATAAGTATCAAAGATAAAAGTTTATTTGATAAATGAGTCAGTCTTATAATATTAATAAAAATAATGTTGTCACATGTGGAGCAGAAACTGCTAACCCTTTCTGACCACATCCCCCTTTCTGACCACACCCCCTGTGTTTAGTTCTGTTCTTGTCGCTCGATCTTTATATTGCTATGTAATGTTTTGTAGATCGGTGTTGTGATCTTTATATTGCTGTGTAATGTTTTGTAGATCGCTGTTGTGATCTTTATAATGCTGTGTAATGTTTTGTAGATCGGTGTTGTGATCTTTATATTGCTGTGTAATGTTTTGTAGATCGGTGTTGTGATCTTTATATTGCTGTGTAATGTTTTGTAGATCGGTGTTGTGATCGTTATATTGCTGTGTAATGTTTTGTAGATCGGTGTTGTGATCTTTATATTGCTGTGTAATGTTTTGTAGATCGGTGTTGTGATCTTTATATTGCTGTGTAATGTTTTGTAGATCGGTGTTGTGATCTTTATATTGCTGTGTAATGTTTTGTAGATCGGTGTTTGTGTATGTCTACGACTTCTGATTACTTCATTGGTATCTTCAATCTTTTCTTACAAAAGTTCTTTTCATTTAACATCGGACAGCAACGCCTGGCAAATTAATGTATTACACAGTCGAGTGTACTTATAATAGTCTGTTAGGTACATACAAGTCATTGTAATATGTTCACTATTAACAATGTCTTTGCAATTTGCGCATATCATATCAGAAACACTTGTGTAGTTCGTTAGAGTTATTTCCCCTTATTCGAGTTTTCAGCCAAATTTTCAATAAAGATAGAACTAATACCATTCCCATTTTAGAAGATTACTCGACGTTTCTAGATATTATTTACTATCACAAGGAGCACTGAAGTGGCCTTTATTTACCCTTGAATCTTCCAACATACAACGGGTTCAAAACGTAGATTGGCAACTTGTCTTTATATCTGTATTTATAGGATTCGTATGTAATATATTTTTTGTTTTTACATTGCATGAAATTACAATGTAAATAAATTAAATGCTTTACCCTTTATGTTTTGATGATTGATTGATTATTGCTTAACCCAACATGAGCAGTATTACAGCTATATTTATGACGAGAATAAGTTTACTGATGTCCACCACGATGTCCATGTCAGAAGAATGTATTCGTGTTGCTTAAATGTAACACGACGGGTCTCACTAGTGGAGTAGGGACTGCTTTACACTTCCGGAACACATATACACCCCAGTTTTTTTTATGCGGCTCGTGTTTCGCATCATCTTTTCTGTGTAGTGTTTTGTTTATCATCCTCACAAAGACTTCTTATTATTTGGCTATCCAATCTTTTGATTATGACATGAAGAATGTCTACTACAGAAACGTGTCGTCCTCACGAAATTAGATATCTACGTTTTTATTTTCATGAATATAAAGAAAGGTTGATACAAAGGCATTACTACGGTATATTAAAATGTGTTTGCAAAGTGGCTTTCTCGTATTAGTGACAAGTTTGATTGGTTATGTCTCAAGATCATTTCGTTTTTTGGTTCACTTTCTTATGAGGTGTTATTCCGAGTATCAAGGGAACACTACTTTTGACAATATGGGTTATCCAAACCAACAGCTCACTGTTATACATATTTGTGGGGTTCGTGTTGCTCTATCGTTAGTTTTATGTCTAATGTTTTGTAGATCATAGTTTATCGTTTAACTGTTGGCCATTGTATTATCTCTTCTTCTATATACGGCTTCTGATTATTCTCACACGTTTTTTCTTCATACTTTTATGACGTCACCCTGATATTTAACGATTACAAGTGGAAATAAATGTATTTCTGGTTTATTACCCGAGTCACAGATATGGATATGACATTTTCAATCACAGAAAAGAACAAAGAACAAAAATACGATAGAAACAATTTTCTCAACTTTGATAAATGAGGTTTTGTCGTAACTGAGATAAAAGTTTATGAGAATGAAATGTGAAACTTTAATGTTCCCAATAACATTATATCATTGCAATTTTGAAGATTAACAATATAATGGCGTAACTTAAAGTACTTTTCCGTTTGTAATTGTTGCCGTAGTAATTAATTGTCCAAAAATAATGACAAAATTGTCAATTATACAATAAAACGCACATTGAAGCAGAAATATTTCTGTGGCATTCTGTTTTCTTATGATTGTTTGTTCTAATTCATCCATGCTTAAAAAAAATGTCAACCTTGTAATTGTAACTCTCCGCCAAATCCCACGTGCATGCGATACTTGATTACACTATAATAGATATAATAGTACATGAATTTACAGAACCGGAAGTGAGATAAAGTTACAACTTAAATGTCAATGGTCAATTACACTATAATAGGAGTAATAGTACATGCTCGCACAGAACCGGAAGTGCGACCAAGTTCTTCAAGTTACAACTTAAATATCAATGGCCAATTTAGCAAATAATTGGCTTCCAAAGACAGGGGGATATTGTGCATGTGCATCAATTGCAACTGCACTTTAATTGATTGCATTGGTTACTTACTAAAACAAATTGAAGATACCAAAGGGGTAACCAGAAGTCGTAATTCGAAGAAGGACAGACAATGTAATGGAAAAAGGTAGAAGGACAGACAATGTAATGGACAAAGGAAGAAGGAAAGACAATGTAATAGACAAAGGAAGAAGGACAGACAATATAATAGACAAAGGAAGAAGGACAGACAATGTAATGGACAAAGATAGAAGGACAGACAATGTAATGGACAAAGGAAGAAGGAAAGACAATGTAATAGACAAAGGAAGAAGGACAGACAATATAATAGACAAAGGAAGAAGGACAGACAATGTAATGGACAAAGATGGAAGGACAGACAATGTAATGGACAAAGATAGAAGGACAGACAATGTAATGGACAAAGGAAGAAGGAAAGACAATGTAATAGACAAAGGAAGAAGGACAGACAATATAATAGACAAAGGAAGAAGGACAGACAATGTAATGGACAAAGATGGAAGGACAGACAATGTAATGGACAAAGGAAAAAGGACAGACAATGTAATAGACAAAGGAAGAAGGATAGACAATGTAATGGACAAAGGTAGAAGGACAGACAATGTAATGGATAAAGGAAGAAGGAAAGACAATGTAATGGACAAAGGAAGAAGGACAGACAATATAATGGACAAAGGAAGAAGGACAGATAATATAATGGACAAAGGTAGAAGGACAGACAATGTAATGGACAAAGGTAGAAGGACATACAATGTAATGGACAAAGGAAGAAGGACAGACAATGTAATGGACACAGGTAGAAGGACAGACAATGTAATGGACAAAGGTAGAAGGACAGACAATGTAATGGACGAAGGAAGAAGGACAGACAATGTAATGGACAAGGGTAGAAGGACCAGACAATGTAATAGACAAATGAAGAAGGACAGACAATGTAATGGACAGGTAGAAGGACAGACAATGTAATGGACAAAGGAAGAAGGACAGACAATGTAATGGACAGGTAGAAGGACCAGACAATGTAATAGACAAATGAAGAAGGACAGACAATGTAATAGACAAAGGAAGAAGGACAGACAATGTAATGGACAAAGGTAGAAGGACAGACAATGTAATGGACAAAGGAAGAAGGACAGACAATGTAATGGACACAGGTAGAAGGACAGAAAATGTAATGGACAAAGGTAGAAGGACAGACAATGTAATGAACAAAGGAAGAAGGACAGACAATGTAATGGACACAGGTAGAAGGACAGACAATGTAATGGACAAAGGTAGAAGGACAGAGAATGTAATGGACAAAGGAAGAAGGACAGACAATGTAATGGACAAAGGTAGAAGGACAGACAATGTAATGGACAAATGAAGGACAGACAATGTAATGGACAAAGGTAGAAGGACAGACAATGTAATGGACAAAGGTAGAAGGACAGACAATGTAATGGACAAAGGTAGAAGGACAGACAATGTAATGGACAAAGGTAGAAGGACAGACAATGTAATGGACAAAGGTAGAAGGACAGACAATGTAATGGACAAAGGTAGAAGGACAGACAATGTAATGGACAAAGGTAGAAGGACAGACACTGTAATGGACAAAGGTAGAAGGACAGACAATGTAATGGACAAAGGTAGAAGGACAAACAATGTAATGGACAAAGGTAAAAGGACAGACAATGTAATGGACAAAGGTAGAAGGACAGACAATGTAATGGACAAAGGTAGAAGGACAGACAATGTAATGGACAAAGGTAGAAGGACAGACAATGTAATGGACAAAGGAAGAAGGACAGACAATGTAATGGACAGGTAGAAGGACCAGACAATGTAATAGACAAATGAAGAAGGACAGACAATGTAATAGACAAAGGAAGAAGGACAGACAATGTAATGGACAAAGGTAGAAGGACAGACAATGTAATGGACAAAGGAAGAAGGACAGACAATGTAATGGACACAGGTAGAAGGACAGAAAATGTAATGGACAAAGGTAGAAGGACAGACAATGTAATGAACAAAGGAAGAAGGACAGACAATGTAATGGACACAGGTAGAAGGACAGACAATGTAATGGACAAAGGTAGAAGGACAGAGAATGTAATGGACAAAGGAAGAAGGACAGACAATGTAATGGACAAAGGTAGAAGGACAGACAATGTAATGGACAAATGAAGGACAGACAATGTAATGGACAAAGGTAGAAGGACAGACAATGTAATGGACAAAGGTAGAAGGACAGACAATGTAATGGACAAAGGTAGAAGGACAGACAATGTAATGGACAAAGGTAGAAGGACAGACAATGTAATGGACAAAGGTAGAAGGACAGACAATGTAATGGACAAAGGTAGAAGGACAGACAATGTAATGGACAAAGGAAGAAGGACAGACTATGTAATGGACAAAGGTAGAAGGACAGACACTGTAATGGACAAAGGTAGAAGGACAGACAATGTAATGGACAAAGGTAGAAGGACAAACAATGTAATGGACAAAGGTAAAAGGACAGACAATGTAATGGACAAAGGTAGAAGGACAGACAATGTAATGGACAAAGGTAGAAGGACAGACAATGTAATGGACAAAGGTAGAAGGACAGACAATGTAATGGACAAAGGAAGAAGGACAGACAATGTAATGGACACAGGTAGAAGGACAGACAATGTAATGGACAAAGGTAGAAGGACAGACAATGTAATGGACGAAGGAAGAAGGACAGACAATGTAATGGACAAAGGTAGAAGGACCAGACAATGTAATAGACAAATGAAGAAGGACAGACAATGTAATGGACAGGTAGAAGGACAGACAATGTAATGGACAAAGGAAGAAGGACAGACAATGTAATGGACAGGTAGAAGGACCAGACAATGTAATAGACAAATGAAGAAGGACAGACAATGTAATAGACAAAGGAAGAAGGACAGACAATGTAATGGACAAAGGAAGAAGGACAGACAATGTAATGGACAAAGGAAGAAGGACAGACAATGTAATGGACACAGGTAGAAGGACAGAAAATGTAATGGACAAAGGTAGAAGGACAGACAATGTAATGAACAAAGGAAGAAGGACAGACAATGTAATGGACACAGGTAGAAGGACAAACAATGTAATGGACAAAGGTAGAAGGACAGAGAATGTAATGGACAAAGGAAGAAGGACAGACAATGTAATGGACAAAGGTAGAAGGACAGACAATGTAATGGACAAATGAAGGACAGACAATGTAATGGACAAAGGTAGAAGGACAGACAATGTAATGGACAAAGGTAGAAGGACAGACAATGTAATGGACAAAGGTAGAAGGACAGACAATGTAATGGACAAAGGTAGAAGGACAGACAATGTAATGGACAAAGGTAGAAGGACAGACAATGTAATGGACAAAGGTAGAAGGACAGACAATGTAATGGACAAAGGTAGAAGGACAGACACTGTAATGGACAAAGGTAGAAGGACAGACAATGTAATGGACAAAGGTAGAAGGACAGACAATGTAATGGACAAAGGTAAAAGGACAGACAATGTAATGGACAAAGGTAGAAGGACAGACAATGTAATGGACAAAGGTAGAAGGACAGACAATGTAATGGACAAAGGTAGAAGGACAGACAATGTAATGGACAAAGGTAGAAGGACAGACGATGTAATGGACAAAGGAAGAAGGACAGACAATGTAATGGACAAAGGAAGAAGGACAGACGATGTAATGGACAAAGGTAGAAGGACAGACAATGTAATGGACAAAGGAAAAAGAACAAAAGACAAACAATGATCAATAGATGACTACGCATACAACAAAAGATTGAACAACGCGAATCTAATAAAAACCTTGACTGATCATAGTTCTTGAAACAAATACAAAACAGACATTTGAATGACATTAGTGTTACATATATGACGATCAGTACACAGCATTGAAGTTGTCGTTTAGGGTTAGCGTTAGAGTTGTCGTTTGTCATGTTAGCTATTAGTGTATTACTTTGTATATGTTTGTATTGTACAGGACTGTACCTTTTAATTGATTGACAAAAACAAACTTGATTTTTTATTGATTGATCATGGAAAGATTTAAAATGTGTAAGGACAAATATTTCATGCATATTCACGGTGATAATAAGTTCAAGAATATCAAAGAAAAGAAGAAATCATTTGTTTATTACACCATTGTAAGTTAAGAAGAAATACATCATTTGTTTATTACACCATTGTAAGTTAAGAAGAAATCATTTGTTTATTACACCATTGTAAGTTAAGAGTAAGAAAGGTTTAAACGAATAACCGAATGAAAAATGTGCCACCCGATAATCATACGTGTTCAGAGTGGTATCAGCGCTACTATTTTATAGATCGTATTTATATGATCGAAATGAGTCCCTTTAATGAATGAACTAAGAATATTCAAGCATAATATTCACAGAAACTAATTTTCTTCTTTATTAAAGATCATGCTTGATAAATGATACTTCCTGAGACATGTTGCATAACTAGTAGAAAAGAAAACCATGATAAACGAGACAAAAACCGCTAAATATTACGCTAAATACATTTATTCTTCTAAATAGATTGACGCATGAGTTTACGTCACATTCTTCTAATTACACCACATGTGGTTTTTCAGAAAGAATGATGTCAATTTTACATTCCTTTCTGTTTCTGTGATTTGCCAGTTGGGTTTTTGTACAGGTCTGACGGTGTCCTAATTTTTAGTTTTTCATATTATTATAACTCTCTCTCTCTCTCTCTCTCTTTACTGTATAACGTTTAGCAAACAATGGATACCAGTTTATGAAATATCAAGTGGTCAATACATTTTGTCTTGTAATGCTTTAAAATATTTTGTTTTACAATACATTGAGAGATTTGGTTTGCCGTGCTTTAAAATATTTCGTTTCGAGTATGTTGAGAGTTTTGTTTTGCCGTCCTTTTAAGATATTTCGTTTTGAGTATGTTGAGATATTTGATTTGCCCTCCTTTAAGATATTTCGTTTTGAGTATGTTGAGAGATTTGGTTTGCCGTCCTTTAAGATATTTCGTTTTGAGTATGTTGAGAGTTTTGCTTTGCCGTCCTTTTAAGATATTTCGTGTTCGGTACGTTGGTAGCTTTGTCTTGCCGTCCTATATGATATTTCGTGTTCGGTACGTTGGTAGCTTTGTCTTGCCGTCCTATATGATATTTCGTGCTCGGTACGTTGGTAACTTTGTCTTGCCGTCCTTTAAGATATTTCGTGTTCGGTACGTTGGTAGCTTTGTTTTGCCGCCCTTTAAGATATTTCGTGTTCGGTACGTTGGTAGCTTTGTTTTGCCGTCCTATAAGATATTTCGTGTTCGGTACGTTGGTAGCTTTGTTTTGCCGTCCTATAAGATATTTCGTGTTCGGTACGTTGGTAGCTTTGTCTTGCCGTCCTATAATATATTTCGTGTTCGGTACGTTGGTAGCTTTGTCTTGCCGTCCTATAATATATTTCGTGTTCGGTACGTTGGTAGCTTTGTTTTGCCGCCCTTTAAGATATTTCGTGTTCGGTACGTTGGTAGCTTTGTTTTGCCGTCCTTTAAGATATTTCGTTTTCGGTACGTTGGTAGCTTTGTTTTGCCGTCCTTTAAGATATTTCGTTTTCGGTACGTTGGTAGCTTTGTTTTGCCGTCCTATAAGATATTTCGTTTTCTGTACGTTTCAGGGAAACATCAGCTACATGTAATTATGAAAAGAAAGTTTAAATAGTGATGGTCACCAATATCTACAAAAACAACAATCATCTCTCATCTTAACTGAACTCACTCAGCACAAAGAAGTCCACAACATATGACGTTGTAAATATATGTCCTGGCTTGGGACAGGCACAACAATGTGGCGAGGTTAAAACGATTAATGCGATGTTTTTTTTATTTTTTTAATTTTTTTTTATTTTATTGGCACTCAGACACAAACATGTGCTACATGAGGTCATACATCAACATATATACAAATACAAACAACAGAATGAGTAAGTAGACAGGCAAAAGAGCATAATACGAACATTGACATTAGAACAACTTATTCAGTTTGTTCACAAAAACAGCTATATTACTTAACAGTTTTACATTACATAGTGACAACATGCCACCCATTTTGTTTATACATGTATTAGGAGTTAGATGATACTACCTTGGTATATATTTTTGTCTTAATTCGGCTTCATTTTTGTAGAGGAAGAGGTAGTGATATTCATCACCAACTCCGTCGCTACACAAATGACAAATTCTGTCCTCTCTAGAAATGTTCTGCCACTTTCCCGTTTCTATCGGCATCTTACAATTAGATGTCCTTAATTTTGATATCTGCTTTCTTCCAAACTCAGATAATCTAGACAAATAGTTTTCACAGGAAAATTCTGTTTAGAATGCCGCATAGAATTGACCTCTGGACGAGTTTTCAATATCGGAAAACCATACCTGAATAAATTGATCTGAAGACGCTCAAATAATAAGGGCTTCAGGTTATAAAATTTAACATGAATTTGGCTTGTAAATATATATCCGAGACCTGTTCTGTCCAATACAGATCTCATATGAGAAATCCATCTGAAATCATAACCATCATTCGTTTGTAGATTAAACATTAATTTATAAAGAATACCACTAAGCTTGTTCTCATTCTGTATAAGCTTACACCAAAAGGAAATTATTCTTAGCTGCACTCTTATATTCAAATGGTGGCGGCCTAACTCTCCATAGACCATAAAGTTTGAAGTAGACAATCTTAGATTCAGAATTCGTTTGCAGAACTGCAGGTGTACTCGTTCTAAAATCTCAAGATTCTCATAACCCCAAACTACAGATTCATAAAGTAGTATAGGCTCACCCCTCCTTTCTTGATAACTGGATCTTCAACGGCAATGCATAAATAATCAAACGACAAAATACCCCGTGTTCGCTTTCACTCAAAAAGGCCACAAACTATCACAAAAATGAGTGACAACATAAACATGGACGGTACAATAGCAGGGTCAATGAGTGACAACATAAACATGGACAATACAATAGCAGAGTCAGTGAATGGAATTTGACTAATGAAGTTACAGAAGTTTGCTATGTTTTATTATGTTTGTCCGTTTGTCCTGGTTTTGCTTGGCACTTTATTGTCATGTCCTTTTCAATTTTTGGCTCTGAATCTACGATTTTGATATCTTCCTCTTTTCTTGGTAAAATCATTAATGTTTGCATACAGCAAACACAAAGCTTGAGACATTTTTCATCGTTTTTTGATTTGTCTGTCGACCTTTATTTACGACATAAAGACCTTTGTGAATGTATCTCATTTGTTCTATTTTTAGAGCTCAAAGGAATACTATCTATTAAAGAAAGTATAAACTAAATTGTTCTGAAATGAAGATTTAATTTACAATATCATATCTTAATTGGTATGACACTCAGAATTGAAGTTAATTGGTCTCTGTTGGAGAAGATTTGACGACTGCGTGAATACGTTGTAAAGGTCATGATGAGAAGTCACGTTTACGATTACTGTTATAATATATATAGTAAATATAACGAGTAATCAAGGATTCAATCTGATTCAATATTTAGATGATTATAAACGACCTTTAATAAGATACAGAAAACCAATTTATAATAACATCATATTTGTCTGAAATGATGCTTAGCAATGAATTTCATGCATTTGTAAAATCCCAACTCAAAGGTCGTTTATAATGTTCACATGAAGTAGATACTTGTATCACTAGTGTTGTATCTTATGGTTTTATATATAAAACTTTAAATATGTAATCTTAATACTATATATATATATATATATCATGTATAACATTTAGATTTTTCGGGGCTAGGCGTACACAGTTCGAATTTATGTATTTGGTGACGTAATAAGATAAGATCAGGTTGTTATCCTATTGATTGTATGTATTTGGTGACGTAATAAGATAAGATCAGGTTGTTATACTATTGATTGTATGTGTTTGGTGACGTAATAAGATCAGGTTGTTATCCTATTAATTGTATGTGTTTGGTGACGTAATAAGATCAGGTTGTTATCCTATTGATTGTATGTGTTTGGTGACGTAATAAGATAAGATCAGGTTGTTATCCTATTGATTGTATGTATTTGGTGACGTAATAAGATAAGATCAGGTTGTTATCCTATTGATTGTCTGTGTTTGGTGACGTAATAAGATAAGATCAGGTTGTTATCCTATTAATTGTATGTGGTTGGTGACGTAATAAGATAAGATCAGGTTGTTATCCTATTGATTGTATGTATTTGGTGACGTAATAAGATAAGATCAGGTTGTTATCCTATTAATTGTATGTATTTGGTGACGTAATAAGATCAGGTTGTTATCCTATTGATTGTATGTATTTGGTGACGTAATAAGATAAGATCAGGTTGTTATCCTATTAATTGTATGTATTTGGTGACGTAATAAGATAAGATCAGGTTGTTATCCTATTAATTGTATGTATTTGGTGACGTAATAAGATCAGGTTGTTATCCTATTAATTGTATGTATTTGGTGACGTAATAAGATCAGGTTGTTATCCTATTAATTGTATGTATTTGGTGACGTAATAAGATCAGGTTGTTATCCTATTGATTGTATGTATTTGGTGACGTAATAAGATCAGGTTGTTATCCTATTGATTGTATGTATTTGGTGACGTAATAAGATCAGGTTGTTATCCTATTAATTGTATGTATTTGGTGACGTAATAAGATCAGGTTGTTATCCTATTAATTGTATGTATTTGGTGACGTAATAAGATGAGGTTGTTATCCTATTAATTGTATGTATTTGGTGACGTAATAAGATGAGGTTGTTATCCTATTAATTGTATGTATTTGGTGACGTAATAAGATGAGGTTGTTATCCTATTAATTGTATGTATTTGGTGACGTAATAAGATGAGGTTGTTATCCTATTAATTGTATGTATTTGGTGACGTAATAAGATCAGGTTGTTATCCTATTAATTGTATGTATTTGGTGACGTAATAAGATCAGGTTGTTATCCTATTAATTGTATGTATTTGGTGACGTAATAAGATCAGGTTGTTATCCTATTAATTGTATGTATTTGGTGACGTAATAAGATGAGGTTGTTATCCTATTAATTGTATGTATTTGGTGACGTAATAAGATCAGGTTGTTATCCTATTAATTGTATGTATTTGGTGACGTAATAAGATCAGGTTGTTATCCTATTAATTGTATGTATTTGGTGACGTAATAAGATCAGGTTGTTATCCTATTAATTGTATGTATTTGGTGACGTAATAAGATCAGGTTGTTATCCTATTAATTGTATGTATTTGGTGACGTAATAAGATCAGGTTGTTATCCTATTAATTGTATGTATTTGGTGACGTAATAAGATCAGGTTGTTATCCTATTAATTGTATGTATTTGGTGACGTAATAAGATCAGGTTGTTATCCTATTAATTGTATGTATTTGGTGACGTAATAAGATCAGGTTGTTATCCTATTGACTGTATGTATTTGGTGACGTAATAAGATCAGGTTGTTATCCTATTGATTGTATGTATTTGGTGACGTAATAAGATCAGGTTGTTATCCTATTCATTGTATGTATTTGGTGACGTAATAAGATCAGGTTGTTATCCTATTGATTGTATGTATTTGGTGACGTAATAAGATCAGGTTGTTATCCTATTAATTGTATGTATTTGGTGACGTAATAAGATCAGGTTGTTATCCTATTGATTGTATGTATTTGGTGACGTAATAAGATCAGGTTGTTATCCTATTAATTGTATGTATTTGGTGACGTAATAAGATCAGGTTGTTATACTATTAATTGTATGTATTTGGTGACGTAATAAGATCAGGTTGTTATCCTATTGATTGTCTGTGTTTTGCTTTACACTTGTGGTTATTTCTTTTGTGATATAGAATACAGACTTTCCATCACCATATAATGCTTTCTTCACAACTCTGAGTCCCTTTTGATAAATAATAAATAATAGCTGCAATTGTATTTCTTAACTGACATAGCATCTCCTTAGCTTTCTAAAATATACAATAGTGTTCATGCCCAACTACGCTGTTCTGACAGTGTTGTATTACAAAGTATATTATATTACATTAACACGACGGGTAGCACAAGTGGGGCAGGAACTGCTTACCATTCCGGATCATATGAGTTCATTCCAGATTTATTGTGAGGTTCGTGTTGTTCAATCTTTATCTTTCTGTGTAGGATGTTGTAGATCATTATTTGACCTTTTTCTTTTCACCATTGAATTGTCTTCCCCTCTGTAGCTTCTCATTTCTATGCTATCTTCAAAAACAATTTTGTACTGTGATTGTTTGTTGTTTTTTTTATATATTTTTTTTTATTAATGTCGTGCCATTTATAATTGACATTTATTTAATCTGAAATCAATTGCAAATTTTATTATTTAAGACATTTATTTAATCTGAAATCAATTGCAAATTTTGTTATTTAATATTTATACTATATTTGTTTTTACCGGGTTTGATTATCTACTGTATATTTTGGTCATTTTAACCCTATCTATACTGAGTAAAATAAAGTTAAGCAACAATTATTTTTTTAATATTATTTTTTTTTCTTCAAAATAAATATTATATACATCACTTGGTTGATCAATTCACAAGACATTTAAAACAGGTACAACAACGTTTTACCTGGGTCATTTAAAACAGGTACACCAACGTTTTACCTGGGTCATTTAAAACAGGTACAACAACGTTTTACCTGGGTCATTTAAAACAGGTACAACAACGTTTTACCTGGGTCATTTAAAACAGGTACAACAACGTTTTACCTGGGTCATTTAAAACAGGTACAACAACGTTTTACCTGGGTCATTTAAAACAGGTACAACAACGCTTTACCTGGGTTATTTAAAACAGGTACAACAACGTTTTACCTGGGTTATTTCGAGTCGAAATTCAGCTGCACGTGCAGTAATGGTGTTTTACCTGTATTACCTGTTTATGTTTTTCGAAAGTTGATTTCATCCACAATTTGTTCTTGAGTAAGGTTCAAAACAGAAGAAAAACATTTTTCTTGTTAGCAAAAGTTTTATGGAGCACCGTAGAGGACTTTCAGAGAATGGCCGTCATCGGGCTATCGGTATGTTAGAAGGCGGAATGACGGTAAACAACGTTGCTGCGTCATTTGATGTGCACCGTACAACCATATGGAGGTTAGCACAACCTTTCCCGACCAATGGCACAGTTAAGCATAGGCCAAAATCCGGGAGGCCAAAACGTCTTACACCTAGAGAAGAACGTTACATCAGGATCACAGCAGGTCGTGGATAGCATCTGGTGTCCGCGCAAGCAGTCCACAAAAAACTAAAAGCTTGTCGTTTCACATCAAGAAGACCACATAAAGGTATGAAGTTAACTGTCCACCACAAAAGACAGCGACACGCATGGGGAAATCCACGCATGCGCCGAAACTGGAGGATAGTACTTTTTTCGGATGAATCTCGATTTACACTTAAGTTTGCAGATGGTCGCCTTTGTGTCTGGAGACAGCCTGGTGAAGGATTTGCGGAAGCTTGTGTTATGCCGATTGACCACTTTGGTTGCGGTAGTTTGATGGTTTGTGGAGGAGTGCATTACGCAGAAAAGACCAACTTGATTATGATAAGACCAACACAGCACTGAATGCACAGCGCTACTGTGATGACATCTTACGCCCTGTTGCGGTGCCGTTCATGCGCAGAAACACTCGTTTTGTCTTTCAACAGGAAAATGCGCGGCTACACACCGCTCGTCTCTCCGTGAACGTTTTACAGACTAACAATGTTAACACATTACCCTGGACGAGTCGTTCTCCTGATCTGGCTGCCTGATCTAACATGTTAGGGACATGCTTAACAGACTAAACCGAAAGAATCATCATCTATTCAACTCTTAGCAGGAGTTGGAAAATGCGCTCATCATTGAATGGAACGCCATTCCACAGTACAAGATCCAAAAAATCATCAGAGGCATGCAAAAAAGATGTAGAGCTACCATTACTACCAACGGGGCCTGGACAAGATACTGACATTATGGATTTTTGTGTGAATTCATCATGTGTCACGTATTGCATTCAGTAAATTCGGAAGTTTGTGAATGACGATTTTCTGTAGGTTCATGTTGCTCTTTATTGTTGTTATTGTTTGGTATGACAATATATTGATTGGTATGCAGTGCAATCTAAATTATTTTTGATAATATAAAATTTAAAATATTTGTTGCTAACTTTTATTGTTCAGTATAGTTAAAGCTTCTAGTAGCTGAGAAGTTTCTTTGTTAGTCGTAATGCTCATATGTCTGATTTATAAATTAGGTATATTTCATGTTGATCTTGATAGTGACGTCTTTCACATTCAATTAATTGAAATGAAATTCCCTTGTTGTTTCAATGGCTAGACCAAATTTCCTTCTAGTATTGATATTCTACAAAGATACCTAAGGCTCAGGAGAAGCAAACGGCATTTCCGATTAAAATCTTTATATTTTAAAGAAAAGTACAATGCTTTCGTCCGTTTGTACATTTTCATCCCGTAAAAAACATTTATTTCAATTAGGAACACATGATACCACACATAACCTTGTTAACAAAAAACTATAAAATTTATATATGGACGTATATATATATTATTGAAATTTACAGTTCCTAATAATAATAATGTAATAATTAATAATGCTAATATTCTCCTGCTCCAGACATACGTGACCTTAACTGATGTTGGCCCTTTGATTTTATTGATCTAAAAACTTTGAATTATTTGGCTTTCAAATCTTTCGATTTTAAGCGTACCTGATGAGGGTTATTCCAAAAACCCGTCGTTAAATAAACAGATTTAAGTCAAACATTATTCATATCTCAATAAACAGTACAATCTCCTGAAGAGTGGCCTTTTAAGATACTTATTAAAGCATACAATGCGAGGTGGGGTACTTCCTATATAATGGACTATATAGACATGCTGCTGTCCAGAAGGCATCTTTCAAATATATGAATGACTCGTAAATTTTCTACTCCAATATATCACTTGATCAGGGTTTATCAATAAGTGATATTTCCACAGGCCCATGCCAGCTTCTTTATTGACAAAACAGGAACTTTCATAATTATCTTATATTTTCACATAAAGGTACAAACTTGATCTATGTGTGCTTATTTTGAATTTTAGTCTAATATATATTATTCAAGAGTTTGACGATACTAAAGAGGTAATCAGAATCCGTAATTCGGAGAAGGACAGACAAAACAATGGCCAAAAGAAAAAGTACAAAAGGACAAACAATGATCTACAAAACATTAACATAAAACTAAAGATAGAGTAACATGAACCGCACTAAAAACCGAGGGTGAACTCCGGTGCTGAGGAATATATGCCCACGTCTCTTATCTAAGAACCTATTAGTCTACAGATTGGGTTTCAGATTGGCCCTTTGATTTTGTATATATATCAAAATATCAATGTTTTATCTTATGTAAAGCTACTAACTCATATGACCCACAAAGGTGTATTAGACATGGTCACAGCGGTGTATTAGACATGGTCACAGCGGTGTATTAGACATGGTCACAGCGGTGTATTAGACATGGTCACAGCGGTGTATTAGACATGGTGTATTAGACATGGTCACAGTTGTATTGTGTTTACAAAGGTGTATTAGACATGGTCACAGTTGTATTGTATTTACAAAGGTGTATTAGACATGGTCACAGCGGTGTATTAGACATGGTCACAGCGGTGTATTAGACATGGTGTATTAGACATGGTCACAGTTGTATTGGGTTTACAAAGGTGTATTAGACATGGTCACAGTTGTATTGTATTTACAAAGGTGTATTAGACATGGTCACAGTTGTATTGTGTTTACAAAGGTGTATTAGACATGGCCACAGTTGTATTGTGCTTACAAAGGTGTATTAGACATGGTCACAGTTGTATTGTGTTTACAAAGGTGTATTAGACATGGTCACAGTTGTATTGTATTTACAAAGGTGTATTAGACATGGTCACAGTTGTATTGTGTTTACAAAGGTGTATTAGACATGGCCACAGTTGTATTGTGTTTACAAAGGTGTATTAGACATGGTCACAGTTGTATTGTGTTTACAAAGGTGTATTAGACATGGCCACAGTTGTATTGTATTTACAAAGGTGTATTAGACATGGTCACAGTTGTATTGTGTTTACAAAGGTGTATTAGACATGGTCACAGTTGTATTGTATTTACAAAGGTGTATTAGACATGGTCACAGTTGTATTGTGTTTACAAAGGTGTATTAGACATGGCCACAGTTGTATTGTGTTTACAAAGGTGTATTAGACATGGTCACAGTTGTATTGTGTTTACAAAGGTGTATTAGACATGGTCACAGTTGTATTGTATTTACAAAGGTGTATTAGACATGGTCACAGTTATATTTTATTTACAAAGGTGTATTAGACATGGCCACAGTTGTATTGTGTTTACAAAGGTGTATTAGACATGGCCACAGTTGTATTGTATTTACAAAGATGTATTAGACATGGTCACAGTTGTATTGTGTTTACAAAGGTGTATTAGACATGGTCACAGTTGTATTGTATTTACAAAGGTGTATTAGACATGGTCACAGTTGTATTGTGTTTACAAAGGTGTATTAGACATGGTCACAGTTGTATTGTATTTACAAAGGTGTATTAGACATGGTCACAGTTGTATTGTGTTTACAAAGGTGTATTAGACATGGCCACAGTTGTATTGTGTTTACAAAGGTGTATTAGACATGGTCACAGTTGTATTGTATTTACAAAGGTGTATTAGACATGGTCACAGTTGTATTGTGTTTACAAAGGTGTATTAGACATGGTCACAGCGGTGTATTAGCCATGGTGTATTAGACATGATGTATTAGACATGGTCACAGTTGTATTGTGTTTACAAAGGTGTATTAGACATGGTCACAGCGGTGTATTAGCCATGGTGTATTAGACATGGTCACAGTTGTATTGGGTTTACAAAGGTGTATTAGACATGGTCACAGTTGTATTGTGTTTACAAAGGTGTATTAGACATGGTCACAGTTGTATTGTATTTACAAAGGTGTATTAGACATGGTCACAGTTATATTGTATTTACAAAGGTGTATTAGACATGGCCACAGTTGTATTGTGTTTACAAAGGTGTATTAGACATGGTCACAGTTGTATTGTGTTTACAAAGGTGTATTAGACATGGTCACAGTTGTATTGTATTTACAAAGGTGTATTAGACATGGTCACAGTTGTATTGTGTTTACAAATGTGTATTAGACATGGCCACAGTTGTATTGTGTTTACAAAGGTGTATTAGACATGGTCACAGTTGTATTGTATTTACAAAGGTGTATTAGACATGGTCACAGTTGTATTGTGTTTACAAAGGTGTATTAGACATGGTCACAGCGGTGTATTAGCCATGGTGTATTAGACATGATGTATTAGACATGGTCACAGTTGTATTGTGTTTACAAAGGTGTATTAGACATGGTCACAGCGGTGTATTAGCCATGGTGTATTAGACATGGTCACAGTTGTATTGGGTTTACAAAAGTGTATTAGACATGGTCACAGCGGTGTATTAGACATGGTGTATTAGACATGATGTATTAGACATGGTCACAGTTGTATTGGGTTTACAAAAGTGTATTAGACATGGTCACAGCGGTGTATTAGCCATGGTGTATTAGACATGGTCACAGTTGTCTTGGGTTTACAAAGGTGTATTAGACATGGTCACAGCGGTGTATTAGACATGGTGTATTAGACATGGTGTATTATACATGGTCACAGTTGTATTGGGTTTACAAAGGTGTATTAGACATGGTCACAGCGGTGTATTAGCCATGGTGTATTAGACATGATGTATTAGACATGGTCTCAGTTGTATTGGGTTTACAAAGGTGTATTAGACATGGTCACAGCGGTGTATTAGACATGGTGTATTAGACATGATCACAGTTGTATTAGGTTTACAAAGGTGTATTAGACATGGTCACAGCGGTGTATTAGACATGGTGTATTAGACATGGTCACAGTTGTATTGGGTTTACAAAGGTGTATTAGACATGGTCACAGCGGTGTATTAGACATGGTGTATTAGACATGGTCACAGTTGTATTGGGTTTACAAAGGTGTATTAGACATGGTCACAGCGGTGTATTAGACATGGTGTATTAGACATGGTCACAGTTGTATTGGGTTTACAAAGGTGTATTAGACATGGTCACAGCGGTGTATTAGACATGGTGTATTAGACATGATGTATTAGACATGGTCACAGTTGTATTGGGTTTACAAAGGTGTATTAGACATGGTCACAGCGGTGTATTAGACATGGTGTATTAGACATGGTCACAGTTGTATTGGGTTTACAAAGGTGTATTAGACATGGTCACAGCGGTGTATTAGACATGGTGTATTAGACATGGTCACAGTTGTATTGGGTTTACAAAGGTGTATTAGACATGGTTACAGCGGTGTATTAGACATGGTGTATTAGACATGATGTATTAGACATGGTCACAGTTGTATTGGGTTTACAAAGGTGTATTAGACATGGTCACAGCGGTGTATTAGACATGGTGTATTAGACATGGTCACAGTTGTATTGGGTTTACAAAGGTGTATTAGACATGGTCACAGCGGTGTATTAGACATGGTGTATTAGACATGATCACAGTTGTATTGGGTTTCGTGTTGCTCAATTTTTGTTTTCTGTAGATAATTGTTTGTCCTTTTATCCTTTTTCTTTTGGACATTGTATTATTCGTCCTTCTTCGATTTACGGTTTCTGATTCCCCATTTGAGGGTTATGGTGTTTAACGCCACTTCCAACAATATGGAATTTGGAACATTGTACAGAAAACCTCGGTATAGCATTTCTAGTACTCGTTGTCTGTCACTTTGTATAAATAAAGCCACTGAATGTCTTCCGTTTGAAATGATACCACATTGAAATATATCTTTTTGTTCTAATCTACCTAGAAGAGGGATTTATTTTTATGTTTTATTGAAAATTAGTCCATTTAAAGAGATTTCTCCAACACTTGTTTATAAATTCAGTATAGCGTACTGCTTCATATCAAACATCACAATTTTAATAAACACTGTACATATTGGAACTGTTAACATAAATGAGAAAAATTAGGATGTTTGGGTTCAATATGGGGTGCAGACATGCATTTCTATTAATTTTTTTTTTTTTTATACATCTAAGTGATCTATTTGGAAGGCAAAGTTGAATATGACAAAATAAATGTCAATCAAAATGTATTTATAGTATATGGAAGCACACTTTAAAATCTGAACTAAAATCTTTGCTAAAGGTCAATTCTCTCCTTGATTAATAATTAGTTATAATTATCTGAGTACAAATACATGCATGCAAATGTTATATGTTGAGGCTATCATGCAATGCCTTATAGATTGGTTTACTGGCGGTTTTAAAATTGATAAATTTAATTGTATTTTTCAAATGGGAACATGTAGACTTTAATCAATCTCTTACTAACCGTGGGTATGGGATCTGTTGTAAGAATAGTTTGAAGATACCAAAGGGGTAATCAGAATCCGTAAATCGAAGAAGAACAGACAATACAATTGTCAAAAAGAAAAAGAACAAACAACGATCTACAAAACATACATATAAAACTAAAGATCGAGTAAAACAAACCTCAATAAAAACCGGGGTGAACACAGGAGTTCCGCAAGGGTACGCAGTTACTGCTCCACTAGCGACAACCGTCGTGTTAATCTAGTTACAAACCCGGTGATAAGTCATGAATGCGGAAAGAAGCGGAAAGTGTTTACGACAAGTGGAACATATCCATGGTCTTTTGTGACACAGATATTTCGTAATGGTCAACCTAGTCCTGGTGGCGACCGTAAAACTTTCGAAGTGAGGACTTCAATTTAACCAATAGGAACCCTTGTTTCAGTAGTTTTTTTGTTTTTTGTTAGCAGCAACCCTCTATCAAGGAAATCCTGATATAAATAAATCGCAATGCAAACGGCAATAAACGGCAACGTGAATTTGAAATTTCGACATAACTTTTTCCCTATTTGAGCCCCAAATCATTACATGATTCATTACGGACAGTCACACAGATTGACTTTTATTTCTTTTATATATTCCCTATTGGTATAACTTTTCAATTCTAACTTCCTCACGTTGATTAGTGTTGACAAAATTAAAAGGCCGGCTGCCATCATTATTCTGAATTTTAATGATGAAATTTACCTTAGGGAAAACTAACTTGATGTATTGGTTTCAAACTGCAAACATTCACAAAGAGAAGATTGTTTCGAGCCTTTACAAATGCAATGGAACATGAACTATTACTTTATCTATAGCAAGGACCGTTGAATGTACTTGTGATGTATATTTTAATGTGATCACCGTGTTACACTATTGAGTTGATCTACCATACTTCAATCATTGCAGGGACCAATGTCGAAGCATATGAAACGGACTTTTCTTATTACACCATAATCTTTGTTTTACGCATTTAAATATGAGATAACGTTAAATGGATTGGTATTGATCGTTACTTTCAGCAGTAGTCACCTATATTGTGACATACAGACTTAAACTAATTACGATCTATCAAAGGTTAATATAGTAAATGATGCTGCGTGTTCCTGTGGAGCTCCACGGGAAGATGCATTCCATTATTTTTTTACCTGTCCTAATTATACTGAAATAATACGTATTATGATGAACAACTTAAATTGGGTACAGACAAGCGATTTGAATTTGAATCTACTAACCCGTGGGTCGAATGATTTAACATACGAAAAAAATATTAATATCATCAAACACGTTTTCAATTTTATTAAATCTTCAAAAAGATTCCTTGTAGTATAATTACTCGATAATTATCTACTCTCCAACCTCGTATCCACCAAACACAACCTTTTTATCAATTCGTTAATTATTTACAATATATCTCTATATGTATTATATGTATGCTCAGAATGATCATTATACTATGTGAATGTATTGTATAAATGGGAGAAGACTTCATAAGTTGGTAAAACTTGTGTCCTATCCCTTTTGTTAATTTAACAAATAAAATCATCATAAACTAAACTAATAGAACCCAGAACTAACCAATGACCTCCACACAGGAATTCAATGAACTAGTGGTGCTGGAACTGCTTACCCTTTAGGAGCATCTCATGTCATCCTCGGTTTCTAGTGGGTTCGTGTTGCTCGATCTTTAGTTTCCTGCGTTAGTGTTTTCTAGATCATTGTTTTTCCTGTTGTCCTATTTTCTTTTGGTCATTGTGTTGTCTGTCCTTCTTCGCTTTACGGCTTCAGATTATCCCTATTTGGTATCTTCACACTTTTCGTTAAGCATAACAATAGAAAATGTAAAATAAATCGCGCGGGACAACAACAAACAATGGTTAAATATGGTCCCATTCATAATGATACCGTTTAGTATAATATACTATTGTGAAAATGAAACAACTTGAACATTTGAAGGAAACTTTGCTTGAACGTTCCTTTGATGTTCTTTACAAAGTGTGCTAATTTGTAAAGTTCGAAGTTCTACAATGGTCTCAACGGGCGAACATAGTTTAGGATAGGACGCTATAGAGGTAATGTTAAATGAAACTCTATTCAAATATACTAGAAAAGTGATTGATAACATTATAAATGAATTGTATTGGGATGATCCATTACAACTTCTTATTTGAATTGATCAAGCATCCAATATAGTCCATACCACAGGGTATAATTTAATATTGGACTAAATGAGAAAACGTTGAATAAAATCTTCCCTGAAACCATTGTACAATTTAATGGTCAGCATGACATGGCTGTTTCTTGGTTGGACGTTAGCAATGTTTACATTTTTCCAAGATGTCCGCTATTGCATGACATAGTTTAATAATTGTTTATGTGGTGAAATGTGAAAAAATAATCTAATTTGTCACAAAAATATAAATGATCACTGGATAGTCTTTGTATCGATCAGGAATTCAACATCGATATCTAAGACGACCACCATCGTAAGTCATAATTTAACCTACGAGCCAATGGGATTTTATTTAAATAATATTCTCTTCAACACTGAATCATCTGAAAGCAATTGGAAATTCAAGATGGAATAGTTGCAACTTCAGACAGTAGTTTAATATAGGATATTTAGAAACAATGTAAAACAAATCTTCTCGGGACAATAAAAACTTATATGAATCAAACTGCTTAATTATAAACAAAAGAGAAGAGACATAGATGTAGAAGTCACGTGATATCAGCTACAATCAATGGGATAGTTGTCGTTCAAATACATGCACAATATTGTTAAGATTATTTAAATATTTCCCATGGGGTCATAGGCTCATAGGATCAATTATCAGTATGACTTACGGTTATAATCTTATTAGATTACTGAATCAAGATGACCATCCAATGATAACTGTATAATTAGGTCCATGACAGTTTTAAAGTTAAACTAACCGCCACAAAATATCTTATTAGATTACTGAATCAACTTTCAGATCAATACAAGATGATCATCCAATGATAACTGTATAATTAGTTTAGGATCAATACAAGATGATCATCCAATGATAACTGTATAATTAGTTTAGGATCAATACAAGATGACCATCCAATGATAACTGTATAATTAGTTTAGGATCAATACAAGATGACCATCCAATGATAACTGTATAATTAGTTTAGGATCAATACAAGATGACCATCCAATGATAAATGTATAATTAGCTTAGAATCAATACAAGATGATCATCCAATGATAACTGTATAATTAGCTTAGAATCAATACAAGATGATCATCCAATGATAACTGTATAATTAGTTTAGGATCAATACAAGATGACCATCCAATGATAACTGTATAATTAGTTTAGGATCAATACAAGATGACCATCCAATGATAACTGTATAATTAGCTTAGAATCAATACAAGATGATCATCCAATGATAACTGTATAATTAGTTTAGGATCAATACAAGATGACCATCCAATGATAACTGTATAATTAGTTTAGGATCAATACAAGATGACCATCCAATGATAACTGTATAATTAGTTTAGGATCAATACAAGATGATCATCTAATGATAACTGTATAATTCGTTTAGGATCAATACAAGATGACCATCCAATGATAACTGTATAATTAGTTTAGGATCAATACAAGATGACCATCCAATGATAACTGTATAATTAGTTTAGGATCAATACAAGATGACCATCCAATGATAACTGTATAATTAGTTTAGGATCAATACAAGATGATCATCCAATGATAACTGTATAATTAGTTTAGGATCAATACAAGATGACCATCCAATGATAACTGTATAATTAGTTTAGGATCAATACAAGATGACCATCCAATGATAACTGTATAATTAGTTTAGGATCAATACAAGATGACCATCCAATGATAACTGTATAATTAGTTTAGGATCAATACAAGATGACCATCCAATGATAACTGTATAATTAGTTTAGGATCAATACAAGATGACCATCCAATGATAACTGTATAATTAGTTTAGGATTAATACAAGATGACCATCCAATGATAACTGTATAATTAGTTTAGAATCAATACAAGATGATCATCTAATGATAACTGTATAATTAGTTTAGAATCAATACAAGATGATCATCCAATGATAACTGTATAATTAGGTTAGGATGAAATGGGTTTACCACCGGAGTCCATGACAGTTATAAAGTTAGAATTTTACTGCCAAGCTAACCGTCACGAAATATCTGAAAAAATATTGAAAGTGACGTTTAAACACTCATATCCCAGTCCTACTGTCGGTGAAAACAAGACAAATTATTATTAATAGCTAAATGATTGATTGATATATTGCTTCGTTATAATATAATATATCATGGGGCTTCTTCCGTGGTATTTAATTAGATTTTCACGTTTAAAAGATAGGGAGATACTGCAGTATTCTGTTTTATTACGAAACAGTAGCATATATTTTATATGAACGTTTATACAATGTCATAAACACAATTACATTTAAGACAAGATCATATTTTATTTTGCATTTTTTCAGCATACACAACCTCCCTAGATGCTATATAATAATATTCCTGATTTGTAATATATTGTTAATAGTAATCTGAAAGATATTTTCAATTGTTCTAAAATGCATTACTGTTAATCAAAACCGGTTTGCTATTTCCGGAAACCGATATCGTTCCAAAAATTAACTTTATCAACGAACTCGATCCGTCATATGGGAATTTGATATAGTGTTAAATTATGCAAATAAATCTCAATAGACTTAAATTACGGAACTATCATGTAATAATGATCTTATCTATTCAAACTGTAATAATAGAAAATTTAACAGAAAATAGTTTTATCTGAATTCGCCGTAAAGTGCATAGATAAATTCCATTAGAATTCAAATAAAATAAGGGATGATAATTTTTCTCAGAAATAAATGTTTGTAACCGTTAACAGTCTGCCGCAGGAAATTGTGTGCTTAATCTATTAATGAATTCATCAGTTAAACAGAAAAATAAATGTAGCCATAGCAACAAGAGAGTTAAAGTCATTGGTTGTTTATCATAGCAACAAGAGGGTTAAAGTCATTGGTTGTTTATCATAGCAACAAGAGGGTTAAAGTCATTGGTTGTTTATCATAGCAACAAGAGGGTTAAAGTCATTGGTTGTTTATCATAGCAACAAGAGGGTTAAAGTCATTGGTTGTTTATCATAGCAACAAGAGGGTTAAAGTCATTGGTGTTTATCATAGCAACAAGAGAGTTAAAGTCATTGGTTGTTTATCGTCACTCTCGTCAAATGTATAACTATGACGAACATACCAGAGTTATAGGGGTAAGGGAAGCTTGTACAGGTACCACACACCATACTCTTGAAATGTTAACACTCGAGGCACAATGTTAAATTAAAAGGACCGGGATATATTCTTTCCCCCTTTTTTAGAAGCCCTTGTATGAAGTATGCTCCATATGAATAAAAGAACAAGTCGACGAGAACTTAAAAACAGCACCCATTGGAATACCGAATGTCCTATGACCACACATAGCAAGTGCGTTGTCAAAGATAAACTCCAGCATTTGATCGTTGTTGATGTTAACAGTTCATTACATTCCATCAGGCGTTTTTATTACATTAGATAAACAGTAGTCTACTAATTACGTTTGACTTTGTCATCTTTCCGTTTCTCAACACGCACACAGGACCATGGTCTATAAAACTTTCAAGATTGATCTTTGTGTCGTATTTTAACCCCAGTGTTTAGGTATGCTTAGGCTAGAATGATTGCTGTTTCTCTATTATACAACCTTTCGCTTTGATGTTTTATCTGTTGCAATTTGTCGAGAACGGTAATTTACCTTTAATTAGTATATGTTCTGTGTCTCCCGACTTTAATCATTAATAAACAACAAGAGATAAAGGCAATGGTTGAATTCCTGTACTAATGTTACAGTGTTTGTCAATATTGCTCAACAAGGCGACAAAGATCAATACATACATCATATTTCTGAATGTTTTTTGTGAGGTCCGTGTTGCTCATCTGTTTAGTTTTCTGTGTTGTGGGTTTTAGTGAGGTCCGTGTTGCTCGTCTGTTTAGTTTTCTGTGTTGTGGTTTTTGGTGAGGTCCGTGTTGCTCATCTGTTTAGTTTTCTGTGTTGTGGTTTTTAGTGAGGTCAGTGTTGCTCATCTGTTTAGTTTTCTGTGTTGTGGTTTTTTGTGAGGTCCGTGTTACTCATCTGTTTAGTTTTCTGTGTTGTAGTTTTTGGTGAGGTCCGTGTTGCTCATCTGTTTAGTTTACTGTGTTGTGTTGTTTTTCTTTGTTGTTGTTGTCTTCGTTCTGTGTCTTGTGCCTAATCTAGCATGTGTCTTTAGGTTGGTCATTCTTGGTTTCTCTTTCGATTTTCCCTAACGTTTATATATACTGTCAGTTTTTTTTCAAAAACAAAATGTTGAAATGCAACAACAAAAGTGAAACATGCAGATCGTCAAAAACGATTTTTCCACAATAACAGTAGTACTTTGAACTTACTATTATCAATATCATTTCGTCCAGAAAAACCAAGGAACAGTTCAATAAAATGTGTTCACGAATGTTCACTGTTGCTTCATGTCACGTGATTAAGAACTCGAAATAATGCTCTAGATCACGGTTCACATCTATTTGAAGTCTCTGAACTATACCAATATTTTAATGTGATTGTAATAAATTATTATTGTATTTAAATGTTGACGACACCTGTGGATTCTGAGAAATGTTTGAAGACACCAAAGTGGTAATAAGATTTCAATCGAAGAAGAACATGTGACACAATGGCCGAAGAGAACAAAAAAAAACCAAACAAACAAAAAAAAACCCAAACAAAAACAAAAAGCAAAAAAAAAAAAAAAAAAAAAACCCAAACAAAAATGACATAAAGACAAATAATAAAATTGTCCTCAAAATTATCTCAGAAAACAAAAGATTGAGCAACACGAATCACACTATAGACTGAGAGTGAACTCATCAAAGGTTATCAGTACAGGTTGATTGTTGTAAAGACTGTTTATATGTATAATCCTGACTTTTATTGCAGTTTGTATCTAATGATTATCTTAACATGATTTATTTCAAGGCTTGATGTTATCTATTTGGTTTTGCCCTTTTGTTCTGGCGGGTAATTAATAAATTAACGTTTTAAGTGTCATATAAGTACAGTAGATAATCCTTAACATAGTCGTGATGTTCACTATGATAATACATCAATAAAAAACTATTAGATAAATGTCGAGATTAGTCATGTACCTACTCCTACACTGTATTTAGTTTAGGAAATCTTTAGTATTTAGTTTTATTTAGACCAGCTTTCTATAAAAAACTGAAATTACCATCAATAAAAATTATCTATTTTCTCAGCATGTCAACAGCTCCCATAAGTAGTAAGTCCCAGATAAGATTAAAGTAATGGAAAGCCGTCTATACTAAAATTAACGATGTTCAGTGTCATATTTAACAACGACAAACTGTGATGAGACAATTTGCTTCTGACCTTGTTTATTTAAGCAAAGAATTGATTTTTTATTAAAGAATTATGTACTTTAGTTTTCATCGTCCTTAAACTTGAAAGTCGCTAAAAATCATATTAACAGTGATATCAGTAAGAAATAGAATAGATTGATTAATCTGTCTACATAAAACTAATAAAACAGAAATTAGAATTTATCTTACATCACTAAAAAAGTCTTGACGACAATGATGTCCTTATAGAGAAGTAATTAAAACTTTTTACATTGTTTAATGTCGATAACGGTTCAGTTCAGAAAAAAACTAACAAATGAGATGAAATTAATATATTGTATGACGTCATTCGAAACTTTATATACTAAGATTGTTCCTTACTCCTGCCGGAATCCAGAATTACACAGTCGAGAAGGTTTGGGCCCATACAACTAATTTAAAACTGCCACTTTTTTAAAATTGAAATGCCTATACCAAGACAAGAAAGTGATTGGTCATGTGGAGTATCGATTGGGCCTCTTTTTACGATTTTTCTATAGGATTTAGGAACTGTTACGACAGTGTTGTATTGTCTTGTTTGTCATTATATTATCTATACAACTTCATACAACTGACGTTTACGTGGCAAAAACCGAGTCAATTATAGGAACACATAACCGATTTTAATACTCTAAGTGGGAAAGGGGGGTGATGAGGAGCGAGAGTGTTGTGTCAATAAAACATCAACCAGTGTTGATGTTCTGTAACTGATTAATATTACTCAAAACACCTTGGATGAATAACATATGATTACAACATTAAAATGAATAACATATCATTACAACATTAAAATGAAGAACATCAAAGCCACAATGATAAAGTGAAGCAGTAAAGTTATCAAAGCCACAATGATGAAGTGAAGCAGTAAAGTTATCAAAGCCACAATGATAAAGTGAAGCAGTAAAGTTATCAAAGCCACAATGATAAAGTGAAGCAGTAAAGTTATCAAAGCCACAATGATAAAGTGAAGCAGTAAAGTTATCAAAGCCACAATGATAAAGTGAAGCAGTAAAGTTATCAAAGCCACAATGATAAAGTGAAGCAGTAAAGTTATCAAAGCCACAATGATAAAGTGAAGCAGTAAAGTTATCAAAGCCACAATGATAAAGTGAAGCAGTAAAGTTATCAAAGCCACAATGATAAAGTGAAGCAGTAAAGTTATCAAAGCCACAATGATAAAGTGAAGCAGTAAAGTTATCAAAGCCACAATGATAAAGTGAAGCAGTAAAGTTATCAAAGCCACAATGATAAAGTGAAGCAGTAAAGTTATCAAAGCCACAATGATAAAGTGAAGCAGTAAAGTTATCAAAGCCACAATGATAAAGTGAAGCAGTAAAGTTATCAAAGCCACAATGATAAAGTGAAGCAGTAAAGTTATCAAAGCCACAATGATGAAGTGAAGCAGTAAAGTTATCAAAGCCACAATGATGAAGTGAAGCAGTAAAGTTATCAAAGCCACAATGATGAAGTGAAGCAGTAAAGTTATCAAAGCCACAATGATGAAGTGAAGCAGTAAAGTTATCAAAGCCACAATGATGAAGTGAAGCAGTAAAGTTATCAAAGCCACAATGATGAAGTGAAGCAGTAAAGTTATCAAAGCCACAATGATGAAGTGAAGCAGTAAAGTTATCAAAGCCACAATGATAAAGTGAAGCAGTAAAGTTATCAAAGCCACAATGATAAAGTGAAGCAGTAAAGTTATCAAAGCCACAATGATAAAGTGAAGCAGTAAAGTTATCAAAGCCACAATGATAAAGTGAAGCAGTAAAGTTATCAAAGCCACAATGATAAAGTGAAGCAGTAAAGTTATCAAAGCCACAATGATAAAGTGAAGCAGTAAAGTTATCAAAGCCACAATGATAAAGTGAAGCAGTAAAGTTATCAAAGCCACAATGATAAAGTGAAGCAGTAAAGTTATCAAAGCCACAATGATAAAGTGAAGCAGTAAAGTTATCAAAGCCACAATGATAAAGTGAAGCAGTAAAGTTATCAAAGCCACAATGATAAAGTGAAGCAGTAAAGTTATCAAAGCCACAATGATAAAGTGAAGCAGTAAAGTTATCAAAGCCACAATGATAAAGTGAAGCAGTAAAGTTATCAAAGCCACAATGATAAAGTGAAGCAGTAAAGTTATCAAAGCCACAATGATAAAGTGAAGCAGTAAAGTTATCAAAGCCACAATGATAAAGTGAAGCAGTAAAGTTATCAAAGCCACAATGATAAAGTGAAGCAGTAAAGTTATCAAAGCCACAATGATAAAGTGAAGCAGTAAAGTTATCAAAGCCACAATGATAAAGTGAAGCAGTAAAGTTATCAAAGCCACAATGATAAAGTGAAGCAGTAAAGTTATCAAAGCCACAATGATAAAGTGAAGCAGTAAAGTTATCAAAGCCACAATGATAAAGTGAAGCAGTAAAGTTATCAAAGCCACAATGATAAAGTGAAGCAGTAAAGTTATCAAAGCCACAATGATAAAGTGAAGCAGTAAAGTTATCAAAGCCACAATGATAAAGTGAAGCAGTAAAGTTATCAAAGCCACAATGATAAAGTGAAGCAGTAAAGTTATCAAAGCCACAATGATAAAGTGAAGCAGTAAAGTTATCAAAGCCACAATGATAAAGTGAAGCAGTAAAGTTATCAAAGCCACAATGATAAAGTGAAGCAGTAAAGTTATCAAAGCCACAATGATAAAGTGAAGCAGTAAAGTTATCAAAGCCACAATGATAAAGTGAAGCAGTAAAGTTATCAAAGCCACAATGATAAAGTGAAGCAGTAAAGTTATCAAAGCCACAATGATAAAGTGAAGCAGTAAAGTTATCAAAGCCACAATGATAAAGTGAAGCAGTAAAGTTATCAAAGCCACAATGATAAAGTGAAGTAGTAAAGTTATCAAAGCCACAATGATAAAGTGAAGCAGTAAAGTTATCAAAGCCACAATGATAAAGTGAAGCAGTAAAGTTATCAAAGCCACAATGATAAAGTGAAGCAGTAAAGTTATCAAAGCCACAATGATAAAGTGAAGCAGTAAAGTTATCAAAGCCACAATGATAAAGTGAAGCAGTAAAGTTATCAAAGCCACAATGATAAAGTGAAGCAGTAAAGTTATCAAAGCCACAATGATAAAGTGAAGCAGTAAAGTTATCAAAGCCACAATGATAAAGTGAAGCAGTAAAGTTATCAAAGCCACAATGATAAAGTGAAGCAGTAAAGTTATCAAAGCCACAATGATAAAGTGAAGCAGTAAAGTTATCAAAGCCACAATGATAAAGTGAAGCAGTAAAGTTATCAAAGCCACAATGATAAAGTGAAGCAGTAAAGTTATCAAAGCCACAATGATAAAGTGAAGCAGTAAAGTTATCAAAGCCACAATGATAAAGTGAAGCAGTAAAGTTATCAAAGCCACAATGATAAAGTGAAGCAGTAAAGTTATCAAAGCCACAATGATAAAGTGAAGCAGTAAAGTTATCAAAGCCACAATGATAAAGTGAAGCAGTAAAGTTATCAAAGCCACAATGATAAAGTGAAGCAGTAAAGTTATCAAAGCCACAATGATAAAGTGAAGCAGTAAAGTTATCAAAGCCACAATGATAAAGTGAAGCAGTAAAGTTATCAAAGCCACAATGATAAAGTGAAGCAGTAAAGTTATCAAAGCCACAATGATAAAGTGAAGCAGTAAAGTTATCAAAGCCACAATGATAAAGTGAAGTAGTAAAGTTATCAAAGCCACAATGATAAAGTGAAGCAGTAAAGTTATCAAAGCCACAATGATAAAGTGAAGCAGTAAAGTTATCAAAGCCACAATGATAAAGTGAAGCAGTAAAGTTATCAAAGCCACAATGATAAAGTGAAGTAGTAAAGTTATCAAAGCCACAATGATAAAGTGAAGCAGTAAAGTTATCAAAGCCACAATGATAAAGTGAAGTAGTAAAGTTATCAAAGCCACAATGATAAAGTGAAGCAGTAAAGTTATCAAAGCCACAATGATAAAGTGAAGCAGTAAAGTTATCAAAGCCACAATGATAAAGTGAAGCAGTAAAGTTATCAAAGCCACAATGATAAAGTGAAGCAGTAAAGTTATCAAAGCCACAATGATAAAGTGAAGTAGTAAAGTTATCAAAGCCACAATGATAAAGTGAAGTAGTAAAGTTATCAAAGCCACAATGATAAAGTGAAGCAGTAAAGTTATCAAAGCCACAATGATAAAGTGAAGCAGTAAAGTTATCAAAGCCACAATGATAAAGTGAAGCAGTAAAGTTATCAAAGCCACAATGATAAAGTGAAGCAGTAAAGTTATCAAAGCCACAATGATAAAGTGAAGCAGTAAAGTTATCAAAGCCACAATGATAAAGTGAAGCAGTAAAGTTATCAAAGCCACAATGATAAAGTGAAGCAGTAAAGTTATCAAAGCCACAATGATAAAGTGAAGCAGTAAAGTTATCAAAGCCACAATGATAAAGTGAAGCAGTAAAGTTATCAAAGCCACAATGATGAAGTGAAGCAGTAAAGTTATCAGGTTTTATAGGTATTTCATCAGTACTCTAGTACGTCTTTCGTGATCGTACAAAACATTATGACCAATAAGAATACCCCAATAAGTATAATGGACTACTTCAGAATCAATGTTTGACCTGTAATGATTATCTTCGTACCACTTAAATCCTGTTAGATTGGTTGTTTCTGGATATAAGTACGAACTTGATACTCGAATTCTTAAAAGGTATCATAATTATCCAGTGTATTTCAAAATATAGAAACTGGGATGTATGACTTTGTCTCCTTGTTTTAAGCAAGGTTCGTGTTACAAAATATTTAGCTTTTTGTATTCAGTTTTATCGACTATTGGTTGTCTTCCCCTCCTCATTTTTCTCTTGGCGCTGTATTGTCTGTAATTCCTTGATTTTTAGCCTCATTTTTCTCTTGGCGCTGTATTGTCTGTAATTCCTTGATTTTCGGCCTCATTTTTCTCTTGGCGCTGTATTGTCTGTAATTCCTTCCATTATTGTGTTTGTAAATTGATCGAAAAACTCTGTTTTCCGTTTTAACTTTTGATGAGTGATATTTTCCTTAGATGTTTATTGGCTGAAAGGTGGCTGTCGAGGGCTAAGGAAAACTGCAAGCGTAGCAAAACGTGATACTTTTTAAGAATGTCCACACAAATATATTCCTTTCATACTCTTGATCACAAATCAACATATTTGAAGCCACTTGATTGTAGTGGTACTCAAACGTTGACCGATTACGTTTTGATTAGGGTTGTTGTGTGTTAACGCTACTGTCAAAAATACTTCAGCTATATCGGTGTGGTAAGCTTTATTGGTGGAGGAAACCGAAATACCCGGAGAAACCTTGCCGCAAGTCACTGACAAACTTTATCAGATAATGCTGTATCGAGTACACATCGCCATGAACTTGATTCGGACTCACCACGTTATTGGTGATATGCACTGAATGTATATGTAGTTAGAAATACGTTAGAAAAAAGCACCATACAATAAATTCACGATAAACTATTAGATTATACCTTCTTATCTAGTAGTCGGTTAACTAGCATTCACTGACTCTGCAAATGTAATATATTTATTTTTGAAATTTACAGTTCCACAATCATTAGGCTTCACCTCTCTCAGACAAGGGTCATCTTGGTTAGGTTTGACAACCTTTGACCCCAAAGACTTTTAAATTGTTTGGGTTTCCAATTTTATGATTAACACGACGGGTGCCACTAGTGGAGCAGGAACTGCTTATCCTTCCGGAGCACCTGAGTTCACCCTCGGTTTTTAGTGGGGTTCGTGTTCCTCGATCTTTAGTTTTATATGTATGCTATGTAGATCGTTGTTTGTCCTTTTGTACTTTTTCTTTTGGTCATTGTGTTGTCTGTTCTTCTTCGATATACGGATTCTGATTGCCCCTTTGGTATCTTAGATATACAGATTCTGATTGCCCCTTTGGTATCTCAGATATACGGATTCTGATTGTCCCGTTGGTATCTTAGATATACGGGTTCTGATTGCCCCGTTGGTATTTTAAATATACGGATTCTGATTGCCCCTTTGGTATCTTAGATATACGGATTTTGATTGCCCCTTTGGTATCTTAGATATACGGATTCTGATTGCCCCTTTGGTATCTTCAAACTCTTCTTATGACTATAAACGTACCCAATGAATGTTATTCCAGAAACGTGTCTTGCGCATTATATTAGGTTTTTACGTTTTTACTGCTGCAACACGGAAACTCTCTACTTAATTTTCAGGTACGATTAATATTTTGATTGATGGATGTGCATGTTGTAATCTATTTAAATCGTAATATCACATGTTCAATGATGAATGTAAAACATGAAGATTAACATAGATTCATAAAAACTGTTTCTTGTTTAATACTTCTGTATGACTATTCTGTACATCATATAAAATGATCTGAAGTAAATATGCTATGGTCACATAATTCCTACCAAGCATTAAGATCTCTAGTTTTGGTAGATTAAATAGTCAACAGGAACACATGATTTAAGTAAGTGGTTAGTACTTGCCTAACCCCTTCTGTTCTAATGATAAATTGTCATAATATTATTGTAAGTGATTCGTACTCCCCTGATCCTCATATGTGATCAATTGTACAATAGAAAACGACATGATTGGTCTATTTCTTTGTTAGATATCACTTGAAGCATAAAGACATCAGCAAGTTGTTAATAAGAACACACAAAGGTATCATGCAATTTCCTCATAGAGAGAAAAACTACAATGCAATGAGTTGATTTATCAATTAATTGTAAACCATGTCCTACATTCTGTGGCATTCTATAACATCAAATTAATAAACTTTGCCTGAATATTCCTCACGTAATATTATTTTGACGGATGGCTCCTTATTAACGTCAGGTAACGTGACCCTGATTTACCGGTTAACATCTTTAATGTGTTATTACTCACTCACTACCGGTTAACATCTTTAATGTGTTATTACTCACTCACTACCGGTTAACATCTTTAATGTGTTATTACTCACTCACTACCGGTTAACATCTTTAATGTGTTATTACTCACTCACTACCGGTTAACATCTTTAATGTGTTATTACTCACTCACTACCGGTTAACATCTTTAATGTGTTATTACTCACTCACTACCGGTTAACATCTTTAATGTGTTATTACTCACTCACTACCGGTTAACATCTTTAATGTGTTATTAGTGCTATGATGGTTCACGGAAGGTGTTTTTATTAGTTTCACATTGTGGACGGACTTGTTTTATAGGGTTAACGGATATGATCCTTTAGCCAGTTTCATTCCGCATTGTTTTTTGGCTATCTCAAGCCATTGTCTTCTTATTGCTTATTTTCACTGTTTTAATTGTCGTCTTCGATATTTCTTGATGCGGAAGAATAAGTATATCATGTTAAATTAGGTAAGGCAAATATTGAAGTACTTTCTACTTTAATGTCTGCCAGGAAATGCTTAATATGATTTAGTATACTTGTATACCACGGTAAAAATTAATGTGTGTTGACTGGAAGTTGAAACGTTTACAATGAAATGTGACATATATCGTGTTGCATACTTTACAGAAATTAGATATAAGTATTTGTGTTCCATGAGTTGAGGTCAGAGGTCGTTGTTCGTTATGTTGCTATTGGTAGAATTGGTGGTCGTCACTGTTTAAACTTCATTTTGTTTTATTGATATTAGTAGAATTGTTGACCATCACTGTTTAAACTTTATTTTGTGTTGTTGATATTGGTTGTGAACCTAGGTGCTCCAGAAGGGTAGGCGCTTCCTGGACAATTGTTCTGTCTTCGACATTTTTACTATCGTATTGTATCTAAGATATAATATCAGGCAGGTGCAACCTAAAACGCTCCCGAAGAACAGTAATTTCTCTTCCTGTTCACAAAATATCAAGCTTAAAAATAACACCACCTAAAACTCCAAACTCCGGACAGTTTTCGTATTCGCTACCGAACATTGTTTCATTTTTATTTCGACTAGAGTTCCGGCTTAGGTCACGTGAATTTTCTTTTAATTTATTTCCGGTTTGGCAGCCATATTGTTGAAGATTTTGAAGTGCCATAGTATCTATTCATACTTCTACCATTAACGCTCCCGAACTTCGGGAGCGCATTACCCTTAGGTTAAGCTTAAAGAAGAATCAATGAAAAGGAATTTACAATACAAATTGTGGTACCAATCAATCTTCTGTATAATTAACCTTTGGATTATAGATACTCTTAAAAAAAAAACAATAACTTGCTATAGGGTACCAGATAGAGGTACATGTGATATGTAATCTCACTCTTCAGAACGTTTGTTTGACATTCATTTATTGCACTTTACATAAGAGATCAATGATAACGATCTTAAGAATTTTAAATGTCAAGCTATACCTCAACACATCAAGACAGATTTGTTACAAATAGCTTTTAACCCCCATTAAACAGAATGAATATCGCCAGTGTAATACTGGGAAATATATTTCAATTTGTTGATAACATTCAAGAGGGAAATGTTTTGATAGCGTTGTATCGCCAAATATTGACTAGTTGATACATCTGAAAACTGTGAAACGATTCCTCGAGGAGTTGTACTTTAACGTCTCTGTAGAAAGTCTTCTGTATTTTAATAATTAACGGAACATGAGATATATTATTTTGTTTGAATTCTAGTTTTCTATTCTCAACATACTTCTATGTTTCAATTTATTCATATTGTTTGTGTTTCATTTGTATGTTTTAATAAAAGCAAGTGTTTAATTTTTCGTTCAACAACCCCTAGGGGAAAACCTGGGGTATATAATTAGGATCTATTTTTTCTGGTGGGGTACGCCTTCTGAAAAGTGCTTCGGGTGATTGTGTGGGACGAATCTAACACATCCCTCGACATAAGGACGGAATGTAATCAAGTGCCTCCTGTTTTAACAATATTACACTCCTTTTTTTTGTGACGGTCAAAACATCAATCCGAATGACCATTGGTTGAAAATATGTTGTCATCATATAAAGGTGAAATATTACTCACTTGGCATTAAACAACATTCAAATCAATCTAATCACTATCAACTATATGTCAGTTTTATCATGCCTGCCAGTTTTCATTCTAACCACTATCAACTATATGTCAGTTGTATCATGCCTGCCAGTTTTCAGTCTAACCACTATCAACTATATGTCAGTTTTATCATGCCTGCCAGTTTTATTGGAGACGGAAATTCGAGGATATTCAGAGAACCAATCGACCTTTCGGAAGTCGTTGACAAATTTTATCATATATCACATAATGTTGTATCGAGTACACCGACGACATAGTTGGTCTTTTAAACTACTTAAGCGGTGTTAGGCATAAACTGCTCAGATATATTGTAGAATTAATCCATTAGTGCCATACAATCGATGCAACGGACGTTGATGTAATAACTGGACGGACACTAACATTATACTTTTAGACTTTGAAGATAGCTAATGCCCTTAGAGGTATTAACTGTTCTAGTTAATATGCTTTTATCATGAACTGTACACGGAAGCACATTTATCGTACGTCTTTCCTTAATCAATATTAGCATCATAATCGTGTTAGTCTTTTAAGTAAACGATGCTTCAAATTATGGCAAGCCGTTTTACTATATACTACTTATTTTGGGATATCTTGTAAAGTTCTAGATGTATCGTATCAATTTTTAAAGATATTTTATCAATTGAAAATATCTATTAAGAATAAGATTTATAAAACTTTATGAATTAATTTTAAGCACAATACATATTTCTAAAAGCTAAAAGAATATGGCAGAACCTGTATTTCCATCAGCATATGTCTTGTTGTTTTAGTGTTCAATGATCGATCTAGCTATATGTCTTGGTGTTTTAGTGTTCAATGATCGGTCTAGCTATATGTCTTGGTGTTTTAGTGTTCAATGATCGGTCTAGCTATATGTCTTGTTGTTTTAGTGTTCAATGATCGGTCTAGCTATATGTCTTGTTGTTTTAGTGTTCAGTGATCGGTCTAGCTATATGTCTTGGTGTTTTAGTGTTCAATGATCGGTCTAGCTATATGTCTTGGTGTTTTAGTGTTCAATGATCGGTCTAGATATATGTCTTGATGCTTTAGTGTTCAATGATCGGTCTAGCTATATGTCTTGTTGCTTTAGTGTTCAATGATCGGTCTAGCTATATGTCTTGTTGTTTTAGTGTTCAATGATCGGTCTAGCTATATGTCTTGGTGCTTCAGTGTTTAATGATAGGCTTAGCTATATGTCTTGGTGTTTTAGTGTTCAATGATCGGTCTAGCTATATGTCTTGGTGTTTTAGTGTTCAATGATCGGTCTAGCTATATGTCTTGGTGTTTTAGTGTTCAATGATTGGTCTAGTTATATGTCTTATTGTCTTAGTGTTCAATGATAGGTCTAGCTATATGTCTTGGTGTTTTAGTGTTCAATGATCGGTCTAGCTATATGTCTTGTTGGTTTAGTGTTCAATGATCGGTCTAGCTATATGTCTTGGTGTTTTAGTGTTCATTCATCTGTCTAGCTAGTTGTGTTGGTGTTTTAGTGTTCAATGATCGGTCTAGCTATATATCTTAGTGTTTTAGTGTTCAATGATCGGTCTAGCTATATGTCTTGGTGTTTTAGTGTTCAATGATAGGTCTAGCTATATGTCTTGTTGTTTTAGTGTTCAATGATCGGTCTAGCTATATGTCTTGGTGTTTTAGTGTTCAATGATCGATCTAGCTATATGTCTTGGTGTTTTAGTGTTCAATGATCGGTCTAGCTATATGTCTTGTTGTTTTAGTGTTCAATGATCGGTCTAGCTATATGTCTTGTTGTTTTAGTGTTCAATGATCGGTCTAACTATATGTCTTGGTGTTTTAGTGTTCAATGATCGGTCTAGCTATATGTCTTGGTGTTTCAGTGTTTAATGATAGGTTTAGCTATATGTCTTGGTGTTTTAGTGTTCAATGATAGGTCTAGCTATATGTCTTGGTGTTTTAGTGTTCAATGATCGGTCTAGCTATATGTCTTGGTGTTTTAGTGTTCAATGATTGGTCTAGTTATATGTCTTGTTGTCTTAGTGTTCAATGATCGGTCTAGCTATATGTCTTGTTGTTTTAGTGTTCAATGATCGGTCTAGCTATATGTCTTGTTGCTTTAGTGTTCAATGATAGGTCTAGCTATATGTCTTGGTGTTTTAGTGTTCAATGATCGATCTAGCTATATGTCTTGTTGTTTTAGTGTTCAATGATAGGTCTAGCTATATGTCTTGGTGTTTTAGTGTTCAATGATCGATCTAGCTATATGTCTTGTTGCTTTAGTGTTCAATGATAGGTCTAGCTATATGTCTTGGTGTTTTAGTGTTCAATGATCGGTCTAGCTATATGTCTTGTTGCTTTAGTGTTCAATCATCTGTCTAGCTAGTTGTCTTGGTGTTTTAGTGTTCAATGATAGGTCTAGCTATATGTCTTGGTGTTTTAGTGTTCAATGATCGGTCTAGCTATATGTCTTGGTGTTTTAGTGTTCAATGATCGGTCTAGCTATATGTCTTGGTGTTTTAGTGTTCAATGATCGGTCTAGCTATATGTCTTGTTGTTTTAGTGTTCAATGATCGGTCTAGCTATATGTCTTGGTGTTTTAGTGTTCAGTGATCGGTCTAGCTATATATCTTGGTGTTTTAGTGTTCAATGATCGGTCTAGCTAATGGTCTTGGTGTTTTAGTGTTCAATGATCGGTCTAGCTATATGTCTTGGTGTTTTAGTGTTCAATGATAGGTTTAGCTATATGTCTTGTTGTTTTAATGTTCAGTGATCGGTCTAGCTATATGTCTTGGTGTTTTATTGTTTAATGATCGGTCTAGCTATATGTCTTGGTGTTTTATTGTTTAATGATCGGTCTAGCTATATGTCTTGGTGTCTTAGTGTTCAATGATCGGTCTAGCTAGTTGTTCATTTGTTGATACTGACGAAATTGTTGATATCTGTTTAAGAGAAGTTTGAAGATACCAGAGAGGTAATCAGAAACAATAAGTTGAAGAAGGACATAAAATACAATAGTAATAAGAAAAAAAGTTAGGATTATGCATTCTGGTGTTTAACGCCACTTTCAAAGAAGAAAGACAAAAAGACAATCAAAGATGTACAAACCACTACACATACAACTAACGATTTAGAAACACTGTTAAGTCCACTAAAACAGGGAAACCTCACGTGGTCAGGAAGGGTAAGAGTTCAACTTTCTGTTCACAATTCAAATTGTCAACAATTACAAAACATTGTCTCATTAAAATGCTGGATAAAAAGTCACAAATGACATCATTGGCATTTTTTAATGACATTAACAGTCAATATCACACTGATATACGTATTGCAAGAAATATAAAACAGTGATGGTCAATAATTTCACCAATATCAACAATTCTAACAAAAACATCTGACATCAAATCATTGAACGTAGAAAAAGCAATTACATTTGACGTTGGTAATCCAGATCCTAGCTTGAAACATGTACCTAAACGTAGTGGGGTTAAATCAGTTGACGAGATCTCAACCCCCTCTTGATAATTGGGTCTCGTCGACAATAAAATATGAAAAAACACCTGCAGAGATTCGCTTCCACTCAAAATGACCACATACTATCAGAGAACTAAATGACAACATAAACATATTTCTTCAAGATGATGATCAGTTCATAATATTGATAACCTATCAATTAATAAACAGTGAAGTAATACTTACCACATTACCCCCCATTTATCTTAAGTAATCATCAGCTTGTATTCTCTAATGAAAAAGTAGTTCAAAGCTATATATTGGCATCATATGGAAAGAAGCTGGAAAACATTTATTTACATAAAAATAACTGCAATAATTAACCTTTTTTAAACAGCTTATGGCGTACAGGATTTTGTTGTTAGATTACAATATTGAGTACAGACTAAGCCATGTGTCGTAAATATTTCTCGGAAACTATCTCGGTTTAAGCCGTGACGCTTACAGTTACACTTTAATAACTGTGTATTCTTTTAATATCCGTCCTTTGTTCTATTTGTAAAACTAACTTTGTAATATTACGCTAATAAACAGACCATAATATCGATATTCTGAACATTTCTAAACTTTCTTCGGCATGTCCATTTAATGAATTAAGGACACAACGCGAGTTTTTTTTTATATTTTAATATTTGACTTAAGATGTACAGTGGTTAAATGAAAGTAATATGAGGCTTGATGCTGATTAGTAACATACTATTGAAGTCTTTGAAATCACTACATGATTGTGTGTTAAACAGACGTTATTTGATTATAACACATGTCAACGACATCTTAGATTAACTTCAGCAGGTGAACAGCTATAATCCTATCGCCATCACTAATGGCACTTGTTAACACCTATTGTTCTCTCTGAGTCAGTTGTATAGTTGATCCTGCTATATAAAGTTTATGTGATATTTCTTGTGGCTTAAGTTAGAGTATTAAAAATAACTATGCTGAAAACCACAACTGATTAAATGACTGCTTGTTGCATTTCGGATGCTGTAAAAAATCTAGTTGAACTATTTCTATTGGAACACACCAATATAATCTGGGAAGGCGTAGGAAGGCATTATAACACAAATGTACTATTAGCTTATTGAAATGTTGATAAACTTTTGGATCTTAAAATGTTAAATTGTTTACATCGGATGAAAAGTAACAATATTTATGGTAAGTAAATTTTATTTTATAGTCAATTATATATTTTTTAAGGAAAATTACAATTTATTCAATTTTATTTATATAAAAAATGAAATGTATGATATTTATTACAATTTGCCCATTATCTAGACTTGTATTGACTTTAATATAATAACAAATATATATATATATATATACATTTACATGTAATAACTTTTCACAGGTAGAGTTTTAAATTGATCATTAATTAGTTGGCATTGGGCTTTTTATTTTTATTTGTTGGTTGTTGTTTTGTTTTGTTTGTTTTTTTGTTTTTGTTTTGGACAAAATAATCATTGTCACATCCTGTAATTATAGTGGTATCATTGATATTGTAACACCTGTATTGATAAACGTATAAATGGATTTGTTTTTGCCTCAACAATTTATCTGCAATTGTAGAAATTTAAAATTTAAAATTTATTGCATTGATTTGTGAAACATTAAATACTCTTTGATCGCTATTTGATTTGTCGCTGATTTATATCTTTCTGAAAAATTTACTTTATACACAATTTCAATGCAAATTATACAAAAAATCTTAAATAGAAATAAAATCAACACAATCCTGCATGACTGCATGATTAACCTAAGAGGTGATGCTGGGGCACATAAAACTAGTTTAACTCGGTCCCTTTTTATTGAGATGCCTGTGCCAAGCAAGGAAAGTGAGCAATCACACATATGTGTATTAGGATTTCGATTTAGCCTCCGTTTCTACGATTCTTGGAATTGTTTTGTTTTCCGTTTTATTATCCTTTTATTTAAATCCTTACTTATAAATCTTGATCAGTATGTTAAGAATGGACGTTCAACTGTTTCAGAAGCAACACATTTTATATTTATTCACTAAGTTGCAACAGCATGCAGAAGATATCCAGGTATAGTCGTTTTTGAACAGAATTAAACTTTAGGTTAGGGGGTTAGGGGCAATTTCTCCTTCACTTCAGGATATATGTTGTAGTAATTACTGGAGACTTTAGAGTGATGATCCGTTAAAGGAAAACACTGTGTTTTTACTTTGTTTGTTAGTGGCAAAATGAGGAAGAACTATCGTGACTGTGTGTTAAAGCAAGAGACACTGTTCTTTACTTCGTTTGTAAGTGGGAAAATGAGGAAGAACTATCGTGACTGTGTGTTGAAGCAAGAGACACTGTTCTTTACTTCGTTTGTAAGTGGGAAAATGAGGAAGAACTATCGTGACTGTGTGTTGAAGCAAGAGACATTGTTCTTTACTTTGTTTGTTAGTAGCAAAATGAGGAAGAACTATCGTGACTGTGTGTTGAAGCAAGAGACACTGTTCTTTACTTTGTTTGTTAGTGGCAAAATGAGGAAGAACTATCGTGACTGTGTGTTGAAGCAAGAGACATTGTTCTTTACTTCGTTTGTTAGTGGCAAAATGAGGAAGAACTATCGTGACTGTGTGTTGAAGCAAGAGACACTGTTCTTTACTTTGTTTGTTAGTGACAAAATGAGGAAGAACTATCGTGACTGTGTGTTGAAGCAAGAGACACTGTTCTTTACTTTGTTTGTTAGTGGGAAAATGAGGAAGAACTATCGTGACTGTGTGTTGAAGCAAGAGACACTGTTCTTTACTTTGTTTGTTAGTGACAAAATGAGGAAGAACTATCGTGACTGTGTGTTGAAGCAAGAGACACTGTTCTTTACTTTGTTTGTTAGTGGGAAAATGAGGAAGAACTATCGTGACTGTGTGTTGAAGCAAGAGACACTGTTCTTTACTTCGTTTGTTAGTGGCAAAATGAGGAAGAACTATCGTGACTGTGTGTTGAAGCAAGAGACACTGTTCTTTACTTTGTTTGTTAGTGGCAAAATGAGGAAGAACTATCGTGACTGTGTGTTGAAGCAAGAGACACTGTTCTTTACTTCGTTTGTTAGTAGCAAAATGAGGAAGAACTATCGTGACTGTGTGTTGAAGCAAGAGACACTGTTCTTTACTTTGTTTGTAAGTGGGAAAATGAGGAAGAACTATCGTGACTGTGTGTTGAAGCAAGAGACACTGTTCTTTACTTTGTTTGTTAGTAGCAAAATGAGGAAGAACTATCGTGACTGTGTGTTGAAGCAAGAGACACTGTTCTTTACTTTGTTTGTTAGTGGGAAAATGAGGAAGAACTATCGTGACTGTGTGTTGAAGCAAGAGACACTGTTCTTTACTTTGTTTGTTAGTGGCAAAATGAGGAAGAACTATCGTGACTGTGCGTTGAAGCAAGAGACACTGTTCTTTACTTTGTTTGTTAGTGGCAAAATGAGGAAGAACTATCGTGATTGTGTGTTAAAGCAAGAGACACTGTTCTTTACTTCGTTTGTAAGTGGGAAAATGACGGAGACTTTATTGTAACTGTCAGTTGAAACAAGCCACTCGTTTCACTTTGTTTGTAAGTGGTAAAATGGGGAAGACTTTATTGTGACTATCAGGTGAAGTAAGACACGGATCCTTGATTTTTTTCTAAGCTATATAGTGATGGAAACTTCCGTCAGTTGAAGGAAAACACTGGTTTTTAAGTGTAAAATGATGATGATTTTAGTGCGACTGTCAGTTGATGGAAAACACCGTTTCAAACTTTTTTCTAACTGTATAAAAGAGAGATTTGAGTGTGACTGTCAGGTGGAGGAAGACACTGTCTCTTAATTTGTTTCCTAACCCTCTAGTGCCCAACCCCTCCCCCCCTCCCCCCTCCCCCCCCCCCCCCCCCCATCAACATTAAGAAAAAATTATGTTATTGAATAAAAGTAAGTATTTGGGATATGTCTAATGCAAATCAGTGTTTGTTTTAGGTTTTTCACTCGTTTTTCGGAAAATATGAATTGTAGCATATCTGCTACATCGGGAATTAGGATGTGATGTATCAAATGTGCTGCATAGCTAATTATTTAGGAATACTGTTTAAAACAAAGCTAATTTATTTCAGCAACAAAATACATAACAGGAAACATGCACAAATGAAAAATAAAATATGTTAAAATTCACAAATGTATACTAAATATCCGAATTGGTGCAGTTGGATTTCTAAACTGATGATTGTCTATTGACCAGTACTTTGTAAAATTTTGTTTACTGGTTTGTATTATTGAAACTTATTGCATCTAAGTGTTATTTGACGGTTACATACGTACAGTTCACATAAATATTGAATTAAAAGCAGAAAGCAATACAGTCATTTCTGTCCTTGCTCAAACACAAGTGCATATGGCATCGAAAGCATTTTGAGAAGGAACTGCATACCTTTCCGGAGCACCTGAGTTCATCCCGGTTTTTAGTGGGGTTCGTGTTACTCGTTATTTTGTTTTATATGTATGTTTTGTAGGTCATTGTTTGTCCTTTTGTACTTTTCTTTTGGCCATTGCGTTGTCTGTTCTTCTTCGATATACATATTCTGATTACCCCTTTGGTATCTTCAAACTCCTCTTACATATGAAAATCCATCGCAACCAAATAATTAACATCTCTGTCTTTTTTCATCCCATATCGGATGGTGGTTTGTTCCATCTTTTCTAACTATATCTACAGGCCTTTTCATGGGCTTGACAGGTGGTGAAGAAACCAGGGTTCTGTCAATTTACACTTTTATTTCCACTAATCCATCTGCTATTTCACTTGTAAAAGCACATAACTTCATTGGCTTTATCTGAAGCCATGAACAGTGCCATTTGTAATATGCAGTTTTTTTTTATTGTGTGTATTTTTGATTAAGCATTTGGATAAAATAACAAATGGGAGGTTTGGGCGCCATTGAAACCGGTTTAACTCTATACTACCACTTCACTTTTGTGAGAAGTGCCTGTACCACGTCATGTTGTCCCCACTTTATGTGTATACCTTTATGTCTGATGTGTTTGGTGGGTGGGTAGATTCGTAGTGGTTATGGTGTCAGTGTGCTTGGATTGTCTGGTGTTTAATGTGGAGTAACTACTGTTATCTGCCTTTTTTTAATTTCTATTTTCTAAATTATTTCCCTTTGATATTTTCGTAATTACCAATGTAGCATATTTGATACATTCTACTTTAATTATCAATTCCTTGAATTCAGAAACAAATTCATCTGTTATTTTATGATTAAATTTAATATTTTATGAAAACATTATCTAAAAAAACATATTCTCAATCTGTTATCAGTATGATCATATAATTTTATTTTCCCATCAGTGATATTTTTACCACTCATATTTTATGGAGGTTGACATTTTCGAGAGAAAAGGAGATAACCACAAAATGTTTTGATGACTATATTTCTATATCTAATAATTACTTTGCAATGTAGCAGACATTCAACACTGGGGAAAAACACAAAACAAACATTTATTTTACTGTTGGTACCCCGAAGAAGTTCATGTAGCAAATATGCTACGCGGGACACTAGAGGGTTAAATGATGGAGACTTTATTGTCAATCAGTTGACGAAAGACAATGTTTCTAAACGAAAGTGTCAGATGAGGGAGACTCAGTTTTGTATTGTCCTATTATGAATCGTTAAGTTCTTAGTTTCATGTCGTTATGTCCGTTCGCTTCGTCTTTAGCTCCAGTTGTTGTTAACAGGGCTCATGTCCTATTATGTATCGTTAAGTTCTTAGTTCCATGTCGTGATGTCTGTTCGCTTCGTCTTTAGCTCCAGTTGTTGGTAGCAGGGCTCATGTCTTATTATGTATCGTTAAGTTCTTAGTTTCATGTCGTTATGTCCGTTCGCTTCATCTTTAGCTCCAGTTGTTGTTAACAGGGCTCATGTCCTATTATGTATCGTTAAGTTCTTAGTTCCATGCCGTGATGTCCGTTCGCTTCGTCTTTAGCTCCAGTTGTTGGTAGCAGGGCTCATGTCTTAATATGTATCGTTAAGTTCTTAGTTCCATGTCGTGATGTCTGTTCGATTCGTCTTTAGCTCCAGTTATTGGTAGCAGGGCTCATGTCTTAATATGTATCGTTAAGTTCTTAGTTCCATGTCGTGATGTCTGTTCGATTCGTCTTTAGCTCCAGTTATTGGTAGCAGGGCTCATGTCTTAATATGTATCGTTAAGTTCTTAGTTTCATGTCGTTATGTCCGTTCGCTTCGTCTTTAGCTCCAGTTGTTGGTAGCAGGGCTCATGTCTTAATATGTATCGTTAAGTTCTTAGTTTCATGTCGTTATGTCCGTTCGCTTCGTCTTTAGCTCCACTTGTTGGTAGCAGGGCTCATGTCTTATTATGTATCGTTAAGTTCTTAGTTCCATGCCGTGATGTCCGTTCGCTTCGTCTTTAGCTCCAGTTGTTGGTAGCAGGGCTCATGTCTTATTATATATCGTTAAGTTCTTAGTTCCATGCCGTGATGTCCGTTCGCTTCGTCTTTAGCTCCAGTTGTTGGTAGCAGGGCTCATGTCTTAATATGTATCGTCAAGTTCTTAGTTCCATGTCGTTATGTCCGTTCGCTTCGTCTTTAGCTCCAGTTGTGGGTAGCAGGGCTCATGTCTTAATATGTATCGTCAAGTTCTTAGTTCCATGCCGTGATGTCCGTTCGCTTCGTCTTTAGCTCCAGTTGTTGGTAGCAGGGCTCATGTCTTAATATGCATCGTCAAGTTCTTAGTTCCATGCCGTGATGTCCGTTCGATTCGTCTTTAGCTCCAGTTATTGGTAGCAGGGCTCATGTCTTAATATGTATCGTTAAGTTCTTAGTTCCATGTCGTGATGTCTGTTCGATTCGTCTTTAGCTCCAGTTGTTGGTAGCAGGGCTCATGTCTTATTATGTATCGTTAAGTTCTTAGTTTCATGTCGTGGTGTCCGTTCGCTTCGTCTTTAGCTCCAGTTGTTGGTAGCAGGGCTCATGTCTTATTATGTATCGTTAAGTTCTTAGTTCCATGTCGTGATGTCCGTTCGCTTCGTCTTTAGCTCCAGTTGTTGGTAGCAGGGCTCATGTCTTATTTACGTGATTTGTGTTTGTTTGCGTTTAGTGGTGTCCAACACATATTGTGTTGTGTTTTTTGTTTTGTTTGTCTTCGTCTTGTGTCTTATGTATGGTGGTGTCGAACACATATTTTGTTGGTTTTTTGCTTTGCTTATCTTCGTCTTGTGTCTTGTGTACCCAATGCTGTCAGGTTCTCTGGATTGTTCATTCTTGATTGCCCCTCCGATTTCTCTAACGTTTATTTAAAGAAGACACTGTTCCAAGTGTAAAATGAGAGATACCTGATTGTGACTCAGTTTAAAAACGAAAATGTTCCTTAATTTGTTTCTAAGTGTAAAATGAGGGAGACTGTACTGTGACTATCAGCTAAAAGAAGACACTGTTTGTTAATTTGTTTCTAAGTGTAAAATGAAATGTTCTATCGTGTTAATAAGGCACTTACACATATCTTAATAGACAAAGTAACTTCACAGTATGTTGTCTTTTCTATTTAGTCCTAAATTTTATTGACAAATAAATCAACACTTTACCTAACTAAACACAGACTGAGGATTTTAACAGATAATTGTTTTCTTGTTGGTAGTGATTTGGTGCTGTGTAATAGTTTGTCTCAGTGAGTTCTGATGAATAAATTACAGTTTTATTAAAGAATATTTTTACTGCTGAAATATAGATAATTATTAGGTATGAATTGAAGTTCAACGTTTTTCTCGATTGCTTTGTTTTTATTTGAAATGGTGGTTGAATGCATCGTTATTTTACACAGCTAATTAAATGACAATTTATGAAATGATTAACACAACACTGTCAAAGTTTCAACTGTCTTGTTAAAAAAAAAGCAATTTATGCAGTATTTAAGTTTCATTTATTGCAATGTAATAGTTTTTTCTCACCTTGCCAAAGGCAATATGAGTTATTGTCACCACTGGTCCGTCGTCCGCCCGTCGTCGTCCGTCATCCGTCTGTAAACTTTTCATATTTTAATCTTCTCCTCTGAAACCCCTTAACCCAAAGAACTGAAGCTTGGTAGGAAGCATCTGTGTAAGGTAATCTATAAAGATTGTTCATTTCGTCCCGATCCGTTAACTGATATGGCCGCCACAGCAATTCTTGCTTCTGATTGGCTGATTTCTAAAATATCTTCTTCTCTGAAACTGCATGGCCAAATGAACTGAGACATGGTAAGAAACATCTATGCAAGGTCCTCTATAAAGATTGGTCATTTCGTCCTGATCCGTTAATAAACATGGCCGCCACAAGAAATTCTTGTTTCTGATTGGTTGATTTCTAAAAATCTTCTCCTCTGAAACAGCTTGGCCAAATGAACCGAAACTTGGTAGATCTTTAAATAATAGTGCTCATTTGGGCCCAGTCCGCTAACAAGCATGGCCGCCACAGGCAATTCTTGTTTCTGATTGGTCGATTTATAAAAAGCTTATCCTCTGAAACCGTTTTGCCAAATGAACCAAAACTTGGTAGGAAGCATCTATGGAAGGTCCTCTATAAAATTTGCTCATTTAGGTCCGATCCGTTAACAAACCTGGCCGCAACAGGCAATTCTTGTTTCTGATTGGTTGATTTCTAAAAGATCTTCTCTGAGACAGCTTGGCCAAATGATTCGAAACTTGTTAGGAAACATCTATGGAAGGTCCTCTATAAAGGTTGCTTATTTCGTCCCGATTCGCTAACAAACATGGTCACCACAGGCAATTTTTGTTTCTGATTTGTTGATTTCTGAAAATCTTCTTCTCTGAAACCGCTGGCCAAATGAACCGAAACTTTGTAGGAAGCACCTATGGAAGGTTCTGTATATAGCTTCCTCAAAACAGAATGAAAGGTGAGAGACACAGGCTCAGCCCACTTAAATAGTATTTTTCATAGTTCAAAAGGAAAACAAATTGCAATAGGAAAAAAATAGTAAATTAACAATTATAGCGCGAAGTATTCAACTCTAGACATGTAATCGAATCCACTGGGATCATGTGAATTCTGCAGTCGAACGGTTTGCAGTCTTTTATTTATTCTTATCATTGTGTAATTTAATGAGTTGTAGGAGTAATAAGTCAGTAACTACACAAAAATCATTTTGACAAAATTAAGATAAAATGATGACATGATATATAGCTATGACATATTTACGTGTTTTTTTTTGGTTCAATGAACTGCCCGTACAACTTAACGTATAACATGACAGTTTCTTGCTGATCAGGAACTGCTTACCCTCCAGGTTCACCCCGTTTTGTTGTGGGATTTGTATTGTTTCATCTGTAGTTTTTGTGTAATGTTTTATATACCATTATGAAAAGAAACTTTAAACAGTGATGATCCGTCATTCCACCACCAACAAAAAGAACACTATTTTGTCTTTTTCATTTGGTCATTGTATTGACTGGCCTTTCTTCGATATACAACTTCTGATAACCTCTTTGGGTATTTTTCAAATTTTTCTTCCTACCTTGCATTAAAGTTTGCTTCTCTAATAGACACTGTAACTGGAACATATCCGTGGTCATTTAAACACTAGGAACCCTTCCGTAATTTCCGTGCTAGCAGCAGCGCTCTGTCAAGGAAATCATTATATGTATCCCATGCTCTAGAATATCGGAACAACTGTTGGATAGATATACTCCATATGCAGGTGCTGCTGGAATGTTGTTGCATATAAATGGAAAGTTCACAATGGGAACATTGCAATCATCTCGTTTGTCGTGAAGTTTCGTTCTTATCCGAACCTCATTTTCAATTTCGAGGCGTAGGTCAAGATATGAAGCAGATCTAGCTACATCTGTGGTATCTTTTATTTCAAACTTAATGGGATAAATTGTTCTAAGAAGATGCATCTAATGATGTTGTAAACATTGTATCTGAGACAGAATGAAATGAACACAAATTTAGATATTAACTTGAATTAATTTCCGACAGTGTTGTGTTTTTTGTTGCTTTTAACTTTTAATTTATTTCATTGAACATTTCCTCGGTGAACATGATAATATATAATACACAAAAACTTCTAGTTTTGTCAAGGACGTTAGTTCACCCCGGTTTTTATTGGGGTTCGTGCTACTCAATCTTTAATTTTATGTGTATCCTTATTAGATCGTTGTTTGTCCTTTTGTACTTATTCTTTTGCCCATTGCGTTATCTGTTCTTCTTCGATTTACTGGTTTTGATTACCCCTTTGGTATCTTCAAAATCTTCTTAAGCATTTATTGCTATCAAACATTGAACTATACAGATATACAACATGTGTTATCGGTAGTCCTTTAGACAGTATTGTTTATTCAAGAAAGACAAGAAATCAAGAAAAGCATACTTCAAAAAGTTAAGAAAATATTTCAAATAGAAGTTTTTGATTCTCTTCCAAAAGTTAAGTCATAACATATCATTTCGATGCGCTTTCCAAAATATTCACATTTTTCATTATTTTTTCTCTCTCGCACAGATGGTTTCACTGGAGCGTAACATTGTGTTTTACTCTTCTACTTCGTCTATCAGATACAAAATCTCTTTATCACACTGAGTTACTGATATGTTGTCATATTTATGATCTAATTTTATCTTATTACATTTTTTCGCTGTTGCTTAATTTCGATTTAACTCAATAGGGGGAAAGTGAATTCCTTTAGATCAACTTTTATTGCTTTGTTGTTATCCAGGAGGTATATAAATAGGACATAGTATCTCTGATTCATGGGAAAACCTCTCGTAAACAGACGTCCACTTGTTGTGCCGGACAAATCAAATACGTCACCTGTCCTTCAGGATGGGACTTCAACTAATGCCTCGTGAATGATGACTAGATTAACCCGATAGGTGTCACTAGTGGAGCAGGAACTGCTTACCCTTCCGGAGCACCTGATGTCACCGCCGGTTTTTAGTGGGGTTCGTGTTACTCGATCTTTAGCTTTATGTGTATGTTTTGTAGATCGTTGTTTGTCCTTTTGTACTTTTTCTGTTGTCCATTGTGTTTTCTGTTCTTCCATATACGGATTCTGATTGCCCCTTTGGTATTTTCAAATTCTTCTTACACACCCTACATGTAAAAGACACAGTACAACAGCTCTTAGTTAGGAGTGGTCGTTCGTAATCTGTCGTAGCGTAATTCTGTCCCATCCTATCCACCATGTGCTCATTGTTTGGTGGAGTCCGTGTTACTAATTGTTTTTCTTTTAGTTTTCTGCGTTGTGTCTTTTTGTGTGCTTTGATTGTCTTCTTTCTGTGTCTCGTATCCCATTTTGCCTGGTTCTCTGCATTTTCCATTCTTGATTGCTCCCTCGATTTTCTCTAACGCTTATATTCTGTGACAATTTAAATGTCTTAAGGTTTGTGGAACCCAGTCCTGGTAATCTATAGCAAAGAAAGTTGATATGAGGGAATTAAGATGATATTATGATATGCTCCTACCAATAATGATTTGTGCTAAGGTCTTTATTAATATTTCACTAGATATAGTTTTAAGCTTATTATCTATGAAAAACTGGTGTACAATTGCCAGCAACTAAATATGGCAACCACTCAAATGTAAATCTCAATCGTTCATATGATACTTATAATGTAGGGGGGTCGTCTTCAGATGTAGGGATTATTTCATATGACATTTACATCAATTGGATACATTTGCCTTTTTTCATTTTAGCGTACGATCCCAAGATTTTAATTCTCTGGGCCTTTGTATTTTCGACACATTGTAGATAACAACATGTCAGTTATGTTTTGCGCCTTAGAAACCTTAGTCGATTTTGTCTATCCTGTTTTGCCCTTTAGTTAACTTCGGAATACACTAATAAAATTATCTGTTTTCCCAGTCTTTAGGCCATGAGCGTACCTAGTGAAGGTTATTTTGAGCGTACCTGATGATGGTTATTTTGAGCGTACCTGATGAAGGTTATTGCGTACCTGATGAAGGTTATTACGTACCTGATGAAGGTTATTACGTACCTGATGAAGGTTATTACGTACCTGATGAAGGTTATTACGTACCTGATGAAGGTTATTACGTACCTGATGAAGGTTATTACGTACCTGATGAAGGTTATTGCGTACCTGATGAAGGTTATTACGTACCTGATGAAGGTTATTGCGTACCTGATGAAGGTTATTACGTACCTGATGAAGGTTATTACGTACCTGATGAAGCTTATTACGTACCTGATGAAGGTTATTACGTACCTGATGAAGGTTATTACGTACCTGATGAAGGTTATTACGTACCTGATGAAGGTTATTACGTACCTGATGAAGCTTATTACGTACCTGATGAAGGTTATTACGTACCTGATGAAGGTTATTACGTACCTGATGAAGGTTATTACGTACCTGATGAAGGTTATTACGTACCTGATGAAGGTTATTACGTACCTGATGAAGGTTATTACGTACCTGATGAAGGTTATTACGTACCTGATGAAGGTTATTACGTACCTGATGAAGGTTATTCCAGAAGCGCATCGTGCGCACTAATTTTGATATATGCGCTTTTATTCTACATGAAGCTTGATATGCTAGTGCTAACGTATGTCTTTAATTCAGTAATATATTACAGATACTCCAAATAAATAAATAAATAAATAAATAAATAAATAAATAAATAAATAAATAAATAAATAAATAAAATATCCAAATAACAAAATAAATAAATTAAAAAAAATTATATTAGAATTCGATCCCTAACTCCACAATGCTGTATTATTATTATTATTATTATTATTATTATTATTATTATTATTATTGGAATAAGATTTCAGCAGCAAAAGGTTAAACGTATGATTACATGATCATACTGACCGTTACCAGAACATTGATCCATGTCTACGGGACATTAAATGTTACATAAAACTTATAGTTATCTAGTTGTACGAGAGACATAAAGTAAGATATGTGTCACATACATGACTGTTGGTTTAAGTGGATAACTGTGTAATAAGAAGTAATTGAGATTTATATTGAAGACAATTAAATTTATAGTATTGGTAGGAAGAAAGAGTACCTAATCTAGAGCATTATTTGTAGGAATGGTCATGGATTGGCCATTACAAAGTACAAATGGTCGATCACACCCATTAAATCCTCTGGTTCCTATGACAATCTAAACCTCTTTCCCTAGGCTCATTCTAGTGCCAACAGAAAAGAAACCTTCCTGTTAGAAATAAGCTTCTCTTCTGGTCGTTTTGCCTATACCTAGGGCTTCTTAGATAGATGTATACGAATTGAAAACATTTAATTTCATGTTTTGATACATATATAACCATAATATTAGTGACCACGAATTGTGATAAACTTCATAGCATCAATTTCCTAACTGCATAGGTGGTATAGGCGTGTTTGCCACGAATTGGGCAGATCATGGATTCGAGTCCCGACTAGGTCAAGCTAAAGATTATAAAATTTGTGTGTTTATTATTGTTCGTAATTTGCTCTACATTTTGTGTATGTGTTTTGTGTTTGTACTGTTTTTATGCTCTGGTTATTCTTGCTTGAACATATCTCCCGTTCGTTTTCTACGTTAATCTTAATAGGATAATGACTGATAAATCCATGTATTATTCAGCATTTGTAAAGACTATTCTTTTGTTTTTCTGTGGAATTCTAAAAAAATGACAGTATGAATCGCATAGATTTACTGATTGTATTATACACTTACACAATTTAATTAAGATATGACAGATAATTATCTAGAAGGTATTGTCATCTAACAATACAACCGTGTTCTAAACCTTGTCTATACACGTGTGATTACATCGTGTGTTACTAATAGACAGATCCATGTTAAGATCATTACATATATATATAATCAATATATTTTGCTATATTCTCATTATTCATACGTCGAGTTCAATTTACCATTAAGAAATAAGAAAATTTGCCTAAATACATTGTTCATTTAAAGAAACACTGATCAATCAACTCCGTGACACATGATAAATTAAGAAGATGCTGTCAATACTAGATTAGAATTCTATAATAAAGTAGGATATGTGTAATGAAGATAATGTTATTTAGATAATCTGCCTGGTAACCGTTAACTGTAATCATCACAATATTCTTTTCTTCGTCAATTTGTAAATGATAGCTCATTCCTTGTTAATGTTGAAGACGAGTATTGAGAATTGACAGATTGACATATCAAAGAAAAAACATACCCTGTAATAAATAGTTCCTAATCAAAAGAGTTCACCGAGAGCGGAAAATTGAACATGGAACTTGTTTTTGAAACCATTCAAGTTAGTTATTACTTATGCCATTGGCACATTCTTTGTTATTTATTTTCTGCTTGTAATACCGCATTTATTGTAATTTGATATATGGTATTTATGAACTATGTCAAATTATGTATGGGAAACGTATTATTGTTACGTCACATTTATTTTTATCGTTCTTTATTTCCTATGTCTGCATAGATTTTCCACAAGTATTGACAGTGCGGGTCGCTTCACTGGGTTTGGTACTGCTTTGACAACTATTTTACTTATTTTGTTCCAGTATTGTTATAAATACTGTTATAGTGACAGCCGGAACCTTTGAGCCGTAATGAAAGCGGGAGGTTTGGTGCTTTAAAATCTGATTCAACCCACCATTTCTTTAGAAATGCCTGTACCAAGTCAGGGTTATTACGGTTTTCACAGTTTTCCGGTTGTTGACTGATTTTGTTATGAGTTTTGACTTTCCCTTTGTAAGATTGTTCGGAGTTCGGTAATTTTGTTATTACCCTTATTTAAGAACGAAATCTTAAGACAAAAGGGATGATTTCAATTTTCCGATTGTGAACTTTCCATTTATATGTAGCAACATTCCAGCAGCACCTACATATGGAGTATATCTCTCTCTCAGTTAATCCGATATTCAAGAGCTTGTGGTTCCTATCGTGATTTCCTTGATTAAGAATTGCTGCTTACAAGGAGGCTACTGAACCAAGAGTTTCTAGTGGTTAAGTTGAAATCATCACTTCGACATTCTACTGTCGCCATCATGACTTGGTTAACCTTTACGGAGTATCTGTGGAACAAATGACCACGTATATGTTCCGTTTGTCGTAATCACAATCCGTTCCTTTCCTCATTCATGACTGTGTTTGTAGCAAGAGTAGCATAACGGGTGCCACCTGTGGATCACCGGTTATAGTAGAGTTCGTGTTACTCGATCTTTTGTTTTATGTGTATGTTTTGTGGATCGTTGTTTGTCCTTTTGTCCTTTTTCTTTTGGTCATTGTGTTGTTTGTTCGTATTCGATTTAAGGCTTCCGATACCATGCAAGACATAATATCACATGCTAGTTAATTAGATTGTATGAAACAAACAGAAAGAACAACAACAAAAATCACCTGCAATTTAAGATTCAGGTAAGACTGAACAAAAACCGAGAGATATGTTAACCAATATAATTTAAGTAAAAGATAACTGTCTAATGACACGAAAGTACGTATCCGGAATATGTAAATATTTGACATCGAAAGTCTAGATAATTATTAAATAGAAACGTTAGATGGTTAAATATTGATTATGTAATGTAATATTAAAGGCTGACTTTGTAAGATTGTTCGAAGTTCGGTAATTTTGTTATTACTCTTATTTATAATGGGTTTAGTCACTATCAGAGTTAGTGAGTGATTGTTGTTTAGCACAAATTTGTCAGCTAATATAAACGTAGATATAAAATTTAGTGCGCACGGCGCGTTTTTGGAATAACTTTCATCAGGTACGCTCAAAATGGAAAGATTGGAAAGCCAAATAATTTAACGTTTTGGGGACAATTTTCCATGGCGAGAACAAATGACCACGCACATGTTCCACTTGTCGTAGGCACTTCACGGTCTCTTCCTCATTCATGACTTATCACCGGGTGTGTAACTAGAGTAACACGACGGGTGACACAAGTGGAGCAGAAACTGCTAACCCTTCCGGAACACCTGAGTTCACTCCCGGTTTTTAGTGAGGTTCGTGTTACTTGATCCTTAGTTTTATGTGTATGTTTTGCAGATTGATTTTGTCCTTTTGTCCCTTTTCTTTTGGCCATTGTGTTGTCTGTCCTTCTTCGAATTACGGATTCTGATTACTTCTTTGGTATCTTAGAATTACGGATTCTGATTACCTTCCTTTGGTATCGTCAAACTTTTCTTTACAGTATTTGTAGATCATTGTCTGTCTCTTTGCCGTTGTATTTTCTGTCCTTCTTTGAATTACGGTTTCTGATGCCCCTTTGGCTTCTTCCAATTTTTCTAAACCATGTTATCACACTAATTAGATATTAGTAATCTCTGTTCTGAATTAAATCAACAGTCGATTTACCAACATTTTAAAATATAAACGGCAAGTGATAAAATGTATTCTAATATATCTTAAATATTTGATTGGTAAATATGTATCCCTTTGAACAAACCTATTTTGATTATATCTGATGATTGGCTATAATCTTTTCGGTATATTATTTTCCAAAGAAAGTTTCTGATTACAAATGATTAACGATTTCATTGCCATTGCACTATAAGATTTTTAAAATGTTGAAACTTTGAATAATATTTTACTGAATGTGTAATTTTTCACAAGACTAGTCTATTTTTAAAACCATTGGTAAAATTTGAAAGTTAGACAAAACGGTAGGGGTAATTGGTGTGAGTGAATGATTGTTGTTTAACGCAAAGTTGTCAGCTAATGAAAATGTAGATATAACATTTAGTGTGCACGACGCGTTTCTTGAATAACCTTCATCAGGTACGCTCATAATAACCTTCATCAGGTACGCTCATAATAACCTTCATCAGGTACGCTCATAATAACCTTCATCAGGTACGCTCATAATAACCTTCATCAGGTACGCTCATAATAACCTTCATCAGGTACGCTCATAATAACCTTCATCAGGTACGCTCATAATAACCTTCATCAGGTACGCTCATAATAACCTTCATCAGGTACGCTCATAATAACCTTCATCAGGTACGCTCATAATAACCTTCATCAGGTACGCTCATAATAACCTTCATCAGGTACGCTCATAATAACCTTCATCAGGTACGCTCATAATAACCTTCATCAGGTACGCTCATAATAACCTTCATCAGGTACGCTCATAATAACCTTCATCAGGTACGCTCATAATAACCTTCATCAGGTACGCTCATAATAACCTTCATCAGGTACGCTCATAATAACCTTCATCAAGTACGCTCATAATAGCCTTCATCAGGTACGCTCATAATAACCTTCATCAGGTACGCTCATAATAGCCTTCATCAGGTACGCTCATAATAACCTTCATCAGGTACGCTCATAATAACCTTCATCAGGTACGCTCATAATAACCTTCATCAGGTACGCTCATAATAACCTTCATCAGGTACGCTCATAATAACCTTCATCAGGTACGCTCATAATAACCTTCATCAGGTACGCTCATAATAACCTTCATCAGGTACGCTCATAATAACCTTCATCAGGTACGCTCATAATAACCTTCATCAGGTACGCTCATAATAACCTTCATCAGGTACGCTCATAATAACCTTCATCAGGTACGCTCATAATAACCTTCATCAGGTACGCTCATAATAACCTTCATCAGGTACGCTCATAATAACCTTCATCAGGTACACTCAAAATAACCTTCATCAGGTATGCTCAAAATCAAAAGATTGGAAAGCCATGTAATTTAAAGTTTTGGGAGCAATACATCATGGCGAGAATAAATTACATTATAATGAGATTATCATAATGATCATGATGACCGTTTTGTACTAGACCAACACACTAAGTTGGATTTTAATAGCACTGAAACAACAGTCGACGGGTAGATATCACCTGTTAGCAAAGCATAAACATATAAATAAAATAAGTTGTCAGAGACTTCTATATAAGATCAATAACCTCAAGAACTCAAGAGGCGATTGTTCGTCTTATTCATATTGGTGGTATTATGACTCTTTTCATAACGACAAGTGTAGTTGTAGTTGTTTACCTATCACAGATGTTTTGTTGGGTTCGTGTTTGCCTTTGTCTTTTCTCCAATGAGTTGTCTGTCCTTTGATTTACGGTTTCTGATTACTTTGGTATGCTCAAATTTTTCTTACAAAGCGACGCATTGCTTTTGCGCCAATTGGTATTTAATTTGCGTCAAAAAAATCGTTCATTTGCGCCACAAACCATATTTCATTTGCGCCACAAACCATATTTCATTTGCGCCACAAATAAAATATTACATTTGCGCCAATAATACAGGTAAATAGTATAAATAGTAATATTTGCTATTGACAGTTTTGGTAGATTCTGTATTTACATCATAAAAGCACTGGACATGTTCATTTACAATAAACTATCATAAAATCACTAAAATATTCGTAAAATTTACAGGTCTGAATCTACCTTATTACGTCTATATATATGAATATGTTTGGGTGGTGTGAATAAAATCGTTCATTGAAATGAGCGTGAAACCATTCTTGACCGTTATTTGTTCTCTTGAAATTTGCAACTTTTTTGGGTAAATTTTTTTGACTTGTCTCCATTCTTTAAAACATTTGACAATCTGTAGTGTCGTCGAAAATTACGGATTTTTTACCTCTGTTTGTCTCCGATTGAATTATGTCCATTTTATCACCTCGAACATGTGAACACTATATAAATTTTACACTTTTGTATAAGAAAGTGAGTATGAACTCACATAAACACAATTTACCCTGCCTTGAAACTTTAATCTACATTTATGTAAATGTTACCTGGAAAATGGCGCAAAATGAAAAATTTCATTTTTTGGCGCAAATGAAATATTGCATTTTTCTAATATTGGCGCAAATGCAATACGTACCCACATGACATGTAGCCAATTACTGAAGATAGGGGAATTTCATCATAGTTGACTACTCCATTTTGACGACTATTAATGTATGACGCGCCGATTTACTATTCTTATGACTGTGACTATTTGGTGACGACCAAACCAATTCAATATTTTCATTTTCATTTTGTATTAGATTTTATTTCTCTCAAAAATAAATAGCTTGAGATCGACATCTATTGTTTGTTATTTATTATTATACTTCGTGTAAGCTTCTGTAGTGATATTTGGTACTGTAATATTTTGACATATTACCTGGGTAATATTTTGACATATTACCTGGGTAATATTTTGGCAAATTACCTGGACAATTAGACACTCAGTATAATACTGATATTAATGTGGTCTTGTCCAGGTAATATGCCAAAATATTACCCAGGTCTGAGAGACATATTATCCCCTTCGGTTGGGTAATATGTCTCTCAGACCTGGATAATATGTTGGCATATTACCTGGACCGGTCGGTAAAATGTCTCTCAGACCTGGGTAATATTTTGGCATATTACCTGGACAAGACCACATTATTATATAAATGTAAGCAAATATATATCTAAAAATTAGTCTATTGAATGTCATATCAGTATATTTGTCTCTATGGTTTTAAGTAGTCTGTTTTGACAACTGTTTTACCTGTTTTGTTCAAGTATTGTTGTAAATACTGTTATAGTGACAGCCGGAGACTTTGAGCCGTAATTAAAGGGGGAGGTTTGGCGCTTTAAAATCTGATTCAACCCACCATTTCTTTAGAAATGCCTGTACCAAGTCAGGGTCATTACGGTTTTCACAGTTTTCCGGTTGTTGACTGATTTTGTCTGTTTATATACTTATGAGGTTTGACTTTCCCTTTGTTAAATTATTCGGATTTCGGTAATTTTGTTATTACCCTTATTCATCAATTATCCTTTAGTTAAATCGTGCATCAAATTATATTTATATGTTCAAAATATCATTTGCTATCTGAAACATTGTTTTCGTGAAGCTTAATAATAATAATACTCATTAACAACTCACGATGAAGCCACACAAATCTTTGTTTAGTAAATCATGATGTCATCTAATATCTTTCTAGAGATTCACTGTCATATGTTGTTTAGTAAATCATGATGTCATCTAATATCTTTCTAGAGATTCACTGTCTTATGTTGTTTAGTAAATCATGATGTCATCTAATATCTTACTAGAGATTCACTGTCATATGTTGTTAAGTAAATCATGATGTCATCTAATATCTTACTAGAGATTCACTGTCATATGTTGTTTAGTAAATCATGATGTCATCTAATATCTTTCTAGAGATTCACTGTCATATGTTGTTTAGTAAATCATGATGTCATCTAATATCTTACTAGAGATTCACTGTCATATGTTGTTAAGTAAATCATGATGTCATCTAATATCTTACTAGAGATTCACTGTCATATGTTGTTAAGTAAATCATGGTGTCATCTAATATCTTTCTAGAGATTCACTGTCATATGTTGTTTAGTAAATCATGATGTCATCTAATATCTTTCTAGAGATTCACTGCCATATGTTGTTTAATGAAAGTGATAGTGATAACATGACAAGCAATAAATAACACAATGTCGGAACACCTCCAAAGTCTAATAGACAAACCGTAGAAACAAAGACAAAATAGATACCTCTAGAACGTATATACATGACCTCTAGAACGTATATATACATGACCTCTAGAACGTATATATACATGACCTCTAGAACGTATATACATGACCTCTAGAACGTATATGCATGACCTCTAGAACGTATATACATGACCTCTAGAACGTATATACATGACCTCTAGAACGTATATACATGACCTCTAGAACGTATATACATGACTGCTTACTTTCACCTCTAGAACGTATATATACATGACTGCTGACTTTCACCTCTAGAACGTATATACATGACTGCTGACTTTCACCTCTAGAACGTATATACATGACTGCTGACTTTCACCTCTAGAACATATATACATGACTGCTGACTTTCATCTCTAGAACATATATACATGCTGCTGACTTACCGTAGAACGTATATACATGACTGCTGACTTTCACCTCTAGAACGTATATACATGACTGCTGACTTTCACCTCTAGAACGTATATATACATGACTGCTGACTTTCACCTCTAGAACGTATATACATGACTGCTGATTTTCACCTCTAGAACGTATATACATGACTGCTGATTTTCACCTCTAGAACGTATATACATGACTGCTGACTTTCACCTCTAGAACGTATATACATGACTGCTGACTTTCACCTCTAGAACGTATATATATGACTGCTGACTTTCTCTAGAAGGTATATATATGACTGCTGACTTTCCTGGGTTGGTACAGGCACTTCAATTAAAAGTGGCGGATTTAACTAGTTTTGTATACAATTATGCAAACCACCAGTCGTCTGGGTCACCTTCAATCTAATTAAACTTGTTGATTGTTGAATTTTTATAGTAATATACTTACATCAAACGACATCCCAAATAAGGTAATTACAGGATATAAATTTTCAGCACACCAGACAACTACGAGCTTTCTAAATCAAAAGCCCAAATGTTTTGATTGTACCTGATGAAGAAACGTGTGGTGTGCATTTAATTAGATATCAACGTTTTTAACGACGTTGCAGTGCACGTTCAGATATCAACATGGATTACTAAGCTTTCAAGAACCCAGCAAATTAAAACATAAATTAATCAACACCTGTGCATTTCAGAAGAATTGTTTTAATTCATCATCTAAAACTGATGGAAATTGTTTCAAATACTAATCTTTGAAAGAAAAACATTATTTACTATTCGTGAAAGTAAGAACAGTATCAAATAGCAAATGACATTTTCCTAGCAGTATATTGCTTAATTAATTAAAGTATATTGGTTTTCCATTAAATTGTATGTCTTATGTCAGACTGATTCCTTCTTATTGCAACCAATGATGGAATTTGTCAAATAAATTATCCGTTATAGAGTATAAAAGGTTGAAACGGCAACATGTTTATTTGGTCAACATATTAAATGACTTTAGAAACAAATTGTATGGAGTACTGGGAATTTATTCATATTACATTTCGTTAAATAGTAATTTTCATGGGTTTTTGTCGGTCCCAAACAATGTTAATTCATCAAGAAACGGCAATATACAATAATAGAAAACAAATGAGCAAAGTGTAATTTTTTCGAAAATTAGATACCAGAAAAATTGAATAAATCACCAATATACGTTACCAATAAATCACCAATATACGTTACCGATTATTTCTATGTTTTCCATTTCATATTTACACACGATAATATCTATCACCAAGTGACAAGCGTGATATGATCGTTGGTTTCCATGGGATGTTATTCTGACGTCACAATTGACAAATCTTCTTGTTTCGCATTGGATGTTTTATTACTATGTGAGGTCTATGTATAAAGCAACGAGCAGAATTTAATATTTCGCCGAATCCACGAAACGTGATAAGAACAGACGCTATACGCCATATAGCCACTCTCTATCAATAAATAATATTGTATTCGTGCACAATATCAGAATATATATTACCACACAAAAATTATAAAAATGTATAATATAATACGAAATACCACTGGTCGGTAGCCATTCTAATTCTGTTTAAAATGACCTGAGATTATCCCCCAGGTTTTGAGATTATCCCCCAGGTTTTTAGCATGGTTCGTGTTACTCGATCTTTAGTTTTCTATGTAATGTTTTGTAGATCGTTGTTTGGTATTGTGGTTATTTTCTGTTGGGCATTGTGTTGTCTGTCCTTCCATTTCGACTTCTGATTACCACTTTGATATCCTCAATCATTTCTAACTGTTCTTTGAATTTGCGGCCCCTAATTACCCCCTTGCTATATTCAAACATTTCATACAGCAGGCGCTGGCTATAAGCAATGTTTTTTTTATTAGATATGTGCTTATTGAACCTTTTAATGGTATGCGGGCTGCTATGTAATGTGAATAAAATGGACAATGAAATGATGTTGTATATGTTATATAATTCCTCGTGTTTAGTTCTCACCATCACCATGTTGACATAATAAGTGTTAATACAGAATGTTTGTATATTATAGTACAAACTTTGTATAATACAATGAAGAACAAGACATACCACACAGTCAGAACAGTTCCAAAGTCCTATCGACATTTAACGTTTGAACGATGACAGATGATAGCATGCCTATTATACATTTAATTGCTAATTTCCATCACTTCCATTCATCCTTTGAAATTGCATAATAATACTTTTTATTTCTTTATAAAAATCGTAGTAAATTAACAAGAAATGGAGTGACTCGACACTGATATCTAACCATGCATACTCTACATTTGAGTAACATTCTATTTCAACTCTTCTCATATTGACTTATACACATGGAGTTTGAAGATTTGTCTGTATTTTTGATTAAATTAAAAACTATCTCAAACCAAGCCGAGATCGTCGTGGCCGTGATCGATCATATGGTAGTTGGATTAACAAATACACATGTAATCGGTGCATATCACCACCATTGGTTTCCTCAACCAATAAAACAGACCGCCACGATATAACTGAAGTATTATTGAAAGTGGCATTAAACACAATAGCCATGACCATCTTTTGTAGCCATCGGTAAAGAGCATACACATTGCAACCACTACACAGGGCTATCTGTTTTTCCAGTGTCAGTTAAAAGTGAAACCCCGGTTGTCCCATATCTCCCTGATTTCTGAATGGTTTATAGATACATGTATTGTTGGTTTTGTTCTCGCTCTGACTGTGCATGAACAATTTGTTGCTGTGTGTTAAATAAGCAGCGATCAGTCAATCAATTAAAGAGCGAACCACATGTAGAAGTGACTCCAGTCGACTTGTGTGAGTTGTGATAACATGACAGAGATGTACAACAGAAGTACACAATAACATTAAACATGTTTGTTGATGTCTAAGATTAAAAACATGAGGAAAACAAAAAGACAAACAATAATCTACAAAATATTACACCGAAAACTAAACATAGATAGTTTATTACACAGAAAACTAAACATAGATAGTTTATTACACAGAAAATTAAACATAGATAGTTTATTACACAGAAAACTAAACATAGATAGTTTATTACACAGAAAATTAAACATAGATAGTTTATTACACAGAAAACTAAACATAGATAGTTTATTACACAGAAAACTAAAGATAGATAGTTTATTACACAGAAAACTAAAGATAGATAGTTTATTACACAGAAAACTAAACATAGATAGTTTATTACACAGAAAACTAAACATAGATAGTTTATTACACAGAAAACTAAAGATAGATAGTTTATTACACAGAAAACTAAACATAGATAGTTTATTACACAGAAAACTAAACATAGATAGTTTATTACACAGAAAACTAAACATAGATAGTTTATTACACAGAAAACTAAACATAGATAGTTTATTACACAGAAAACTAAAGATAGATAATTTATTACACAGAAAACTAAACATAGATAGTTTATTACACAGAAAATTAAAGATAGATAATTTATTCTTTTCCCTTCCGTCCATTACTGGTTTTCTCCACTCTCGATGACGACAATTTCAATGATAACCTCCGCGGGTGAACTTCGGACTTTTGAATATATCATATAGTGAAGATATATATCATAATCCACTAGAAGTAATGTTAAAATCTATATATACATGCATCATTAATTCTAATAGGATTATTGTTACGTTCAGTTTGTAGTTGATAGCTGGTTTACGTGAGTTGAATGTATAAATACTACGACTGGCAAGTTGTTAGGTTTTTATTAAATATCACTGCTAATTGTGTCTGCCCTGGCATTTTGAAAAGTTGCATAGACAGACAATTTTGTGAAAATAATATCATAAAAATATCAATATCAGATTAAAAGGAAGACAGTGGTTTTAAAACTGAAAAGAAAACAAACTAGTGTTCAAATGTTTTATATGACAATTAATGGTATACTTACAATATATGCATATTGTCGTAGGATATGAAATTAATATGTACGAGAGTTAAAGATAGAAAAGCAATGGGTAGAATGTCCTCATTAAAAACTGTCTCCTTATTTTATTTAAATGCACTGTTCCTTTACTTTAGTTTGCATCTATGTGTAATGTTGAATATTATCTCATGTTCCTTTACATTCATATACTTTCTTACTAATTGATTTTAATTATTGGGGAATTAGGAAGTCGTTCCATATACTGGATATTTTCGTCTAAAACTGTCAGACTGATATTATGTCGTATGATATCCTAGAATTGTTTTATAAGTTCTGTATCTTGTGCGTATATTGAATTGAATAAATTGATGTTGTTTTTATTTAATATTATGTTTGTATGCATGGTTGTATGTGTTGTTATATACTATAATCGATTTTAAAAGCTCATTAGAGCTGATGTTATATGTATGCTTTATATCGACTTTAAATAAAACTTTAAATTGAATATTGAATACAGAATACTACATAGAAAACTAAAGATTGACCAACAAAAATCCCACTGAAAATCGTGGTTGAACCTATGTACCAGTGGCTTCCTTCGTTTAATGTCGATAAACGGTACATATTCGCGTAGATCTGTGATCTGTCTGTAACGGTGAACGAAGTAATGATGGCGGCCACATTCGACGTGATTACTTCAACTTTGATTTTAGGAACCCTTTATAATTTTTGTATAGATTTGTTTATTGTTACGTGTTCAATGTTCTTTGCATCCTGACAATTTCCTCAAAATTAAATAGTTGCTCTCGTATTAATACCAACTAATGATATCCAGTTTTATAACCTGTGATCGGAATAAGTTCTTGCAAGCTTGATATTTGTTAATGTTTTATTAGAGGTTTGTTACCTGTAGGGATTGCGTTCAAAGTCATGTTTAAATATACAAAAGGGGTAAAACTGAAGCCGTAGATCAAAAGAAATCAAAGTTTGTTAGTACATGCAACCTTAAAATGCTGAATGATAATTTCTTTGTAAAAAGGAAATTGCTACCACGAATTTACTTTAAATATGTTGAAACGAAATTAGCGGTGTTGGTTATTTTTGACTTTTTGCAAGTGCTTATTCTATTTTTTACCGTTACACATTTAACTATTATATAATTATAATAAGCCTAAGAAAATTACAAAATTAATGAACACTAAAATTACTGGTAAAAACTAATGACAGACGCCCGGAATGTAACTAAATGTCATGGAAACACGAGTATTAAAATATATATCTTAACTCTCTACTATGTAAAACTAAGACTTGACTTTCAGCCAAATTTTAATGTTTGAATATAAACGAAACAATGTGTTCTTCATACTCCGTTAAGATGATATACAAATATTACAAACCACAGAAAGTCGGAGAACACATACCATACAAAACATGCAATGAGGTGTTGAGCATCTCCTGCAACACATACCCTAAAGAAAACGGGAAATCAGATTTTCGAAGATGGTAAATATCTTCTGGGCAGTTTATGGCAGAAAACTACCCTTTCTGGTCATACTTAGCTGAAATACTGCTAACTTTGGGTTGAAAAAAACAATCAATCAACTCTTACTCGATTGTGATGTATTAGATTTTGAATATTGGATACACGACGGGTGACATTAATGGAACAGGAAATGTTTACCTTTCTAGGCCATCAACTGTTCGTGTTGTTTTCTAAGATGTCTATTCATTTTTTTAATGGTGTTTGTTGATGTCTCCTGCCCTCATTTTACATACTTATTATCATATACTTTGTTGAACTTGTTCTAGTGCTGATTATACAGGCTGTTATTAGATCATGTTAGACTTATACATGCTGTTATTAGATCATGTTAGACTTATACAGGCTGTTATTAAATCATGTTAGACTTATATAGGCTGTTATTAGATCATGTTAGACTTATACAGGCTGTTATTAGATCATGTTAGACTTATATAGGCTGTTATTAGATCATGTTAGACTTATATAGGCTGTTATTAGATCATGTTAGACTTATACAGGCTGTTATTAGATCATGTTAGACTTATACAGGCTGTTATTAAATCATGTTAGACTTATACAGGCTGTTATTAAATCATGTTAAACTTATACAGGCTGTTATTAGATCATGTTAGACTTATACAGGCTGTTATTAGATCATGTTAGACTTATACAGGCTGTTATTAAATCATGTTAGACTTATATAGGCTGTTATTAGGTCATGTTAGACTTATACAGGCTGTTATTAGATCATGTTAGACTTATATAGGCTGTTATTAGATCATGTTAGACTTATACAGGCTGTTATTAGATCATGTTAGACTTATATAGGCTGTTATTAGATCATGTTAGACTTATACAGGCTGTTATTAGATCATGTTAGACTTATACAGGCTGTTATTAGATCATGTTAGACTTATACAGGCTGTTATTAGATCATGTTAGACTTATATAGGCTGTTATTAGATCATGTTAGACTTATACAGGCTGTTATTAGATCATGTTAGACTTATACAGGCTGTTATTAGATCATGTTAGACTTATATAGGCTGTTATTAGATCATGTTAGACTTATACAGGCTGTTATTAAATCATGTTAGACTTATACAGGCTGTTATTAGATCATGTTAGACTTATACAGGCTGTTATTAAATCATGTTAGACTTATACAGGCTGTTATTAGATCATGTTAGACTTATACAGGCTGTTATTAGATCATGTTAGACTTATACAGGCTGTTATTAGATCATGTTAGATTTATATAGGCTGTTATTAAATCATGTTAGACTTATACAGGCTGTTATTAAATCATGTTAGACTTATACAGGCTGTTATTAGATCATGTTAGACTTATACAGGCTGTTATTAGATCATGTTAGATTTATATAGGCTGTTATTAAATCATGTTAGACTTATACAGGCTGTTATTAGATCATGTTAGACTTATACAGGCTGTTATTAGATCATGTTAGACTTATACAGGCTGTTATTAGATCATGTTAGACTTATACAGGCTGTTATTAGATCTTGTTAGACTTATACAGGCTGTTATTAGATCATGTTAGACTTATACAGGCTGTTATTAGATCATGTTAGACTTATATAGGCTGTTATTAGATCATGTTAGACTTGTGTTTGTGTCATTGAACGCTTTACTAGTTTTGAGTTATATCAGTTCTGTTTGTTATTTTATGATACATTTATACGATAGGAAATGTTAATGTTATGACACATAATGATCTAAACACCATAAACCTAAACCCAAGCATATCACGAAAGCTTTGACCTTTGGCTTTGTTGTGTGGGTTCGTGTAAAAGAATGTCACTTAATTTAAAGCTAAAATCCATTAAAATTTATAATCAAAGTTAAGTAATTTTAAGTATCAATCTGAACGATTCTCTGACTTTTGTAAGATCATTGCATGATTGTCGCAGTGATTTATGGTATTACAAATTATCATGACAAGCTTGTGTAATATTGCTTTTTGCTCCCGAATGTTTTTACAAGAGAGCCAATTTATAATTAAGAGAGCTTTTAAATGTTATAATCCGCTTTAAATGTTACATGAAAAAACCCTTCTTAAAATAAAGGTTTTACCGCGCTACATACGACGTGTATTTTAACAATTTTAAATTAAGCTTAAGTGCATACATTTTAACAGAAACTAATTAGTAGAATACATGGTAATACAATTATGTTACACATTGGTCGGTAACTAATCCAATACTATTTAGAACGACATTTGAAAAATTCAGTATTTACACTTTATTACGTTTTTAGCAATTTGTCAAACTGATACAGAATTATAGCAAGAAAAAGCTTAAACAGTGATAGTTAATAATCCCTCCAATATTAACAAAGCAAACAGTGATAGTCACCAATTCTACCAATATCAGCAAAACAAAACAATTTTAAACAGTGATGGTCTACAATTCTACCAATATAAACAAACCTAATAATTACCCTTCATCTTATATCACTTAACACATAACAAAATACCACGATAAATATCCATTGCCTGTTTTGGGACATGACTAAAAATGCAGCAGGCCTTGTGGTTTTATTGCTCCCAACACTTTAAATTAATTGGCTTTCCAATCTTTCAATTTTGAGCGTACCTGATGATGGTTATTCCAGAAATGCGTCGTGCGCACTAAGTTTGATATCTACGTTTTTATTAAACTGGTAAATTAAATCTCAACCCCTTTTATAACTGGATCTCCAACCGCAATACAGAAATAAACAAACAATAACACACCTGCACATATTCACTTCCACCTAAAACAAACCCATGCACTATCACAAAAATGAATGACAACGTGGACAGTATAACAGCAGATCAGTGAATAACAACATAATCATAGACAGTATAACAGCAGATCAGTGAATAACAACATAATCATAGACAGTATAACAGCAGATCAGTGAATAACAACATAATCATAGACAGTATAACGGCAGATCAGTGAATAACAACATAATCATAGACAGTATAACGGCAGATCAGTGAATAACAACATAATCATAGACAGTATAACAGCAGATCAGTGAATAACAACATAATCATAGACAGTATAACGGCAGATCATTGAATAACAACATAATCATAGACAGTATAACGGCAGATCATTGAATAACAACATAATCATAGACAGTATAACAGCAGATCAGTGAATAACAACATAATCATAGACAGTATAACAGCAGATCAGTGAATAACAACATAATCATAGACAGTATAACAGCAGATCAGTGAATAACAACATAATCATAGACAGTATAACAGCAGATCAGTGAAAAACAACATAATCATAGACAATATAACAGCAGATCATTGAATAATAACATAATCATAGACAGTATAACGGCAGATCATTGAATAACAACATAATCATAGACAGTATAACAGCAGATCAGTGAATAACAACATAATCATAGACAATATAACAGCAGATCATTGAATAACAACATAATCATAGACAGTATAACGGCAGATCAGTGAATAACAACATAATCATAGACAGTATAACAGCAGATCAGTGAAAAACAACATAATCATAGACAGTATAACGGCAGATCATTGAATAACAACATAATCATAGACAGTATAACAGCAGATCAGTGAATAACAACATACTCATAGACAGTATAACAGCAGATCAGTGAATAACAACATAATCATAGACAGTATAACAGCAGATCAGTGAATAACAACATAATCATAGACAATATAACAGCAGATCAGTGAAAAACAACATAATCATAGACAGTATAACGGCAGATCATTGAATAACAACATAATCATAGACAGTATAACAGCAGATCAGTGAATAACAACATAATCATAGACAGTATAACAGCAGATCAGTGAATAACAACATAATCATAGACAGTATAACAGCAGATCAGTGAATAACAACATAATCATAGACAGTATAACAGCAGATCAGTGAAAAACAACATAATCATAGACAGTATAACGGCAGATCATTGAATAACAACATAATCATAGACAGTATAACAGCAGATCAGTGAATAACAACATAATCATAGACAGTATAACAGCAGATCAGTGAATAACAACATAATCATAGACAGTATAACAGCAGATCAGTGAATAACAACATAATCATAGACAGTATAACGGCAGATCATTGAATAACAACATAATCATAGACAGTATAACGGCAGATCAATGAATAACAACATAATCATAGACAGCATAACAGCAGATCAGTGAAAAACAACATAATCATACAGTATAACAGCAGATCAGTGAATAACAACATAATCATAGACAGTATAACGGCAGATCATTGAATAACAACATAATCATAGACAGTATAACAGCAGATCAGTGAATAACAACATAATCATAGACAGTATAACAGCAGATCAGTGAAGAACAACATAATCATAGACAGTATAACGGCAGATCAGTGAATAACAACATAATCATAGACAATATAACAGCAGATCATTGAATAACAACATAATCATAGACAGTATAACGGCAGATCAGTGAATAACAACATAATCATAGACAGTATAACAGCAGATCAGTGAAAAACAACATAATCATAGACAGTATAACGGCAGATCATTGAATAACAACATAATCATAGACAGTATAACGGCAGATCATTGAATAACAACATAATCATAGACAGTATAACAGCAGATCAGTGAATAACAACATAATCATAGACAGTATAACAGCAGATCAGTGAATAACAACATAATCATAGACAGTATAACAGCAGATCAGTGAATAACAACATAATCATAGACAGTATAACAGCAGATCAGTGAAAAACAACATAATCATAGACAATATAACAGCAGATCATTGAATAATAACATAATCATAGACAGTATAACGGCAGATCATTGAATAACAACATAATCATAGACAGTATAACAGCAGATCAGTGAATAACAACATAATCATAGACAATATAACAGCAGATCATTGAATAACAACATAATCATAGACAGTATAACGGCAGATCAGTGAATAACAACATAATCATAGACAGTATAACAGCAGATCAGTGAAAAACAACATAATCATAGACAGTATAACGGCAGATCATTGAATAACAACATAATCATAGACAGTATAACAGCAGATCAGTGAATAACAACATACTCATAGACAGTATAACAGCAGATCAGTGAATAACAACATAATCATAGACAGTATAACAGCAGATCAGTGAATAACAACATAATCATAGACAATATAACAGCAGATCAGTGAAAAACAACATAATCATAGACAGTATAACGGCAGATCATTGAATAACAACATAATCATAGACAGTATAACAGCAGATCAGTGAATAACAACATAATCATAGACAGTATAACAGCAGATCAGTGAATAACAACATAATCATAGACAGTATAACAGCAGATCAGTGAATAACAACATAATCATAGACAGTATAACAGCAGATCAGTGAATAACAACATAATCATAGACAGTATAACAGCAGATCAGTGAATAACAACATAATCATAGACAGTATAACGGCAGATCATTGAATAACAACATAATCATAGACAGTATAACGGCAGATCAATGAATAACAACATAATCATAGACAGCATAACAGCAGATCAGTGAAAAACAACATAATCATACAGTATAACAGCAGATCAGTGAATAACAACATAATCATAGACAGTATAACGGCAGATCAATGAATAACAACATAATCATAGACAGAATAACAGCAGATCAGTGAAAAACAACATAATCATAGACAGTATAACAGCAGATCAGTGAAAAACAACATAATCATAGACAGTATAACAGCAGATCAGTGAAAAACAACATAATCATAGACAGTATAACAGCAGATCAGTGAAAAACAACATAATCATAGACAGAATAACAGCAGATCAGTGAATAACAACATAATCATAGACAGTATAACAGCAGATCATTGAATAATAACATAATCATAGACAGTATAACAGCAGATCAGTGAATAACAACATAATCATAGACAGTATAACGGCAGATCAATGAATAACAACATAATCATAGACAGAATAACAGCAGATCAGTGAAAAACAACATAATCATAGACAGTATAACAGCAGATCAGTGAAAAACAACATAATCATAGACAGTATAACAGCAGATCAGTGAAAAACAACATAATCATAGACAGTATAACAGCAGATCAGTGAAAAACAACATAATCATAGACAGTATAACAGCAGATCAGTGTTTGCTGGTAGTTAACAGACTACAAAAAAACAAGTGATACTGTGTTAGACCATTACACGTAGGACGTTTGTACGCCTCGAACCTAAGGGGGAGGGAGTCACTGAATTAAACCTATTTTATTGCTCTAATATAAGCAATGGGATTGGGCACAAGTTATAGCAACATTATGAACGCCCTCTCCCTACAATTTACAACATAGCATAATACATGGCAAAACGCAATAAAAATAAATATTAGAACAATGTATAAGTGAAATTAACTTTTACAAAAAAGATAAAATAGATTTTACAAAGAAGAGGGGAAAAGAACTAGTGAAAGTAACACCTGCAAAAATCAATCAAACCTATGACTATTACGTATGAACGTTTGAACTGCTGTAAATATATCAACATTTTATGCTTCAGTTAAGTTTCCGTTTCCATATAAAATTATATCTATATTTATAGCTTCGTAAATTTGAAGTATTAAAAAGGAGGGAGTTGGCCCTAAGCCCTTTGTATTCAGTTTTATAGCGTTTATATTTGCTCTGTACCTAAGAATTAATATTAATGTTCTAATGTGTAGCTACGTTATGTTGGCAGAAAAGTTTAATTCGAAACGATTAAATCCGAGTGTGTATTAATAATTTTCGATGAAACTAATTTTCACATTTCAAAGCAAAATATTCAGACTACTCAGTGAGCTGACATGTTAAAGGAGTGTTATTTTTATGTTAAGAATAGGTTCCTTTTGTGCTTAACTCGATTTTCAGTACCTTTATAGCAATATCTAAAGATTTGATCTGATAGTATTTCATTTTTATGTGTAACCTCTTAAACGCTTTGTTTCCGGCATTAACTTTGTTTGTCATTATTCAGGAGAAAACTACATTTAATTACTTTAAAGAAAACACTACATATATAAAGCTATTGCATAAATGAGCTGTACATTGGAAGTGAAATAGTAAATAAGGGTAATAACAAAATTACCGAACTCGGAACAGTCTAACAAAGGGAAAGTCAAAACTCATAAGTATATAAACAGACAAAATCAGTCAACAACCGGAAAACTGTGAACACCGTAATGACCATGACTTGGTACAGGCATTTCTAAAGAAATGGTGGGTTGAATCAGATTTTAAAGCGCCAAACCTCCCCCTTTCATTACGGCTCAAAGTTTCCGGCTGTCACTTGTCAATTAGTGTTAAATCAATCGTATCATTCTAGCCATACTAGCCATTCTAGCTCATACGTTGTCAGAGCTAGATCAATCGTATCATTTTAGCCATATAAACCATACGTTGTCAGAATTAGATCAATGGCATCATTCTAGGCATGTAAGGCATACGTTGTCAGAGTTAGATCTATCGTATCATTCTAGCCATGTAAACCATACGTTGTCAGAGCTAGATCAATCGTATCATTCTAGGCATGTAAACCATACGTTGTCAGAGTTAGATCAATCGTATCATTCTAGGCATGTAAACAATACGTTGTCAGAGTTAGATCAATCGTATCATTCTAGCCATGTAAACCATATGTTGTCAGAGCTAGATCAATCGTATCATTCTAGGCATGTAAACCATACGTTGTCAGAGTTAGATAAATCGTATCATTCTAGGCATGTAAACAATACGTTGTCAGAGCTAGATCAATCGTATCATTCTAGTCATGTAAACCATACGTTGTCAGAGCTAGATCAATCGTATCATTCTAGCCATGTAAACCATACGTTGTCAGAGCTAGATCAATCGTATCATTTTAGGCATGTAAACCATACGTTGTCAGAGTTAGATCAATCGTATCATTCTAGCCATGTCAACCATACGTTGTCAGAGTTAGATCAATCGTATCATTCTAGGCATGTAAACCATACGTTGTCAGAGCTAGGTCAATCGTATCATTCTAGGCATGTAAACCATACATTGTCAGAGTTAGATCAATCGTATCATTCTAGCCATGTAAACCATACGCTGTCAGAGTTAGATCAATCGTATCATTCTAGGCATGTAAACCATACGTTGTCAGAGCTAGATCAATCATATCATTCTAGGCGTGTAAACCATACGTTGTCAGAGCTAGATGAATCGTATCATTCTAGGCATGTAAACAACACGTTGTCAGAGCTAGATCAATCATATCATTCTAGGCATGTAAACCATACTAATTGGGACATTAATTTACATTTTGTTTAAATAACAAAATTCTCAGAAGAAAAACAATATTATGATTGACACGCAAGGAATTTCTCTGCTAAATTCCTCTAGATAACAAATATAATTAACAATGGGACAGAAGCAATCTTTTAGTCAAAATTATTTTCAATAAAAGAGCTTTCATATCATGTTGAGCTGTTTTCATATCATGTTGAGCTTAGCGTATTTGTTGCAGCTTTCATTTCATCAAGTGGAAGTGTTTACTCGACAACTAATATACAACCAGCTTGAAATATTTTGATAATGACAGAATGAGAATGGATTATAAATACATGACTGTTATCTAAAGAAAAAAAATAGTATAGACATTCAAATAATGTATCAGGAAAAAAGTTTTAAAAAAAAGAAGAAAAAAAAAGAAATAAGAGGAAAAAATTATGTTTTATTTTGTTTGGAAAAGTAATGCTAAAGGTTAAATTAACAAGCTGTATAATTGACCACTGTTTGACATTTTGTTTCTATTGATCTTTGTATTATTACACCTTTGCTATCTTCTTGTCGAATATCAAATACATGTACATGTCATTCGTATCCGAACTACTTATATAAATATAAGATGAGATATATTATGTATAAAGTTAAAGATTATAGTGCTCTATATAATATCACTGTTCCCCCGATTATATGCGAGGGTTGGCATTTTTCTCTCATGTGGAAATCACTTGCTTTGACCGCATCATTTCAATATGAGGTAAGTTTTAATAAAATCCATAAAACTGATTTAACATCACCATTATTTTTGATTGAAGTGCCTGTAGCAAGCCAGGAAAGTCTTTGTGTGTAGGCAGTATCTCTTTCTACAATTTTATATTTGATTTTGGAACTGTTTAGACAGTATTGTATCTTTTGTTTTTTTTTAGATTTTGGAACTGTTTCGACAGTATTGTATTTTTTGTTTTTCTAGATTTTGGAACTGTTTCGACAGTATGGTATCTTTTGTTTTTCTAGATTTTGGAACTGTTTCGACAGTATTGTATCTTTTGTTTTTCTAGATTTTGGAACTGTTTCGACAATATGGTATCTTTTGTTTTTCTAGATTTTGGAACTGTTTCGACAGTATGGTATCTTTTGTTTTTCTAGATTTTGGAACTGTTTCGACAGTATTGTATTTTTTGTTTTTCTAGATTTTGGAACTGTTTCGACAGTATGGTATCTTTTGTTTTTCTAGATTTTGGAACTGTTTCGACAGTATTGTATCTTTTGTTTTTCTAGATTTTGGAACTGTTTCGACAGTATGGTATTTTTCGTTTTTCTAGATTTTGGAACTGTTTCGACAGTATGGTATTTTTTGTTTTTCTAGATTTTGGGACTATTTCGACAGTATGGTATTTTTTTTTTTCTAGATTTTGGAACTGTTTCGACAGTATTGTATTTTTGGTTTTTCTAGATTTTGGAACTGTTTCGACAGTATTGTATTTTTTGTTTTTCTAGATTTTGGAACTGTTTCGACAGTATTGTATTTTTCGTTTTTCATTTTATTCATGCAATGCGTAGTTCAGTCACTTGTAAAAAAAAATCATGATCTAACATACATGTATTAATGTTTGTGTAAATAATGGACAGGAAGGCTTGGTGCCATAAATCAAGAGAAACGATTATGTTTTATGAATTAATCACATGTTTTTTTATCAAACCAATACAGGTAAAACAAGATAAGTAATGACCCACACACACATTATTATTTATCGTATATATCAAAGGGATGGTAATAAAGTGTTGTGCCAAGGACAAAACATTTTTTATAATGAATACACAATGTATTGACATTTTCACTTATGTTTGTATTCCTATGACTTTTTGAATACTCTATTGATTGGATTTGTAAACAATTGTTGTTGTATGAAGGACTGGTCACCATCACCTATATTATCTTAGTAGACCACCACTGTTTATGATAAATGTCATTACGAGCCTAAGATAAATGGGAAGATATCCGAGCGTATCAGATAAACAGAAGCTGCAAATCGGAGAAAGACACACACAATAATTGCAACATGAATGAAGACGAAAAAAGACAAAAAAGTGGTCTACAAACCACTACACAGAAAACTTAAGATTGAGCAACACGAACCCTAGCAACACGAACCCTAGCAACACGAACCCTACAATGTTGTAAAGATTGAGCAACACAAACCCCACAATGTTGTAAAGATTGAGCAACACGTACCCCACAATGTTGTAAACATTGAGCAACACGAACCTCACAATGTTGTAAAGATTGAGCAACACGAGCCCCACAATGTTGTAAAGATTGAGCAACACGTACCCCACAATGTTGTAAAGATTGAGCAACACAAACCCCACAATGTTGTAAAGATTGAGCAACACAAACCCCACAATGTTGTAAAGATTGAGCAACACGTACCCCACAATGTTGTAAAGATTGAGCAACACAAACCTCACAATGTTGTAAAGATTGAGCAACACGAACCTCACAATGTTGTAAAGATTGAGCAACACGAACCTCACAATGTTGTAAAGATTGAGCAACACGAGCCCCACAATGTTGTAAAGATTGAGCAACACGTACCCCACAATGTTGTAAAGATTGAGCAACACAAACCCCACAATGTTGTAAAGATTGAGCAACACGAACCTCACAATGTTGTAAAGATTGAGCAACACGAACCTCACAATGTTGTAAAGATTGAGCAACACGAACCCCACAATGTTGTAAAGATTGAGCAACACGAACCTCACAATGTTGTAAAGATTGAGCAACACGAACCCCACAATGTTGTAAAGATTGAGCAACACGAACCTCACAATGTTGTAAAGATTGAGCAACACGTACCCCACAATGTTGTAAAGATTGAGCAACACGAGCCCCACAATGTTGTAAAGATTGAGCAACACGAACCCCACAATGTTGTAAAGATTGAGCAACACGAACCTCACAATGTTGTAAAGATTGAGCAACACGAACCCCACAATGTTGTAAAGATTGAGCAACACGAACCTCACAATGTTGTAAAGATTGAGCAACACGAACCTCACAATGTTGTAAAGATTGAGCAACACGAACCCCACAATGTTGTAAAGATTGAGCAACACGTACCCCACAATGTTGTAAAGATTGAACAACACGAACCCCACAATGTTGTAAAGATTGAGCCACACGTACCCCACAATGTTGTAAAGATTGAGCAACACGAACCTCACAATGTTGTAAAGATTGAGCAACACGAACCTCACAATGTTGTAAAGATTGAGCAACACGAACCTCACAATGTTGTAAAGATTGAGCAACACGTACCCCACAATGTTGTAAAGATTGAGCAACACGAACCTCACAATGTTGTAAAGATTGAGCAACACGAGCCCCACAATGTTGTAAAGATTGAGCAACACGTACCCCACAATGTTGTAAAGATTGAGCAACACAAACCCCACAATGTTGTAAAGATTGAGCAACACAAACCCCACAATGTTGTAAAGATTGAGCAACACGTACCCCACAATGTTGTAAAGATTGAGCCACACGTACCCCACAATGTTGTAAAGATTGAGCAACACAAACCCCACAATGTTGTAAAGATTGAGCAACACGAACCCCACAATGTTGTAATGATTGAGCAACACGAACCTCACAATGTTGTAAAGATTGAGCAACACGAACCTCACAATGTTGTAAAGATTGAGCAACACGTACCCCACAATGTTGTAAAGATTGAGCAACACGAGCCCCACAATGTTGTAAAGATTGAGCCACACGTACCCCACAATGTTGTAAAGATTGAGCAACACGAACCCCACAATGTTGTAAAGATTGAGCCACACGTACCCCACAATGTTGTAAAGATTGAGCAACACGAACCTCACGATGTTGTATACATCGCCACAGGTGATAATCGAACTACAACGAGGGCCCGGATGGCTCAATGAGTTAGGTTGTTGGATTACCTAACAACTCATACAAGCCTATCACCAATACAACTAGGGTTCGCGCCCGGCTTTGTAAATTACAAAAAAGATGCACTCGACTCGCAGCCGCAAGTGATAAAGTTTACCAGTTGCTTGCCCATGGTTGGTAGTTCTCTTCGAGTAGTCTGGCTTCTTCCACCACTAAAACTGGTCACCATGATATAGCTGAAATATTGCTGAAAGTGGTGTTAAACACCAAAAATCAAAATCGTCGAGCTACAACGTTAATAAATATAAGATGATCTAAATCTACCATACGATCACGGCTAAGACGATTTCAGAGGGAAAGAACAGATGAACTTACAAAATATCAAACTTTACAAGATCAATAAGGGTAATAACAAAATTACCGAACTCCGAACAATCTTACAAAGGGAAAGTCAAAACTCATAAGTATATAAACAGACAAAATCAGTCAACAACCGGAAAACTGTGAAAACCGTAATGACCCTGACTTGGTACAGGTATTTCTAAAGAAATGGTGGGTTGAATCAGATTTTAAAGCGCCAAACCTCCCGCTCTCATTACGGTTCAAAGGTTCCGGCTGTCACTATAACAGTATTTAAATACAGGAACAAAATGTATTCCATAGAGTAACATGATACTCGAAGACAATATATCTTCTCAGATCAAATACAATTTAATTACCGTAACTAAAAATCTAAATTAAGGAATGATACAATTATCATGTTAATGGTTTCTTGTTTTCTTGAGGCCCTAAAACCAGAAACAGAGGAGAGGAATGAATCATTTTCCTTCATTTTTAACATATACAATACTTTGACACTGCTCAATTTATATATTTTAATCTTGTCGTTTTATTATAATATCAAATAGTAACATTTTGGATCAATTTATAGCGAAGGCATCCCGGCCGGGTTGGTCAGATGTTGCTGGTTTAAATGTTAAACACGAATAAAGAAAAAAAGGCTTGTGTCCAATATATGTTAATTGCTATTGAAACCACATCGGTGGTGTAATGGTAAGCACGCTCCCCTCGAGTGTGGTAGATCGTGTGTTAGAATCCCCATCGGATCAAATCAAAGATTATGAAATTGGTATTTTGTGCTTTTTCCCTAAGCACGCAATATTAAGGAGAAAGAGCAAATGGCCCGGAATCAGGATAATGTGTCAAGAGTGGGGCGACATGTCTATCCACGGACTGTTGTTTCAGTGAGCTAGTACTATAACAATCTAGTTAAGCCTGTTAGTCTAGTACAAAGCGGACATCATCACCATCTCATGGAAGATTAATTTGTTCTCGCCATGATATAGCTGTAAAATGGCCGAGTTGGCGTTAAACGAATATCACTCACTTATTTTTATGATGCATGAAAAATACGTTTTAGTTTCGGTTTGTTTTGGTTTTAGCTTATTGAATGGTTTTACTGGGTTTTTTTATGAAACAATAATTTGATAATTTGTACGTTTAACAACTGGTTTACGTTTCGTGGGTTTTTGTCAAGCTTGTAATAAGCTAAAACATAAAAGTATGTAAGTTATCTATTTCAAAATATGCATGTTTTGAAGGTTCTAATCTTAAACTGCTTGATATGTTGTTGAAAATAATTGTTGCATAAAATCAGTGGCGTGGTTTTTTTTGCTGTTCATTTTAACTAAATTTAAATCGTACTTTGAAAACAATATATAATGTGACAGAATTACATACAAATATTAGGCTTGGTTAAATTATCGCACAGATATAACGAAATGACTGATGAATCCCACTTATCATGAGTAGGTTTCTTGAAACATATGCACTACTTAATGTTGTAAGCCTGGTTACCATGGTGACCAGTAGTCAAAAACCTTAATAAGTCGCCCACCTATGTTCGTGTTACTCGATCTTTAGTTTTATATGTATGTTTTGTAGATCGTTGTTTGTCCTTTTGTACTTTTTCTTTTAGCCATTGTGTTGTCTGTTCTTCTTCAATTTACGGATTCTGATTTCCCCTTTGATATCTTCAAGCTCTTCTTCTTTTAATAGGAATATTTGTACGATATAAAATGATCAGTATCATGCTATTAGAAATAAGACAACAATATTTGGTCTCACTCTTCCATAAATTTTAACAGATTGACAAGTTTTTCGGAAGCGCGTTATAAAATCTATCATGCGCTAAAACTGTCCACTAGTTGTGATTGTCGATCACTATTAAACATAATGTTATCTGTATTCCAGCTATTTTCATTGCATAGCAAATCTTTTACGCATAAATCTTTTTTGTAGGCATGGAATGGACGTTGAGCGGCTGGTTATGTCATGTATATGTATATGTTAAATACTGTGTTCTGATCGACTGTTTTCTCAGTACAACACTCATATTCACAAACGTGTTTTTACCGTATTTTGGGGGTTCACTGTTAATATTGGTATATTTTATGTTTTTTTTTTATACTTTATAAACATTTATTAAGCGGTATGTCAATATTGTGATGGGGTTTGTGTTGTGTTCTGTTTGTCTTCGTTCTATGTCTTGTTGTCAATGTTGCCAGTGTTTCTGGATTGTTCTATGTCTTGTTGTCAATGTTGCCAGTGTTTCTGGATTGTTCTATGTCTTGTTGTCAATGTTGCCAGTGTTTCTGGATTGTTCTATGTCTTGTTGTCAATGTTACCAGTGTTTCTGGATTGTCCATTCCTGATTGCCCTTTCGGGTTTCTCTTTATTTACTATCTATATATTTTATGTTTATGATACTTCATTAACATTTATTAAGTGGTCTGTCAATATTTGAAGTAGAAAGGTCAGGGTCTCATCGATCTTGTTGTACTATCCCACTATTGATGAAGTGTTTGTTCCCTAGATTGTAAATAGATATAAACTTATCAAGTCATCTTATCTCAATAATAATTAAATGGTAATAAAAACCAATCATATATCTCATTTGTTTCAGAAATCCAGCTTAAGCCGAAATCTGTTGAACTGCAAAGATCACTTAATAGACAAGCGCACAAGACAAGTTTTTATGAGATTCCAAACCTGATCTTACGACGAGGTCAATCTTTCGATGTCAGCATCACATTTGATAGAACCTTCAGTGAAGCGGATGATGAGGTCGTTCTTAGATTTGTTACAGGTATGATACTACATAGTAGTAATGAGGTTTGTAGTAATGAGATTTGTAGTAATGAGGTTTGTATGTATGATAACTGTCAGAAATAATGTAAGAAAAGATTGAAGATACCAAAGGAGTAATCAGAATCCGTAAATCGAAGAACAGACAACACAATGGCCAAACAAAAAACGACAAAACGACAAACAACGATCTACAAAACATACACATAAAACTAAAGATCGAGTAACACGAACAACCGGGGGGTGAACTCAGGGGCTTCGGAAGGGTGAGCAGTTCCTGTTCCATTATACTAACATACACATAGAAGTACAGATCGTGTAATAAGTGTAATAAGGTCCGCCGTCCTCATGCATATTTAACATTAGCCTATCTATGCTAGCCTATTTATGCTAGCCTGTTTAGACCCTTTGATTTTCTTTCTCCCAATGACTTTAAATTATTTAGCTTTCCAATCATTTGATTATCAGCGTACCCGAAGAAGGTTATTCCAGCTTTCCAATCATTTGATTATCAGCGTACCTGAAGAAGGTTATTCCAGCAATGTGATATTTTCTGTTGTTTTTCCCCCCATTTATTTTAAAGCATTTCCCGTGTTCAACGATAGTTTTACAAAATATTATATAAAACTGAAGTTCAAAACAAGAATCGTTATTGTCTTCCGAAATATAAATGAAAAAAATGCAATAAGAAAGTATGCTCTAGAGAGATAACTAATATGTTTATGTTATTATATTATCTATGAAATTACAAGAAATCATAAAAAAGAGTATAAATACTGATTAGAATCGTTTTTAGTGAGGTTCGTGTTACTCGATCTTTAGTTTTATGTGTGTGCTTTGTAGATCGTTGTTTGTCCTTTTTCTTTTGGCCATTTTGTTGTCTGTCCTTCGATTTACAGATTCTGATTATCCCTTCTTGAACTCCAGATGTGTGATGTAATTTGAAAATAACGGTTTTTGAAAACAAGACCAAATGTTTCTAAATAGCAGTCAATGACTGTAGCAATCTAGAATCGGGAGATTAAAAAAACTTATGTGGAAGCATACAAACTACCCTCCACCGACCCCTACATATGTGGAAGCATACAAACTACCCTCCACCGACCCCCAAATAAAGTGTACCACTTTGTGTTTTATTACTACTGTGTTATTAAAATCCATTACTACATTACAAAATCAAGAGACATAATGATTGATTCTACTTCTAAGAAAACACTGATGTAATTATTAATACAACTATAAGGTTTCTCTTCACTCATGCATTGGTGACCTTAGCTAATTTTTGGCTATCCTGTTTAGACCCTTTGGTTTTATTGCTCCCTAAACTTTAAATTATTTTGCTTCCCAATCTGTCGATTTTGAGCGTACCTGATGAAGGTTATTACAGTAGCGTAAGGTTATTACAGTAGCGTACCTGATGAAGGTTATTCCAGAAACGCGTCGTGCGCACTAAATTAGATATCTACATTTTTATTAAATATGTTTGAAACTATATTTTACAATGTACAGTACTGTGTAAGGTTTCACCATTATCCTATATAATACAACTTTCTTAAAACAAATTCTAAAGAATTCTTTAAACATATGTGTAGACTCACTTCTGACACTGTACAATAAATCATTACATGTATTGGAATAGACATGAAGTGGTATTTGTTTTACAAACATCATTGACAAGTTGACAACAATGGCAGAATATTACACAGATATTAGCCAACACAATATCTAAATCCTGAACAACATGTTGAACATGGACCAGAAATGGGATCATTTATCACTTAGATCGGAAGAGGAGCCAATTAAACCGGATGACCAATTATGATTGGATGTTGGACCAATTGGATCGGAAGTGATATAATTTATAGCAATCTTTCGATATTAAAAGAAGAAACGAGTGATTGCGATTCAAATTCTGTGGTTCAGAGGCACCTTTTTTGCAACAACTTAAAGATTTTATAACTAATCTGTTTTTGACACCAAAATAGTGCAATGATTTACCGAATGATGGGTAAAAGAATACCTCAACTTGGTTGTATTATAATGATATTATCGTGTCTGTGTTTTATTTTCTTCATTAATACTAATATAATAAAAATGACCAAAACAAGCCATATAATCTGAAGAAATTGAATGACGAGGATCCAGGATGATTAAAACTCTAGTCTAATCAATCATAGCCTTATAGAAAATTGAGTTGAATTACATTGGGAATGCAATTTACCAACAGTCTATTAATAATTTTAAGTGATGTCTTATTAGATAGGTATTGTGATGTACTACACCAACATTGCCATGAAATAATGCTTCATGCATCTATCATGTCATGTATTTAAATAGCGGTGTCATAACATTGTTTTTTTTTAGGTGGTGTGAAAATAGAGGTGCCATTACATTGTTTCATGTGATGTGAAAAAATCATACCGCTAGTAGGACAGGAACTGTTTTCCCTGTTTTAACCTTATCTCATCCCGGTCTCCGTTTTTTAGTGTTTGTGTTGTTTTTCAGCAGTTTTCTGTGTTCGTTCAACATTTGTGATTTTTGTCCTTTTCTTGTTGTTCTCGTTTTACCATGATGTTGTCTTTTTCATCGATTGATGGGTTTTTGATGACGTCATGGTATCCTCTGACTACTTGTATAAGTGAATTATTCATATGCATCTATCTTTACGATAAATAAATGTGAAACAAGCTTGTACACAGCACATTGCTATTATAAACAAAATTTCAGAAACCACACATTGCCTTGTTATATAATAAACACGTAGATCTCTTGCTTAGTGCACACGACCCGCTTCTGTAATAACCATAATCAGGGAAGACATAAACATCCTAGTTGAAATTGTCTTAGGTCACATATACCTGAAGGCAGTAGAACCTATTAATATAAACACAGATATCCACGATACGTTTCTATTTTGAAAAAAATGGCTTAGTAATTCTAATGGTACCAGTCTGAAAAATATGTAAATTTATTGTAGGTCGACAGCCAATGCAAAGTAAGAATACTGTAATACCAGTAACCAAGGTACGTAATCTACAACCAGGTGAATGGGGATACCAGATCACGTCAGTAGAGGACAAAAAAGTAAGCCTAAAAATTTGTACAGGATCCAGTTGTATCGTGGGAAGGTATACAGTCTACATCGATACTATTCATAGAAACAATGAGAAAAAGGAAGAGAAGTACCGGCACACACACCCGGATGACATCTTTATTATCTTCAATCCATGGTGTTCAGGTAATTTACATATGAAGATATAAGCAAAAGACAAAAACAAAACAATTAATGCAAATAAAAACAAACAAACAAACAAAACAAGATAAAAAAAAACAAAATAAAGAAAACACAACAGAATAAGAAACGAAACAAAGCAAAAGGATTTTCACTATATCAATATATTATATCGTTTAATTTAATTTCAAGCATATTCTAGCCTCGTACTGGCGTTACTGCATTTTATATAGAAATTTAATTAGAAATTAAAGTTAAGAAATGATCTGATTAAATGAATTTATTTAAATGATATATTGGTTTATGTGTGAATACTTGTTCCTTGCACGTTAAGGCACCTTATGTAGATTTCGACAGTAGGCGCAGCGTAGCCGCCACAAAATCCTAAACTGTTAAATATCTACAACATTGGTACATTTAAATGTTTTTTACACTGAACAAGAATAAAAACGTTATAACATAAAAAATATATAAAGAAAATCAAGTTACTAATTGTTTTTGAATGTGACTGCTAAAAATATGTGTTGAATCATAACATGAAACAATTGTTCGTGAATCTAATTACTTTGTATTCGACGATGTTTATCCTTTTGTGAAATTGACGTCTATTTTATGTCATACTGAATTAGTATGTAATACTCTATGTTAATGTCATACTTCTTAAGTGACTTAAACATCTCGGTATACCGCGGCGGATCTAAACTTTTACATAAACACATTGAATCCTCACTTATTTATAAGAAGGACAATTTAATATGGGAACAATTTGTTTCGTTTAATGGATTGTAACAAATTTGAATAGTAATAATCCGTGTATATTTCATTCAGGTTTATACGTACAGTAGTAGGGTAATTGAATGCGTACGTCACTGAAATTGACACGGTTATAATGTTACGTGACGTGAGAACGGCATGTAAAGTCACAGAATGAGCACACTTATAAGTCTTACGTATACGGTGTAACGACCGACATATCCGTTCAATATCGACCTTTCAAACAATCAGCATATAAAACTCAATTTAATCGGCTCCAATAATGTGCCGTGTCCCGTAATTAACTGTCTTTGACTTCTGAGGGATCGTTAGATGTGTCTTATCTAAGACTTCGTAGATGAAACGTTAATTTATTACTGAACAATCAGCGCTAGTCTCTCTTATATTTGACATTTGTTTATACATGTCAAATCTGATGAATTATTGACTCATTGTTAAGAAATAGGTTGACTTCATCTAACATTGATTACAGATAGAAATGATGAATGGTATTTGAATGGAAATATAATGCTAGCTTTCTGATGAGTTTTTAGATAATTCACAATTACTCTCTATTGACATCCTATCAGATCACGCTTTATCAGAATTTATGTCGATTTCAATGAATTTATAAAAGAGTTAGAGATATTTACATCAATCTACTTAACCCAGATAATGAAGTAATTAAAACATCTAAATCAAACATTCAAGATACTTCCAAATTAAATTATGCATTTTGTCTGCGCGACAGGAATCAAGTAGGATCTTTAAGACTTAAGAAACCCAATAATAAAAGATATGACGTCTTACCCCAAACAGTCAGTCAGAAAGAAACAAACAAAAACAAACAGTCAGTGAGAAAGAAACAAATTGTCAACCAGTCTCTGTTGTATTATATTACACATATGTTGTACAACTTCTTGTGTGTTGTATTTTATTACACATATGTTGTACAACTTCTTGTGTGTTGTATTATATTACACATATGTTGTATAACTTCTTGTGTGTTGTATTATATTACACATATGTTGTACAACTTCTTGTGTGTTGTATTTTATTACACATATGTTGTACAACTTCTTGTGTGTTGTATTATATTACACATATGTTGTATAACTTATTGTGTGTTGTATTATATTACACATATGTTGTACAACTTCTTGTGTGTTGTATTATATTACACATATGTTGTACAACTTCTTGTGTGTTGTATTATATTACACATATGTTGTACAACTTCTTGTGTGTTGTATTTTATTACACATATGTTGTACAACTTATTGTGTGTTGTATTATATTACACATATGTTGTACAACTTCTTGTGTGTTGTATTATATTACACATATGTTGTATAACTTCTTGTGTGTTGTATTTTATTACACATATGTTGTACAACTTCTTGTGTGTTGTATTATATTACACATATGTTGTACAACTTCTTGTGTGTTGTATTATATTACACATATGTTGTACAACTTCTTGTGTGTTGTATTATATTACACATATGTTGTACAACTTCTTGTGTGTTGTATTATATTACACATATGTTGTACAACTTCTTGTGTGTTGTATTATATTACACATATGTTGTACAACTTCTTGTGTGTTGTATTATATTACACATATGTTGTATAACTTCTTGTGTGCTGTATTATATTACACATATGTTGTACAACTTCTTGGGTGTTGTATTATATTACACATATGTTGTGTAACTTCTTGTGTGTTGTATTTTATTACACATATGTTGTACAACTTCTTGTGTGTTGTATTATATTACACATATGTTGTATAACTTCTTGTGTGTTGTATTATATTACACATATGTTGTACAACTTCTTGTGTGTTGTATTATATTACACATATGTTGTACAACTTCTTGTGTGCTGTATTATATTACACATATGTTGTACAACTTCTTGTGTGTTATATTATATTACACATATGTTGTATAGCTTCTTGTGTGTTGTATTATATTACACATATGTTGTACAACTTCTTGTGTGCTGTATTATATTACACATATGTTGTATAACTTCTTGTGTGTTTTATTATATTACACATATGTTGTACAACTTCTTGTGTGCTGTATTATATTACACATATGTTGTATAACTTCTTGTGTGTTGTATTATATTACACATATGTTGTACAACTTCTTGTGTGGTGTATTATATTACACATATGTTGTACAACTTCTTGTGTGCTGTATTATATTACACATATGTTGTATAACTTCTTGTGTGTTGTATTATATTACACATATGTTGAGTAACTTCTTGTGTGTTGTATTTTATTACACATATGTTGTACAACTTCTTGTGTGCCGTATTATATTACACATATGTTGTACAACTTCCTGTGTGTTGTATTATATTACACATATGTTGTATAACTTCTTGTGTGTTGTATTATATTACACATATGTTGTACAACTTCTTGTGTGTTGTATTATATTACACATATGTTGTACAACTTCTTGTGTGTTATATTATATTACACATATGTTGTATAACTTCTTGTGTGTTATATTATATTAAACATATGTTGTACAACTTCTTGTGTGCTGTATTATATTACACATATGTTGTATAACTTCTTGTGTGTTGTATTATATTACACATATGTTGTACAACTTCTTGTGTGGTGTATTATATTACACATATGTTGTACAACTTCTTGTGTGCTGTATTATATTACACATATGTTGTATAACTTCTTGTGTGTTGTATTATATTACACATATGTTGTATAACTTCTTGTGTGTTGTATTTTATTACACATATGTTGTACAACTTCTTGTGTGCTGTATTATATTACACATATGTTGTACAACTTCGTGTGTGTTGTATTATATTACACATATGTTGTATAACTTCTTGTGTGTTGTATTATATTACACATATGTTGTACAACTTCTTGTGTGTTGTATTATATTACACATATGTTGTATAGCTTCTTGTCTGTTGTATTATGTTACACATATGTTGTATAACTTCCTGTGTGTTGTATTATATTACACATATGTTGTACAACTTCTTGTGTGTTGCATTATATTACACATATGTTGTATAACTTCTTGTGTGTTGTATTATATTACACATATGTTGTACAGCTTCTTGTGTGTTGTATTTTATTACACATATGTGGTATAACTTCTTGTGTGTTGTATTATATTACACACATGTTGTATAACTTCTTGTGTGTTGTATTATATTACACATATGTTGTGCAACTTCTTGTGTGCTGTATTATATTACACATATGTTGTATAGCTTCTTGTGTGTTGTATTATATTACACATATGTTGTGCAACTTCTTGTGTGGTGTATTATATTACACATATGTTGTATAGCTTCTTGTGTGTTGTATTATATTACACATATGTTGTGCAACTTCTTGTGTGGTGTATTATATTACACATATGTTGTATAGCTTCTTGTGTGTTGTATTATATTACACATATGTTGTACAACTTGTATGTTGTATTATATTACACATATGTTGTATAACTTCTTGTGTGCTGTATTATATTTCACATATGTTGTATAACTTCTTGTGTGGTGTATTATATTACACATATGTTGTACAACTTCTTGTGTGTTGTATTATATTACACATATGTTGTACAACTTGTGTGTTGTATTATATTACACATATGTTGTATAACTTCTTGTGTGTTGTATTATATTACACATATGTTGTACAACTTCTTGTGTGTTGTATTATATTACACATATGTTGTACAACTTCTTGTGTGTTATATTATATTACACACATGTTGTACAACTTCTTGTGTGTTGTATTATATTACATATATGTTGTATAACTTCTTGTGTGTTGTATTATATTACACATATGTTGTACAACTTCTTGTGTGGTGTATTATATTACACACATGTTGTACAACTTCTTGTGTGTTGTATTATATTACACATATGTTGTATAACTTCTTGTGTGTTGTATTATATTACACATATGTTGTACAACTTCTTGTGTGTTGTATTATATTACACATATGTTGTACAACTTCTTGTGTGTTGTATTATATTACACATATGTTGTACAACTTCTTGTGTGTTGTATTATATTACACATATGTTGTACAACTTCTTGTGTGTTGTATTATATTACACATATGTTGTATAACTTCTTGTGTGCTGTATTATATTACACATATGTTGTACAACTTCTTGGGTGTTGTATTATATTACACATATGTTGTGTAACTTCTTGTGTGTTGTATTTTATTACACATATGTTGTACAACTTCTTGTGTGTTGTATTATATTACACATATGTTGTATAACTTCTTGTGTGTTGTATTATATTACACATATGTTGTACAACTTCTTGTGTGTTGTATTATATTACACATATGTTGTACAACTTCTTGTGTGCTGTATTATATTACACATATGTTGTACAACTTCTTGTGTGTTATATTATATTACACATATGTTGTATAGCTTCTTGTGTGTTGTATTATATTACACATATGTTGTACAACTTCTTGTGTGCTGTATTATATTACACATATGTTGTATAACTTCTTGTGTGTTTTATTATATTACACATATGTTGTACAACTTCTTGTGTGCTGTATTATATTACACATATGTTGTATAACTTCTTGTGTGTTGTATTATATTACACATATGTTGTACAACTTCTTGTGTGGTGTATTATATTACACATATGTTGTACAACTTCTTGTGTGCTGTATTATATTACACATATGTTGTATAACTTCTTGTGTGTTGTATTATATTACACATATGTTGAGTAACTTCTTGTGTGTTGTATTTTATTACACATATGTTGTACAACTTCTTGTGTGCCGTATTATATTACACATATGTTGTACAACTTCCTGTGTGTTGTATTATATTACACATATGTTGTATAACTTCTTGTGTGTTGTATTATATTACACATATGTTGTACAACTTCTTGTGTGTTGTATTATATTACACATATGTTGTACAACTTCTTGTGTGTTATATTATATTACACATATGTTGTATAACTTCTTGTGTGTTATATTATATTAAACATATGTTGTACAACTTCTTGTGTGCTGTATTATATTACACATATGTTGTATAACTTCTTGTGTGTTGTATTATATTACACATATGTTGTACAACTTCTTGTGTGGTGTATTATATTACACATATGTTGTACAACTTCTTGTGTGCTGTATTATATTACACATATGTTGTATAACTTCTTGTGTGTTGTATTATATTACACATATGTTGTATAACTTCTTGTGTGTTGTATTTTATTACACATATGTTGTACAACTTCTTGTGTGCTGTATTATATTACACATATGTTGTACAACTTCGTGTGTGTTGTATTATATTACACATATGTTGTATAACTTCTTGTGTGTTGTATTATATTACACATATGTTGTACAACTTCTTGTGTGTTGTATTATATTACACATATGTTGTATAGCTTCTTGTCTGTTGTATTATGTTACACATATGTTGTATAACTTCCTGTGTGTTGTATTATATTACACATATGTTGTACAACTTCTTGTGTGGTGTATTATATTACACATATGTTGTACAACTTATTGTGTGCTGTATTATATTACACATATGTTGCATAACTTCTTGTGTGCTGTATTATATTACACATATGTTGTACAACTTCTTGTGTGTTATATTATATTATACATATGTTGTACAACTTCTTGTGTGGTGTATTATATTACACATATGTTGTACAACTTCTTGTGTGGTGTATTATATTACACATATGTTGTACAACTTCTTGTGTGTTGTATTATATTACACATATGTTGTACAACTTCTTGTGTGTTATATTATATTACACATATGTTGTACAACTTCTTGTGTGTTGTATTATATTACACATATGTTGTACAACATCTTGTGTGTTGTATTATATTACACATATGTTGTACAACTTCTTGTGTGTTGTATTATATTACACATATGTTGTATAGCTTCTTGTGTGTTGTATTATATTACACACATGTTGTATAACTTCTTGTGTGTTGTATTATATTACACATATGTTGTACAATTGCTTGTGTGCTGTATTATATTACACATATGTTGTACAATTGCTTGTGTGTTGTATTATATTACACATATGTTGTACAACTTCTTGTGTGCTGTATTATATTACACATATGTTGTACAACTTCTTGTGTGTTGTACTATATTACACATATGTTGTACAACTTCTTGTGTGTTGTATCATATTACACACATGTTGTACAATTGCTTGTGTGTTGTATTATATTACACATATGTTGTACAACTTCTTGTGTGCTGTATTATATTACACATATGTTGTACAACTTCTTGTGTGTTATATTATATTACACATATGTTGTTCAACTTCTTGTGTGGTGTATTATATTACAAATATGTTGTACAACTTCTTGTGTGGTGTATTATATTACACATATGTTGTACAACTTCTTGTGTGTTGTATTATATTACACATATGTTGTACAACTTCTTGTGTGCTGTATTATATTACACATATGTTGTACAACTTCTTGTGTGCTGTATTATATTACACATATGTTGTACAATTGCTTGTGTGTTGTATTATATTACACATATGTTGTACAACTTCTTGTGTGCTGTATTATATTACACATATGTTGTACAACTTCTTGTGTGTTATATTATATTATACATATGTTGTACAACTTCTTGTGTGGTGTATTATATTACACATATGTTGTACAACTTCTTGTGTGGTGTATTATATTACACATATGTTGTACAACTTCTTGTGTGTTGTATTATATTACACATATGTTGTACAACTTCTTGTGTGTTGTATTATATTACACATATGTTGTACAACTTCTTGTGTGTTGTATTATATTACACATATGTTGTACAACTTCTTGTGTGGTGTATTATATTACACATATGTTGTGCAACTTATTGTGTGGTGTATCATATTACACATATGTTGTACAACTTCTTGTGTGGTGTATTATATTACACATATGTTGTACAACTTCTTGTGTGGTGTATTATATTACACACATGTTGTACAACTTCTTGTGTGTTGTATTATATTACACATATGTTGTACAACTTCTTGTGTGTTGTATTATATTACACATATGTTGTATAACTTCTTGTGTGCTGTATTATATTACACATATGTTGTACAACTTCTTGTGTGGTGTATTATATTACACATATGTTGTACAACTTCTTGTGTGTTGTATTATATTACACATATGTTGTACAACTTCTTGTGTGTTGTATTATATTACACATATGTTGTACAACTTCTTGTGTGTTGTATTATATTACACATATGTTGTACAACTTTTTGTGTGTTGTATTATATTACACATATGTTGTACAACTTCTTGTGTGTTCTATTATATTACACATATGTTGTACAACTTCTTGTGTGTTGTATTATATTACACATATGTTGTATAACTTCTTGTGTGTTGTATTATATTACACATATGTTGTACAACTTCTTGTGTGTTGTATTATATTACACATATGTTGTACAACTTCTTGTGTGCTGTATTATATTACACATATGTTGTACAACTTCTTGTGTGTTATATTATATTACACATATGTTGTATAACTTCTTGTGTGTTGTATTATATTACACATATGTTGTACAACTTCTTGTGTGCTGTATTATATTACACATATGTTGTATAACTTCTTGTGTGTTTTATTATATTACACATATGTTGTACAACTTCTTGTGTGCTGTATTATATTACACATATATTGTATAGCTTCTTGTGTGTTGTATTATATTACACATATGTTGTACAACTTCTTGTGTGCTGTATTATATTACACATATGTTGTACAACTTCCTGTGTGTTGTATTATATTACACATATGTTGTATAACTTCTTGTGTGTTGTATTATATTACACATATGTTGTACAACTTCTTGTGTGTTGTATTATATTACACATATGTTGTACAACTTCTTGTGTGTTATATTATATTACACATATGTTGTATAACTTCTTGTGTGGTGTATTATATTACACATATGTTGTACAACTTCTTGTGTGCTGTATTATATTACACATATGTTGTATAACTTCTTGTGTGTTGTATTATATTACACATATGTTGTACAACTTCTTGTGTGTTGTATTATATTACACATATGTTGTACAACTTCTTGTGTGTTATATTATATTACACATATGTTGTATAACTTCTTGTGTGGTGTATTATATTACACATATGTTGTACAAATTCTTGTGTGCTGTATTATATTACACATATGTTGTATAACTTCTTGTGTGCTGTATTATATTACACATATGTTGTACAACTTCTTGTGTGTTATATTATATTACACATATGTTGTTCAACTTCTTGTGTGGTGTATTATATTACAAATATGTTGTACAACTTCTTGTGTGGTGTATTATATTACACATATGTTGTACAACTTCTTGTGTGTTGTATTATATTACACATATGTTGTACAACTTCTTGTGTGCTGTATTATATTACACATATGTTGTACAACTTCTTGTGTGCTGTATTATATTACACATATGTTGTACAATTGCTTGTGTGTTGTATTATATTACACATATGTTGTACAACTTCTTGTGTGCTGTATTATATTACACATATGTTGTACAACTTCTTGTGTGTTATATTATATTATACATATGTTGTACAACTTCTTGTGTGGTGTATTATATTACACATATGTTGTACAACTTCTTGTGTGTTGTATTATATTACACATATGTTGTACAACTTCTTGTGTGTTGTATTATATTACACATATGTTGTACAACTTCTTGTGTGTTGTATTATATTACACATATGTTGTACAACTTCTTGTGTGTTGTATTATATTACACATATGTTGTACAACTTCTTGTGTGGTGTATTATATTACACATATGTTGTGCAACTTATTGTGTGGTGTATCATATTACACATATGTTGTACAACTTCTTGTGTGGTGTATTATATTACACATATGTTGTACAACTTCTTGTGTGGTGTATTATATTACACACATGTTGTACAACTTCTTGTGTGTTGTATTATATTACACATATGTTGTACAACTTCTTGTGTGTTGTATTATATTACACATATGTTGTATAACTTCTTGTGTGCTGTATTATATTACACATATGTTGTACAACTTCTTGTGTGGTGTATTATATTACACATATGTTGTACAACTTCTTGTGTGTTGTATTATATTACACATATGTTGTACAACTTCTTGTGTGTTGTATTATATTACACATATGTTGTACAACTTCTTGTGTGTTGTATTATATTACACATATGTTGTACAACTTTTTGTTTGTTGTATTATATTACACATATGTTGTACAACTTCTTGTGTGTTCTATTATATTACACATATGTTGTACAACTTCTTGTGTGTTGTATTATATTACACATATGTTGTATAGCTTCTTGTGTGTTGCATTATATTACACACATGTTGTACAACTTCTTGTGTGTTGTATTATATTACACATATGTTGTATAACTTCTTGTGTGTTGTATTTTATTACACATATGTTGTACAACTTCTTGTGTGTTGTATTATATTACACATATGTTGTATAACTTCTTGTGTGTTGTATTATATTACACATATGTTGTACAACTTCTTGTGTGTTGTATTATAATACACATATGTTGTACAACTTCTTGTGTGCTGTATTATATTACACATATGTTGTACAACTTCTTGTGTGTTATATTATATTACACATATGTTGTATAACTTCTTGTGTGTTGTATTATATTACACATATGTTGTACAACTTCTTGTGTGCTGTATTATATTACACATATGTTGTATAACTTCTTGTGTGTTTTATTATATTACACATATGTTGTACAACTTCTTGTGTGCTGTATTATATTACACATATGTTGTATAGCTTCTTGTGTGTTGTATTATATTACACATATGTTGTACAACTTCTTGTGTGGTGTATTATATTACACATATGTTGTACAACTTCTTGTGTGCTGTATTATATTACACATATGTTGTATAACTTCTTGTGTGTTGTATTATATTACACATATGTTGAGTAACTTCTTGTGTGTTGTATTTTATTACACATATGTTGTACAACTTCTTGTGTGCTGTATTATATTACACATATGTTGTACAACTTCCTGTGTGTTGTATTATATTACACATATGTTGTATAACTTCTTGTGTGTTGTATTATATTACACATATGTTGTACAACTTCTTGTGTGTTGTATTATATTACACATATGTTGTACAACTTCTTGTGTGTTATATTATATTACACATATGTTGTATAACTTCTTGTGTGTTGTATTATATTACACATATGTTGTACAACTTCTTGTGTGCTGTATTATATTACACATATGTTGTATAACTTCTTGTGTGTTGTATTATATTACACATATGTTGTACAACTTCTTGTGTGTTGTATTTTATTACACATATGTTGTACAACTTCTTGTGTGTTGTATTATATTACACATATGTTGTATAGCTTATTGTGTGTTGTATTATATTACACATATGTTGTACAACTTCTTGTGTGTTGTATTATATTACACATATGTTGTACAACTTCTTGTGTGTTGTATTATATTACACATATGTTGTACAACTTCTCGTGTGTTGTATTTTATTACACATATGTTGTACAACTTCTTGTGTGTTGTATTATATTACACATATGTTGTACAACTTCTTGTGTGTTGTATTATATTACACATATGTTGTACAACTTCTTGTGTGTTGTATTATATTACACATATGTTGTACAACTTCTTGTGTGTTGTATTATATTACACATATGTTGTACAACTTCTTGTGTGTTATATTATATTACACACATGTTGTACAACTTCTTGTGTGTTGTATTATATTACATATATGTTGTATAACTTCTTGTGTGTTGTATTATATTACACATATGTTGTACAACTTCTTGTGTGGTGTATTATATTACACACATGTTGTACAACTTCTTGTGTGTTGTATTATATTACACATATGTTGTACAACTTCTTGTGTGTTGTATTATATTACACATATGTTGTATAACTTCTTGTGTGCTGTATTATATTACACATATGTTGTACAACTTCTTGTGTGTTGTATTATATTACACATATGTTGTACAACTTCTTGTGTGTTGTATTATATTACACATATGTTGTACAACTTCTTGTGTGTTGTATTATATTACACATATGTTGTACAACTTCTTGTGTGTTGTATTATATTACACATATGTTGTACAACTTCTTGTGTGTTGTATTATATTACACATATGTTGTACAACTTCTTGTGTGTTGTATTATATTACACATATGTTGTATAACTTCTTGTGTGCTGTATTATATTTCACATATGTTGTACAACTTCTTGGGTGTTGTATTATATTACACATATGTTGTATAACTTCTTGTGTGTTGTATTTTATTACACATATGTTGTACAACTTCTTGTGTGTTGTATTATATTACACATATGTTGTATAACTTCTTGTGTGTTTTATTATATTACACATATGTTCTACAACTTCTTGTGTGTTGTATTATATTACACATATGTTGTACAACTTCTTGTGTGCTGTATTATATTACACATATGTTGTACAACTTCTTGTGTGTTATATTATATTACACATATGTTGTATAACTTCTTGTGTGTTGTATTATATTACACATATGTTGTACAACTTCTTGTGTGCTGTATTATATTACACATATGTTGTATAACTTCTTGTGTGTTGTATTATATTACACATATGTTGTACAACTTCTTGTGTGCTGTATTATATTACACATATGTTGTATAACTTCTTGTGTGGTGTATTATATTACACATATGTTGTACAACTTCTTGTGTGCTGTATTATATTACACATATGTTGTATAACTTCTTGTGTGTTGTATTATATTACACATATGTTGAGTAACTTCTTGTGTGTTGTATTTTATTACACATATGTTGTACAACTTCTTGTGTGCCGTATTATATTACACATATGTTGTACAACTTCCTGTGTGTTGTATTATATTACACATATGTTGTATAACTTCTTGTGTGTTGTATTATATTACACATATGTTGTACAACTTCTTGTGTGTTGTATTATATTACACATATGTTGTACAACTTCTTGTGTGTTATATTATATTACACATATGTTGTATAACTTCTTGTGTGTTATATTATATTAAACATATGTTGTACAACTTCTTGTGTGCTGTATTATATTACACATATGTTGTATAACTTCTTGTGGGTTGTATTATATTACACATATGTTGTACAACTTCTTATGTGGTGTATTATATTACACATATGTTGTACAACTTCTTGTGTGCTGTATTATATTACACATATGTTGTATAACTTCTTGTGTGTTGTATTATATTACACATATGTTGTATAACTTCTTGTGTGTTGTATTTTATTACACATATGTTGTACAACTTCTTGTGTGCTGTATTATATTACACATATGTTGTACAACTTCGTGTGTGTTGTATTATATTACACATATGTTGTATAGCTTCTTGTGTGTTGTATTATATTACACATATGTTGTACAACTTCTTGTGTGTTGTATTATATTACACATATGTTGTATAGCTTCTTGTCTGTTGTATTATGTTACACATATGTTGTATAACTTCCTGTGTGTTGTATTATATTACACATATGTTGTACAACTTCTTGTGTGGTGTATTATATTACACATATGTTGTACAACTTATTGTATGCTGTATTATATTACACATATGTTGCATAACTTCTTGTGTGCTGTATTATATTACACATATGTTGTACAACTTCTTGTGTGTTATATTATATTATACATATGTTGTACAACTTCTTGTGTGGTGTATTATATTACACATATGTTGTACAACTTCTTGTGTGGTGTATTATATTACTCATATGTTGTACAACTTCTTGTGTGTTGTATTATATTACACATATGTTGTACAACTTCTTGTGTGTTATATTATATTACACATATGTTGTACAACTTCTTGTGTGTTGTATTATATTACACATATGTTGTACAACATCTTGTGTGTTGTATTATATTACACATATGTTGTACAACTTCTTGTGTGTTGTATTATGTTACACATATGTTGTATAGCTTCTTGTGTGTTGTATTATATTACACACATGTTGTATAACTTCTTGTGTGTTGTATTATATTACACATATGTTGTACAATTGCTTGTGTGCTGTATTATATTACACATATGTTGTACAATTGCTTGTGTGTTGTATTATATTACACATATGTTGTACAACTTCTTGTGTGCTGTATTATATTACACATATGTTGTACAACTTCTTGTGTGTTGTACTATATTACACATATGTTGTACAACTTCTTGTGTGTTGTATCATATTACACACATGTTGTACAATTGCTTGTGTGTTGTATTATATTACACATATGTTGTACAACTTCTTGTGTGCTGTATTATATTACACATATGTTGTACAACTTCTTGTGTGTTATATTATATTACACATATGTTGTTCAACTTCTTGTGTGGTGTATTATATTACAAATATGTTGTACAACTTCTTGTGTGGTGTATTATATTACACATATGTTGTACAACTTCTTGTGTGTTGTATTATATTACACATATGTTGTACAACTTCTTGTGTGCTGTATTATATTACACATATGTTGTACAACTTCTTGTGTGCTGTATTATATTACACATATGTTGTACAATTGCTTGTGTGTTGTATTATATTACACATATGTTGTACAACTTCTTGTGTGCTGTATTATATTACACATATGTTGTACAACTTCTTGTGTGTTATATTATATTATACATATGTTGTACAACTTCTTGTGTGGTGTATTATATTACACATATGTTGTACAACTTCTTGTGTGGTGTATTATATTACACATATGTTGTACAATTTCTTGTGTGTTGTATTATATTACACATATGTTGTACAACTTCTTGTGTGTTGTATTATATTACACATATGTTGTACAACTTCTTGTGTGTTGTATTATATTACACATATGTTGTACAACTTCTTGTGTGGTGTATTATATTACACATATGTTGTGCAACTTATTGTGTGGTGTATCATATTACACATATGTTGTACAACTTCTTGTGTGGTGTATTATATTACACATATGTTGTACAACTTCTTGTGTGGTGTATTATATTACACATATGTTGTACAACTTCTTGTGTGTTATATTATATTACACATATGTTGTACAACTTCTTGTGTGTTGTATTATATTACACATATGTTGTACAACTTCTTGTGTGTTATATTATATTACAGATATGTTGTACAACTTCTTGTGTGGTGTATTATATTACACATATGTTGTACAACTTCTTGTGTGTTTGTTTGACTGGTATAAAACCATATAATTCTTCATTGTAACCATGTTCTTCACAAATATTTTAATATTTCTTGATCGTTTAAATCACGAGAGTTCAAGTCCCGGTCGGGACCCAAATACTATCAAATTTATATTTGCTGCTTCGTCGTTGACCACGCAAAATTAAGAAGTAATGGAAAATACTGATTGACTCGGAATCAGGATAATGTGTCCGAGTGGAAAAACACGTCTATCTGCGGACTGTTGTTGCAGTGAGCTAGTTTTATAAACATTCAACTAATTGTCTTGCCTAGTACAAAGTGAACATCATCTCATTGAAATGTAACATGTTCTCGCCATGATCTAGCTAACACATTGCCGAGTTTGCTTTAAACAGCAATCATTCACTTATTTTAAAATACGAGAAGAAATTAGTTTCCTTTGCATTCCAAAAATAGTGTTAACGGAGGTTTTTATTTCTTTTCTACCGTAGCGTCCTTATAAGGCCACTCTTCATCAAGGATAACTCCTCTGATCAGGCTAGATTTAAGATGTCAAAAGAAAGTAAAATACTACTAAATCTCCCCTCAAGAGAGTCAATCTCTCTTATAAAGTCATTTTATTAATTGCAGAACGAATGTACTTATAAGAGAGGGACTTTAATTTTAACGTCTACACATTTGGGACGTTATTATTTTCCCAATAGTATTTGAGTTCATACATACTAAACATGATGAAACACTTACTACTATCTACTGATTTTGTTTATTGTTTCATTGACATTAAACTAGCTACTGATGTTTGAAGATTTAATAGATACAGTAAAGAAACAAAAAATAAGTAAGCTAAGCAAAAACAACAACGATAATTCTAAAATGTATCTTTACATTATTTTAATAATTTAATAATTGATTTAATAACTCTATTTTCCACAAGAAAATATACTTTAATGCTCTACCGTCTAAAGAGCTAGGAACCTAAATGTAACCTACAATTAACATGTATGTTTTAATTGTTATTATATATACTACGTATTGTTCCTACTGTTTATTTGTTCTAATTTAGCCGACGCTGTTTATCTTGATGACGAAAATGAAAGAGAAGAATATGTCATGAATGAAACAGGAAGAATTTGGATGGGGACAGTGGGGAAGTTTAGTGTACGACCATGGAACTTCGCACAGGTATTAATGAGCTTCCTCAATACTAAATAATGACGAGAAAGCAAATACGTTGTTTACGCCACTCCCCCGATCCCCACCAAACGGCGCCAATAACATAAAATTATGCTACAAAACATTTGCACCATATAAAGAATATATGGTACATTATAATACATAATTTAGTCCAAACTTCTGGAATAACTTGCATCAGGTACGTTCACAGTCTAATGATTGGAAAGAGAAATAATCTTAAAGTATTTGAGAACAAGAACTATAAAACTCCTAAACAAGATGACACACATAGGGTAATGTCAGATATTCCTGAGGGAGGAGCAAATAAATCATTTACAAGAAGAGTTTGAAGATACCAAAGACGTAATCAGAATCTGTATTTCTAAGAAGACAATGCAATGGTCAAAAGATACCAAAGGCGTAATCAGAATCTGTATTTCTAAGAAGACAATACAATGGTCAAAAGATACCAAAGGCGTAATCACAATCTGTATTTCTAAGAAGACAATGCAATGGTCAAAAGATACCAAAGGCGTAATCAGAATCTGTATTTCTAAGAAGACAATGCAATGGTCAAAAGATACCAAAGGCGTAATCAGAATCTGTATTTCTAAGAAGACAATACAATGGTCAAAAGATACCAAAGGCGTAATCAGAATCTGTATTTCTAAGAATACAATACAATGGTCAAAAGATACCAAAGGCGTAATCAGAATCTGTATTTCTAAGAAGACAATGCAATGGTCAAAAGATACCAAAGGCGTAATCAGAATCTGTATTTCTAAGAAGAAGACAATACAATGGTCAAAAGATACCAAAGGCGTAATCAGAATCTGTATTTCTAAGAAGAAGACAATACAATGGTCAAAAGATACCAAAGGCGTAATCAGAATCTGTATTTCTAAGAAGAAGACAATACAATGGTCAAAAGATACCAAAGGCGTAATCAGAATCTGTATTTCTAAGAAGACAATACAATGGTCAAAAGATACCAAAGACGTAATCAGAATCTGTATTTCTAAGAAGACAATACAATGGTCAAAAGATACCAAAGGCGTAATCAGAATCTGTATTTCTAAGAAGAAGACAATACAATGGTCAAAAGATACCAAAGGCGTAATCAGAATCTGTATTTCTAAGAAGACAATACAATGGTCAAAAGATACCAAAGGCGTAATCAGAATCTGTATTTCTAAGAAGACAATACAATGGTCAAAAGATACCAAAGACGTAATCAGAATCTGTATTTCTAAGAAGACAATACAATGGTCAAAAGATACCAAAGGCGTAATCAGAATCTGTATTTCTAAGAAGACAATACAATGGTCAAAAGATACCAAAGGCGTAATCAGAATCTGTATTTCTAAGAAGACAATACAATGGTCAAAAGATACCAAAGGCGTAATCAGAATCTGTATTTCTAAGAAGACAATACAATGGTCAAAAGATACCAAAGGCGTAATCAGAATCTGTATTTCTAAGAAGACAATACAATGGTCAAAAGATACCAAAGGCGTAATCAGAATCTGTATTTCTAAGAAGACAATACAATGGTCAAAAGATACCAAAGGCGTAATCAGAATCTGTATTTCTAAGAAGACAATACAATGGTCAAAAGATACCAAAGGCGTAATCAGAATCTGTATTTCTAAGAAGACAATGCAATGGTCAAAAGATACCAAAGACGTAATCAGAATCTGTATTTCTAAGAAGACAATACAATGGTCAAAAGATACCAAAGGCGTAATCAGAATCTGTATTTCTAAGAAGACAATGCAATGGTCAAAAGATACCAAAGGCGTAATCAGAATCTGTATTTCTAAGAAGGCAATGCAATGGTCAAAAGATACCAAAGGCGTAATCACAATCTGTATTTCTAAGAAGACAATACAATGGTCAAAAGATACCAAAGGCGTAATCAGAATCTGTATTTCTAAGAAGACAATACAATGGTCAAAAGATACCAAAGACGTAATCAGAATCTGTATTTCTTAGAAGACAATACAATGGTCAAAAGATACCAAAGGCGTAATCAGAATCTGTATTTCTAAGAAGACAATACAATGGTCAAAAGATACCAAAGGCGTAATCAGAATCTGTATTTCTAAGAAGAAGACAATACAATGGTCAAAAGATACCAAAGGCGTAATCAGAATCTGTATTTCTAAGAAGACAATACAATGGTCAAAAGATACCAAAGACGTAATCAGAATCTGTATTTCTAAGAAGACAATACAATGGTCAAAAGATACCAAAGGCGTAATCAGAATCTGTATTTCTAAGAAGAAGACAATACAATGGTCAAAAGATACCAAAGGCGTAATCAGAATCTGTATTTCTAAGAAGACAATACAATGGTCAAAAGATACCAAAGGCGTAATCAGAATCTGTATTTCTAAGAAGACAATACAATGGTCAAAAGATACCAAAGACGTAATCAGAATCTGTATTTCTAAGAAGACAATACAATGGTCAAAAGATACCAAAGGCGTAATCAGAATCTGTATTTCTAAGAAGACAATACAATGGTCAAAAGATACCAAAGGCGTAATCAGAATCTGTATTTCTAAGAAGACAATACAATGGTCAAAAGATACCAAAGGCGTAATCAGAATCTGTATTTCTAAGAAGACAATACAATGGTCAAAAGATACCAAAGGCGTAATCAGAATCTGTATTTCTAAGAAGACAATACAATGGTCAAAAGATACCAAAGGCGTAATCAGAATCTGTATTTCTAAGAAGACAATACAATGGTCAAAAGATACCAAAGGCGTAATCAGAATCTGTATTTCTAAGAAGACAATACAATGGTCAAAAGATACCAAAGGCGTAATCAGAATCTGTATTTCTAAGAAGACAATGCAATGGTCAAAAGATACCAAAGACGTAATCAGAATCTGTATTTCTAAGAAGACAATACAATGGTCAAAAGATACCAAAGGCGTAATCAGAATCTGTATTTCTAAGAAGACAATACAATGGTCAAAAGATACCAAAGGCGTAATCAGAATCTGTATTTCTAAGAAGACAATGCAATGGTCAAAAGATACCAAAGGCGTAATCAGAATCTGTATTTCTAAGAAGACAATACAATGGTCAAAAGATACCAAAGGCGTAATCAGAATCTGTATTTCTAAGAAGACAATACAATGGTCAAAAGATACCAAAGGCGTAATCAGAATCTGTATTTCTAAGAAGACAATGCAATGGTCAAAAGATACCAAAGGCGTAATCAGAATCTGTATTTCTAAGAGGGCAATGCAATGGTCAAAAGATACCAAAGACGTAATCAGAATCTGTATTTCTAAGAAGACAATACAATGGTCAAAAGATACCAAAGGCGTAATCAGAATCTGTATGTCTAAGAAGACAATACAATGGTCAAAAGATACCAAAGGCGTAATCAGAATCTGTATTTCTAAGAAGACAATACAATGGTCAAAAGATACCAAAGGCGTAATCAGAATCTGTATTTCTAAGAAGGCAATGCAATGGTCAAAAGATACCAAAGGCGTAATCAGAATCTGTATTTCTAAGAAGACAATACAATGGTCAAAAGATACCAAAGGCGTAATCACAATCTGTATTTCTAAGAAGACAATGCAATGGTCAAAAGATACCAAAGGCGTAATCAGAATCTGTATTTCTAAGAAGACAATGCAATGGTCAAAAGATACCAAAGGCGTAATCAGAATCTGTATTTCTAAGAAGACAATACAATGGTCAAAAGATACCAAAGGCGTAATCAGAATCTGTATTTCTAAGAAGACAATACAATGGTCAAAAGATACCAAAGGCGTAATCAGAATCTGTATTTCTAAGAAGACAATACAATGGTCAAAAGATAAAGAACAAAACGACAAATAACGATCAACAAAACATTCAACATTCTTATGTTTTATATCGTCTACAAAAGTCAATACTTTAAATATCGAAGGGACATAGAATGTCTTTTAATATAGATATGGTTTTACTTTCTAATTTACTTTTGTAAATAATAAGATTTAGATATCTTCAAAACATGCATCTAAATTAGTCAGAACATGTATAAAATACCATTAAGAAACAACGATGAGAATTTAGTCTCGCTTCAATTTAGTAAATTAGCAAATAATTGAGAAGGTCATGTGATAAACTAGAAAATGATTGTTTGTGTTTTCAGTTGCATCTAAATTGCCTATCAACTTCCACAGATTAATTAAGTAACTGATTTCAGGAAAACAATATTTTATGTAATACAATATAACTTGTACGATATAACTTGTGAGTCAGATCAATTGCTCGTTCTACAGTGAAATTTCATAAAGAGATTACCCTCTGTAGACCTCGTTTTTTGTTAAAGGGCAGAATATATAATATACTTGTAATCTGTCAGTTTGCATATGTCAGTAGGGACCGCCATGGCTTCGATCCTTTGGTAGAATCTCATTTACTGCATGTCTTCACTGAGTCTTGTGGGTTTTATTCACGTTAGAGAAGATGTGTACTCTGTGATACAACTTATGTCTTAATGTTGTTCATATTCAATAAACCACATCACATGATCAGCTTCGGCTCTGAACAATACTGAAGTCGAAATAAAACATTTTAATTCAGAAAATGCATCATTAATCTGGTAAATATTTAGAGTTAGACAAATAAGCATGATTTTGTGGTTATAGTTATATTACAGTTGGGAAAGAGAACCATTTTGTTATCAATTGTCCTGTTTATCATAGTGGTGGAGACTATATAAAACAGTAACAAGAACTTCAAATGATATGAACACCTTTTACAAGTTTAGAAATAAATAAGAAGATATTGACCTTTATAATGAAGTAATTTATCACATGATCATCCCATTTCTCTGAATCATTAATTTATCACGTGATCATCATATTTCTCTGAATCATTAATTTATCACGTGATCGTCATATTTCTCTGAATCATTAATTTATCACGTGATCATCATATTTCTCTGAATCATTAATTTATCACGTGATCATCATATTTCTCTGAATCATTACATTACTTGGTCACTTATTATTGTAGTTTGATGACGTATGTCTTATGGCAGCATTAGCCATGCTGGAGAAATCAGAGCTAGCAGATCCTGCAAGAGGAGATCCACTACTTGTAGTTCGTGCAATATCAAGTGTTGTAAGTTGAATATTGAATTATCTCCCCTATTGTAGAACAAACTATTAATAGAGAACACAAACTAGATTCATCTTAGACCAGGATGTACATTTAGGATTTAATAATTCTACAGCATCAGAACATTTCCAAAATCGAATCCAAATATAATACATAGAAGATTTAATCCTAGGATGACGGAGATGTCGTATCTTCTTAAATGAAGCACATGTGTAGAAAATATTTCAATCTCCATTTTTCTCGAATAAAACTATTTCGTCTGTTAATTAAATTAAACAATAAAACATTTACCATAGCACATATTACAGTTATCGACAGTAATATAGACACAAGGGAAGTTTCTATAAACTGATTTCTCTTATGTGTTGAGTGTGACGTCGATCTGTTTAATTACATTTATTGGATGATTGACATATACTAGACATAATCGCGAGACCCTATTTTGCACGTGCAGTAACGTAAGAGAAACACGCATTTGCGTAGGAATAATATCCGCTCACAACCGATGTTTGGTTTATGTTACTTGGACATTGTATATACATTAACGGTATTACTAGTCGTGCATGAACTACTTACCCATCGGACATTGTATATACATTAACGGTATTACTAGTCGTGCATGAACTACTTACCCATCGGACATTGTATATACATTAACGGTATTACTAGTCGTGCATGAACTACTTACCCATCGGACATTGTATATACATTAACGGTATTACTAGTCATGCATAAACTACTTACCCATCGGACATTGTATATACATTAACGGTATTACTAGTCATGCATAAACTACTTACCCATCGGACATTGTATATACATTAACGGTATTACTAGTCGTCGTGCATGAACTGCTTACCCATCGGACATTGTATATACATTAACGGTATTACTAGTCGTGCATGAACTACCTACCCATCGGACATTGTATATACATTAACGGTATTACTAGTCGTGCATGAACTACTTACCCATCGGACATTGTATATACATTAACGGTATTACTAGTCGTCGTGCATGAACTGCTTACCCATCGGACATTGTATATATATTAACGGTATTACTAGTCGTCGTGCATGAACTGCTTACCCATCGGACATTGTATATATATTAACGGTATTACTAGTCGTCGTGCATGAACTACTTACCCATCGGACATTGTATATACATTAACGGTATTACTAGTCGTGCATGAACTACTTACCCATCGGACATTGTATATACATTAACGGTATTACTAGTCGTGCATGAACTACTTACCCATCGGACATTGTATATATATTAACGGTATTACTAGTCGTGCATGAACTGCTTACCCATCGGACATTGTATATACATTAACGGTATTACTAGTCGTGCATGAACTGCTTACCCATCGGACATTGTATATACATTAACGGTATTACTAGTCGTGCATGAACTACTTACCCATCGGACATTGTATATACATTAACGGTATTACTAGTCGTGCATGAACTACTTACCTATCGGACATTGTATATACATTAACGGTATTACTAGTCGTGCATGAACTACTTACCTATCGGACATTGTATATACATTAACGGTATTACTAGTCGTGCATGAACTACTTACCCATAGGACATTGTATATACATTAACGGTATTACTAGTCGTGCATGAACTACTTACCCATCGGACATTGTATATACATTAACGGTATTACTAGTCGTGCATGAACTACTTACCCATCGGACATTGTATATACATTAACGGTATTACTAGTCGTGCATGAACTGCTTACCCATCGGACATTGTATATACATTAACGGTATTTCTAGTCGTGCATGAACTACTTACCCATCGGACATTGTATATACATTAACGGTATTACTAGTCGTGCATGAACTACTTACCCATCGGACATTGTATATATATTAACGGTATTACTAGTCGTCGTGCATGAACTGCTTACCCATCGGACATTGTATATACATTAACGGTATTACTAGTCGTGCATGAACTGCTTACCCATCGGACATTGCATATACATTAACGGTATTACTAGTCGTCGTGCATGAACTGCTTACCCATCGGACATTGTATATATATTAACGGTATTACTAGTCGTGCATGAACTGCTTACCCATCGGACATTGTATATACATTAACGGTATTACTAGTCGTGCATGAACTACTTACCTATCGGACATTGTATATACATTAACGGTATTACTAGTCGTGCATGAACTGCTTACCCATCGGACATTGTATATACATTAACGGTATTACTAGTCGTGCATGAACTACTTACCTATCGGACATTGTATATATATTAACGGTATTACTAGTCGTGCATGAACTGCTTACCCATCGGACATTGTATATACATTAACGGTATTACTAGTCGTGCATGAACTGCTTACCCATCGGACATTGCATATACATTAACGGTATTACTAGTCGTCGTGCATGAACTGCTTACCCATCGGACAGTGTATATATATTAACGGTATTACTAGTCGTGCATGAACTGCTTACCCATCGGACATTGTATATACATTAACGGTATTACTAGTCGTGCATGAACTGCTTACCCATCGGACATTGTATATACATTAACGGTATTACTAGTCGTGCATGAACTACTTACCCATCGGACATTGTATATACATTAACGGTATTACTAGTCGTGCATGAACTACTTACCTATCGGACATTGTATATACATTAACGGTATTACTAGTCGTGCATGAACTACTTACCCATCGGACATTGTATATACATTAACGGTATTACTAGTCATGCATAAACTACTTACCCATCGGACATTGTATATACATTAACGGTATTACTAGTCGTCGTGCATGAACTGCTTACCCATCGGACATTGTATATATATTAACGGTATTACTAGTCGTGCATGAACTGCTTACCCATCGGACATTGTATATACATTAACGGTATTACTAGTCGTGCATGAACTGCTTACCCATCGGACATTGTATATACATTAACGGTATTACTAGTCGTCGTGCATGAACTGCTTACCCATCGGACATTGTATATACATTAACGGTATTACTAGTCGTCGTGCATGAACTACTTACCCATCGGACATTGTATATACATTAACGGTATTACTAGTCGTGCATGAACTACCTACCCATCGGACATTGTATATACATTAACGGTATTACTAGTCGTCGTGCATGAACTGCTTACCCATCGGACATTGTATATACATTAACGGTATTACTAGTCGTCGTGCATGAACTGCTTACCCATCGGACATTGTATATACATTAACGGTATTACTAGTCGTGCATGAACTACCTACCCATCGGACATTGTATATACATTAACGGTATTACTAGTCGTCGTGCATGAACTGCTTACCCATCGGACATTGTATATATATTAACGGTATTACTAGTCGTGCATGAACTACTTACCCATCGGACATTATATATACATTAACGGTATTACTAGTCGTGCATGAACTACTTACCTATCGGACATTGTATATACATTAACGGTATTACTAGTCGTCGTGCATGAACTGCTTACACATCGGACATTGTATATACATTAACGGTATTACTAGTCGTGCATGAACTACCTACCCATCGGACATTATATATACATTAACGGTATTACTAGTCGTGCATGAACTGCTTACCCATCGGACATTGTATATACATTAACGGTATTACTAGTCGTGCATGAACTGCTTACCCATCGGACATTGTATATACATTAACGGTATTACTAGTCGTGCATGAACTACTTACCTATCGGACATTGTATATACATTAACGGTATTACTAGTCATGCATGAACTACTTACCCATCGGACATTGTATATACATTAACGGTATTACTAGTCGTGCATGAACTGCTTACCCATCGGACATTGTATATACATTAACGGTATTACTAGTCGTGCATGAACTACTTACCTATCGGACATTGTATATACATTAACGGTATTACTAGTCATGCATGAACTACTTACCCATCGCACATTGTATATACATTAACGGTATTACTAGTCGTGCATGAACTGCTTACCCATCGGACATTGTATATACATTAACGGTATTACTAGTCGTGCATGAACTACTTACCTATCGGACATTGTATATACATTAACGGTATTACTAGTCATGCATGAACTACTTACCCATCGGACATTGTATATACATTAACGGTATTACTAGTCGTGCATGAACTACTTACCTATCGGACATTGTATATACATTAACGGTATTACTAGTCATGCATGAACTACTTACCCATCGGACATTGTATATACATTAACGGTATTACTAGTCGTGCATGAACTACTTACCCATCGGACATTGTATATACATTAACGGTATTACTAGTCGTGCATGAACTACTTACCCATCGGACATTGTATATACATTAACGGTATTACTAGTCGTGCATGAACTGCTTACCCATCGGACATTGTATATACATTAACGGTATTACTAGTCGTGCATGAACTACTTACCTATCGGACATTGTATATACATTAACGGTATTACTAGTCATGCATGAACTACTTACCCATCGGACATTGTATATACATTAACGGTATTACTAGTCGTGCATGAACTACTTACCTATCGGACATTGTATATACATTAACGGTATTACTAGTCATGCATGAACTACTTACCCATCGGACATTGTATATACATTAACGGTATTACTAGTCGTGCATGAACTACTTACCCATCGGACATTGTATATACATTAACGGTATTACTAGTCGTGCATGAACTACTTACCCATCGGACATTGTATATACATTAACGGTATTACTAGTCGTGCATGAACTGCTTACCCATCGGACATTGTATATACATTAACGGTATTACTAGTCGTGCATGAACTACTTACCTATCGGACATTGTATATACATTAACGGTATTACTAGTCATGCATGAACTACTTACCCATCGGACATTGTATATACATTAACGGTATTACTAGTCGTGCATGAACTACTTACCCATCGGACATTGTATATACATTAACGGTATTACTAGTCGTGCATGAACTACTTACCTATCGGACATTGTATATACATTAACGGTATTACTAGTCATGCATGAACTACTTACCCATCGGACATTGTATATACATTAACGGTATTACTAGTCGTGCATGAACTACTTACCTATCGGACATTGTATATACATTAACGGTATTACTAGTCATGCATGAACTACTTACCCATCGGACATTGTATATACATTAACGGTATTACTAGTCGTGCATGAACTACTTACCCATCGGACATTGTATATACATTAACGGTATTACTAGTCGTGCATGAACTACTTACCCATCGGACATTGTATATACATTAACGGTATTACTAGTCGTGCATGAACTGCTTACCCATCGGACATTGTATATACATTAACGGTATTACTAGTCGTGCATGAACTACTTACCTATCGGACATTGTATATACATTAACGGTATTACTAGTCATGCATGAACTACTTACCCATCGGACATTGTATATACATTAACGGTATTACTAGTCGTGCATGAACTACTTACCCATCGGACATTGTATATACATTAACGGTATTACTAGTCGTGCATGAACTACTTATCTATCGGACATTGTATATACATTAACGGTATTACTAGTCATGCATGAACTACTTACCCATCGGACATTGTATATACATTAACGGTATTACTAGTCGTGCATGAACTACTTACCCATCGGACATTGTATATACATTAACGGTATTACTAGTCGTGCATGAACTACCTACCCATCGGATCAGTTTTTAGTGGGGTTCGTGTTACTTAGTAGCTTTTTTGTAGTGTTTTGTGCAGTGTTTTTGTAGAATATTGTTTGTCCTGTCCGTTTGTCATTTTGTCTTTTGGTCTTCGTATTGTTTGTACTCCTAAGATTTATGCCTTCTGATTACCGCGTATCATCAAACATTTCATACTAACATTTGATTGTTCCCTACAGACACAAATTATATTGATGGTCACTTTCCATGATTTATCAATAGTATTGTCTATGACCCTGACATAGATTGCTAAAAGTCTGATTTAGTCCAATATTTACACAAGCACCGTAATTGACTGTATATTACTGTGGATTATTTTATTATTAATATTATATCAACCTTAAGATCTTTTCCCTTTACTATAATACTTAATGATAAGAAATGTGGAATAAATTGTGTCAGGCTTTTACCACAGCAGATATCACTTCGATCGTTTAAATCAAATATCCTTCTGTTTTAGAGACGATGTAGATAAATCTATAGTGACAGCTTAATTGACACGTGTCGTTTTATATTATAAGTTAATGTAATGATAGTCCTAATTATATGACGTAAGCATCAAATCTTTTAGCAATTTATAGTAATTACCTCTCTATGTTGGAGAATGGAAATCCGAATGAAGGGGGAAGAGGTATTAAAATATATATTTCACGCTTCCTCCTCAATATGAAAACGAATATTTTTCTTCATACTATCGCCGACTGGAACCTGCTTCCGTAGGGTACAGTCACGAGTAGCTCAAATGAAGCATTCAAGTCTGATATTTCTTAAATATAATATTGATTCCACAAAGAATCACATATTTCAAAGCTTTCAAATTGTAATGTGCAACATCAGAGATCCATAATTACATAATTTCAGACCTTTTACATTGTGTTCTAGAACACAGAACTTCAAGAATTGTAAATGTGCAGCTCCTGATATCAAGAATTACATAATTTTAAGCATTTTAAATTGTAATGTGATATCAAGAATTACCTAATTTCAACCTCTTTAAATTGTAAATATGTAGTCGCTGATATTAAGAATTACATAATTTCAAACCTTGTTAATTGTAACCTGTAATCTCTGACAAAGACATAATCTTTGATGAATATGATGAATATGATCAATATTTGGTAGAATGCTTAAGTAGGAAAAAGCAAATAATATATTTAACTATATGATCCCTTAAAACATTTAAAAAGTAGATTTAGTATTCTGTTGGTCATTATCAACAACTTTATTCGGTTGGTCATTTTCAACAACTTTATTCTGTTGGTCATTTTCAACAACTTTATTCTGTTGGTCATTTTCAACAACTTTATTCGGTTGGTCATTTTCAACAACTTTATTCGGTTGGTCATTTTCAACAACTTTATTCGGTTGGTCATTTTCAACAACTTTATTCTGTTGGTCATTTTCAACAACTTTATTCTGTTGGTCATTTTCAACAACTTTATTCGGTTGGTCATTTTCAACAACTTTATTCGGTTGGTCATTTTCAACAACTTTATTCTGTTGGTCATTTTCAACAACTTTATTCGGTTGGTCATTTTCAGCAACTTTATTCTGTTGGTCATTTTCAACAACTTTATTCTGTTGGTCATTTTCAACAACTTTATTCGGTTGGTCATTTTCAACAACTTTATTCGGTTGGTCATTTTCAACAACTTTATTCGGTTGGTCATTTTCAACAACTTTATTCGGTTGGTCATTTTCAACAACTTTATTCGGTTGGTCATTTTCAACAACTTTATTCTGTTGGTCATTTTCAACAACTTTATTCGGTTGGTCATTTTCAACAACTTTATTCGGTTGGTCATTTTCAACAACTTTATTCGGTTGGTCATTTTCAACAATGTTTTGTGGAAACCTCTATTGTTATGTGTCTGTTTAAAGAAATTCGAGGGAACCACGTTTTACAGCAATATGATATATTGTTTTCAAAGGGGGACAACACCACCAAAAAGGGTGTATGCTAGTTGTGTTGGACTAATGAAATATACAACTCGATAATAGGACTAGACAGAATTTAGTTATCTGTGAATAAAGAACATTGCACGTTTGAGAAGAGTTTGAAGATACCAAAGGGGTAATCAGAATCTGTAAATCGAAGACAAAGGACAAAAGGATAAAAAACGATCTACAAAACATACACATAAAACTAATGATCAAGTAACACGAACCCCACTAAAAAACCGGGAGTGACCTCAGTTGTTCCGGAAGGGTAAGCAGTTCCTGCTCCACTAGTGGCATTCGTCTAAAATATCTCATATCAGCTCATAGCCACAACCATATGCCAGGAGATTTCGTTATTGGTCCGTTACAATTTCTTAATTTCCGACTTTATTCAATATTTCCCCTTTCCAGTACTATCATTTAACCTACATGATTTTGTTTGTAAAGTGATCCTTTCATTAATATAAATGGAATAGTAAGCATCAATCAATCAATCAATCAATCAATCAATCAATCAATTCCTTTGCAAAGATGCATCATGTTCTTTTACAATTTCTGTTATCATAAAGGTGGCTTGAAACAATGGATGATTAAGTTATGTAAATATTACAACTTGTTTTCATACAGTGTTCCTACGTAAACGTATAATTAATTCCTGTACTTCATCAGAACTGTACAGTGGCAAAGCTGATGACAATTGTATGTAATATGACTAAATATGTCGCGGGGTTAATCTAATGGAATATCACCGATTGTTTGTTTTTACTTATTTCACTTCCTATTATATTTTAGAAGATAATGGTTTGTTAATAATTCAAGTGTATACATTCTTCATATAGATAAATAACAATGAACACGACGGTGGAATGCTGGTTGGTAACTATTCTGGAAAATATGATGATGGAGTAGCGCCCTATGCCTGGAACGGAAGTTCAGCCATTTTGGAAGAATACCTGAAGAAAAGAAAAGGTGTAAAATATGGACAGTGCTGGACGTTTGCTGCTGTTACGACCACAGGTATAATATCTTGATTAGTTTGTCATAATCAAGCTTAACATAATACATTCTAATTCACCGATTTAACCACGCCAGAAATATGTGCCTGTCTCAAGTCAGGACCTGGATTATCAATGTCATGTGTGGTTTTTTTTATGTTCGGAGATGATTTTAGGTGAGACGGGATTGTTCGGTTAGTTGAAATTGGTGGTATTGTTGACCATCACTGCTGAAAATTTCTTGTTGTAATGGTCTATCAAATACGGATGTAATATACTACACACAGGAGAGAACTTCATAAGTTTGTTTAACTTGTGTCAAATCTATTTTGCTAATTTGAGCAAGTAAAACCTATTTAAACTACTGCTTTGTAAAAGAAGTATTTTTTTGTTCTCATGTTTTTTTTCTTCTTAATTAAGTAAATATTGATATTCTACCATGGCCTCAAGTTATCGGCGGATGGAAGATTTTCTCGTTGGCTAAGTGAATACCCTAATAAAATTTCTGATAAAAAATAATTAAATATTTTATTTACAGCTCTTCGTGCGTTGGGAATTCCTACCAGATGTGTTACAAATTTTATATCCGCTCATGACAGTGATTATAGTACTCAAATAGATAACTTCTGGTCGTCCGAAAACAAGCCAAGAAAACTCCTCAATGACACCATATGGTAAGTCAAACAAGCCAGAAAAACTCCTCACTTACACCATATGGTAAGTCAAACAAACCAGAACAACTCCTCACTTACACCATATGGTAAGTCAAACAAGCCAGAACAACTCCTCACTTACACCATATGGTAAGTCAAACAAGCCAGAACAACTCCTCAATGACACCATATGGTAAGTCAAACAAGCCAGAACAACTCCTCACTTACACCATATGGTAAGTCAAACAAACCAGAACAACTCCTCACTTACACCATATGGTAAGTCAAACAAGCCAGAACAACTCCTCACTTACACCATATGGTAAGTCAAACAAACCAGAACAACTCCTCACTTACACCATATGGTAAGTCAAACAAACCAGAACAACTCCTCACTTACACCATATGGTAAGTCAAACAAGCCAGAACAACTCCTCACTTACACCATATGGTAAGCCAAACATGGTATGCTAACTTGTGGTAAGAAAAATGAACATTTAGAATTATTTTTACAGCTTCGGGTAATATTAAAATACCAATTAGAAGGAAAAACATATACAATATGGATAGACAAAGCTACACTATAGAATTATATGATAAAAATGAAACAATATCACCGAAGACGGCAAAAATTAACACCGGAATTGGTGACTTCCTTCCAGTCATAAACTTGTGTTAAACAGTCAATCATCTGTTTGATATCATAACATACTAATAGTTATTCTAATGCCAGTGTATTATATTTTAGATCTAGTTATGTTGAGCGGGAATCGAAATCACAACTTAGCGTAGGGTTAGGGTTATGATGTCTAATGCCACTTTCAACAATATTTTAGTTATATCGTGGCGGTCAGTTTTATTGGTGGAGGAACCCAGAGTACCCGGAGAAATCACCGACCTGCCGGAAGTCACTGACAAGCTTTATCACATAATGTTGTATCGCAAACTTCCTTTGGTCACAAACGTCAAGGTCGATGTTACCAATACTGTATTTCTGTTGATATACTTGTATACACAAATCTTTTTACGACTTTTCCTATTTCCTTCAAAATATAATTCCAGATGCCAATGCTTACTCTTCAACTATTTCCCACAGGTATTTATAATTTGAGGTTTTGTTTAAAATGACAAAATTTTAATAAAATACCTAAATTTCCGTTATGAGATATTTAGTTGTGTAGAAAATAATGACTCCATTATTTTTCGATCTGGCATGACAATGTACCTCTTCGGTGAATGAAGTTGTATTTATATATAGAGAATACAGCATCCGGGGCTTAAAAAGCGATTAGCTACTACTGTGTACAAACGATATGGATTCGAATATCGCTGACTGGAGAGCAAAAATGCAAATAGTTTGTTTGCGACAAAAAATGTAAATTTAACAGTGTTGCATTGAATTTTCAGACGCATATATAATGACAAATATAATTGTACTGATGCACAGCCGTCCAATAGATTGAAATGAATTATCATATGGCAGTCGTAATTGAATTACATACTAGTGGTCTCGATTGTTGGATTTACATGTACCTATGGAGCAAAATCATTTCGATTCACACCAGGTTGTCATTAACATTAGGCAGGCTGGAAATTGTCTTCTGGTACACCAGTTTTCTGCACCAATAAAGCTTATCATCATCGTGACATAGCTGAAATATTGTTGAAAGTGATGCTAAACACTCATAAACCAGTAACTCAAACCATCTTGCTAAGACGTCTTCGTTGCCTACTCTCAAATTGTCTGTATTCACCATGTACAGGAATACTGACGTAGGGGCCCCAGATTTAGTACATCTCATTTACCCAGGGAAAATACAAATGAGTAACTGTCAACTCCCAGAATACACATTATAAAATACAAATTGCACAACATAATTTCATATAATTAAATACATTAACCAACTGTATCTTTCTGTTTATGTTTTATTTAGCACGTAGTTTTGACTCATTTGTTTTTAATTTTCTAAAAACCATTGCATTAACTTATGAGGGAACTAAGTTTTCCAATTCTAAATTAATTTATCTTAGGCTGACAAAAGATCACCTATAACGTTATTAATCAATTATTATTGGCAGGGATTTCCATGTGTGGAACGAGTCTTGGTTCAAGAGACCAGACCTACCCGATGGTTACAATGGTTGGCAAGCATTTGATCCTACACCTCAAGAGTGTAACGAAGGTATATAGATTATTAGTTAAAAAAGTGAAATAGTTAAAAATAGTTTACAAATGTAAAAATAGTTTGAAGATACTAAATGGTAAATAGAAGCCGTAATACTAAGAAGGAAAGTCAATTCATTAGTCTAAGGAAAAATTAGAAAAAGGAAAAATTAGAAAAAGAAAAGCAAACCACAAAACAGAAAACGACAAATGTTGAGTAACTCTAAGCTCACTATAAAACAGGGTTTCACATTTATATCACAGGGTTGTAACAAGTGTAACCCGACGAACGCAACTAATGGAGAAGGAACTACTTACCCCTCCGGAACACCTGTGTTAATCTCCATCCCCGGTTGTCAGTTGGCATATCGTTAATTAATTTTAAATTCCATTTTCTGAGCAGTGTTTTGTAAATCATTGTTTGTCCTTTCTGTGATTTTCTTTTGCCATTGTATTGTCTGTCTGTTTTTGATTTACAGTTTCTCAATACCCCTTTGATATCGTCAAGCTTTTCTTAATCTTGCCTTCTTCGTCATCGTGAACAGATCCTGCTCCACTAGCGAAGACTTCTGTGGCAACTCAAACACTAAAATATAGTATTTCTGTTGATATGAAACAATCTTGGAAACGTGTATAGTTAAAAGTTAATTTAACATTTCAACGGGATTTCAGTTACTCTCGATAGTTTAGAGAGATTTTATATCCTTGAAACTCGAGTAAAACATACATTTGAAGAGTAATGGTCTAGCAAGAAGTATATAATTAAATAACATATCTGATTCTTATTAATTTTACGTCTTAAAAATCATAAACGTCTGTTTAATATAGGTGTGTTTACTTGCGGACCAGCATCAGTTAAAGCAATAAAAAATGGACAACTGTATTTAGGATATGATGCAAGATTTCTGTTTGCGGAGGTAAACGGAGATCGCATTCACTGGACAATTGATGCTGATGGAAACATGGAGGCAATAGCGGAAGAGAAAAGCATTGTGGGAAGATTTGTCAGTACAAAGGCTGTTAATACCATTTCTAGAGAAGACGTTACCAATAGTTACAGATATGTAGAAGGTGAGTGGAGACGAATTGTTACAGATATGTAGAAGGTAAGTGAAGACGACATGTTACAGATATGTAGAAGGTGAGTGGAGACGAAATGTTACAGATATGTAGAAGGTGAGTGGAGACGACATGTTACAGATATGTAGAAGGTGAGTGGAGACGAAATGTTACAGATATGTAGAAGGTGAGTGGAGACGAAAGGTTACAGATATGTAGAAGGTGAGTGGAGACGAAATGTTGCAGATATGTAGAAGGTGAGTGGAGACGAAATGTTGCAGATATGTAGAAGGTGAGTGGAGACGACATGTTACAGATATGTAGAAGGTGAGTGGAGACGAAATGCTACAGATATGTAGAAGGTGAGTGGAGACGAAATGTTACAGATATATAAAAGGTGAGTGGAGACGACATGTTGCAGATATGTAGAAGGTGAGTGGAGACGAAATGTTACAGATATGTGGAAGGTGAGTGGAGACGAAATGTTACAGATATGTAGAAGGTGAGTGGAGACGAAATGTTACAGATATGTAGAAGGTGAGTGGAGACGACATGTTACAGATATGTAGAAGGTGAGTGGAGACGAAATGTCACAGATATGTAGAAGGTGAGTGGAGACGAATTGCTACAGATAGGTAGAAGGTGAGTGGAGACGAAATGTCACAGATATGTAGAAGGTGAGTGGAGACGAAACGTTACAGATATGTAGGTGAGTGGAGACGAAATGACACAGATATGTAGAAGGTGAGTGGAGACGAAATGTCACAGATATGTAGAAGGTGAGTGGAGACGACATGTTACAGATATGTAGAAGGTGAGTGGAGACGACATGTTACAGATATGTAGAAGGTGAGTGGAGACGACATGTTACAGATATGTAGAAGGTGAGTGGAGACGAAATGATACAGATATGTAGAAGGTGAGTGGAGACGAAATGTCACAGATATGTAGAAGGTGAGTGGAGACGACATGTTACAGATATGTAGAAGGTGAGTGGAGACGAAATGTTACAGATATGTAGAAGGTGAGTGGAAACGAAATGTTACAGATATGTAGAAGGTGAGTGGAGACGACATGTTACAGATATGTAGAAGGTGAGTGGAAACGAAATGTTACAGATATGTAGAAGGTCAGTGGAGAAGACATGTTACAGATATGTAGAAGGTGAGTGGAAACGAAATGTTACAGATATGTAGAAGGTCAGTGGAGACGAAATGTTACAGATATGTAGAAGGTGAGTGGAGACGACATGTTACAGATATGTAGAAGGTGAGTGGAGACGAAATGCTACAGATATGTAGAAGGGGAGTGGAAACGAAATGCTACAGATATGTAGAAGGTGAGTGGAAACGAAATGTTACAGATATGTAGAAGGTGAGTGGAGACGACATGTTACAGATATGTAGAAGGTGAGTGGAGACGAAATGTTACAGATATGTAGAAGGTGAGTGGAGACGACATGTTACAGATATGTAGAAGGTGAGTGGAGACGAAATGTTACAGATATGTAGAAGGTGAGTGGAGACGACATGTTACAGATATGTAGAAGGTGAGTGGAAACGAAATGTTACAGATATGTAGAAGGTGAGTGGAGACGACATGTTACAGATATGTAGAAGGTGAGTGGAGACGAAATGTTACAGATATGTAGAAGGTGAGTGGAAACGAAATGTTACAGATATGTAGAAGGTGAGTGGAGACGAAATGTTACAGATATGTAGAAGATGAGTGGAGACGAAATGTTACAGATATGTAGAAGGTGAGTGGAAACGAAATGTTGCAGATATGTAGAAGGTGAGTGGAGACGAATTGTTACAGATATGTAGAAGGTGAGTGGAGACGAAATGCTACAGATATGTAGAAGCTGAGTGGAAACGAAATGCTACAGATATGTAGAAGGTGAGTGGAGACGACATGTTACAGATATGTAGAAGCTGAGTGGAAACGAAATGCTACAGATATGTAGATGGTGAGTGGAGACGAAATGTTACAGATATGTAGAAGGTGAGTAGAGACGAAATGTTACAGATATGTAGAAGGTGAGTGGAAACGAAATGTTACAGATATGTAGAAGGTGAGTGGAAACGAAATGTTGCAGATATGTAGAAGGTGAGTGGAGACGAAATGTTACAGATGTGTAGAAGGTGAGGGGAAACGAAATGTTACAGATATGTAGAAGGTGAGTGGAAACGAAATGTTACAGATATGTAGAAGGTGAGTGGAGACGAAATGTTACAGATATGTAGAAGGTGAGTGGAAACGAAATGTTGCAGATATGTAGAAGGTGAGTGGAGACGAATTGTTACAGATATGTAGAAGGTGAGTGGAGACGAAATGTTACAGCTATGTAGAAGGTGAGTGGAGACGACATGTTACAGATATGTAGAAGGTGAGTGGAGACGAAATGTTACAGATATGTAGAAGGTGAGTGGAGACGAAATGTTACAGATATGTAGAAGCTGAGTGGAAACGAAATGCTACAGATATGTAGAAGGTGAGTGGAGACGACATGTTACAGATATGTAGAAGCTGAGTGGAAACGAAATGCTACAGATATGTAGAAGGTGAGTAGAGACGAAATGTTACAGATATGTAGAAGGTGAGTGGAAACGAAATGTTACAGATATGTAGAAGGTGAGTGGAAACGAAATGTTGCAGATATGTAGAAGGTGAGTGGAGACGAAATGTTACAGATGTGTAGAAGGTGAGGGGAAACGAAATGTTACAGATATGTAGAAGGTGAGTGGAGACGAAATGTTACAGATATGTAGAAGGTGAGTGGAAACGAAATGTTGCAGATATGTAGAAGGTGAGTGGAGACGACACGTTACAGATATGTAGAAGGTGAGTGGAGACGAAATGTTACAGCTATGTAGAAGGTGAGTGGAGACGACATGTTACAGATATGTAGAAGGTGAGTGGAGACAAAATGTTACAGATATGTAGAAGGTGAGTGGAGACGAAATGCTACAGATATGTAGAAGGTGAGTGGAGACGACATGTTACAGATATGTAGAAGGTGAGTGGAGACGAAATGTTACAGATATGTAGAAGGTGAGTGGAGACGAAATGTTACAGCTATGTAGAAGGTGAGTGGAGACGAAATGTTACAGATATGTAGAAGGTGAGTGGAGACGAAATGTTACAGATATGTAGAAAGTGAGTGGAGACGAAATGTTACAGATATGTAGAAGGTCAGTGGAGACGAAATGATACAGATAAGTAGAAGGTGAGTGGAGACGAAATGATACAGATATGTAGAAGGTGAGTGGAGACGACATGTTACAGATATGTAGAAGGTGAGTGGAGACGAAATGTTACAGATATGTAGAAGGTCAGTGGAGACGAAATGATACAGATAAGTATAAGGTGAGTGGAGACGACATGTTACAGATATGTAGAAGGTGAGTGGAAACGAAATGTTACAGATATGTAGAAGGTGAGTGGAGACGAAATGTTACAGATATGTAGAAAGTGAGTGGAGACGAAATGTTACAGAATAGACCATTTGTACATTTAGGACTTTGATTCTAAAATTATACTTTTTACATGAGTTATTTCCCATTAAAATCACACACAACGGTCGTCTGTCATGGAAAGTTTACTCAAAATATCATATATGTATCCCCATAAACTGTTCACAATGTTAGTGTTATACTAACTTGTGAATGTTTTGTTTGACATAAAGTCATCCTCTGAAATTTTACAAGTTTCAAATATCTACAAATTATGAAACTCATGTATTTAAATTCGTTATCCTTTCCATTGCTGTAGCATTTTTCCCGCCTTAAGGAAACTAATTCGTATAAAACAGGGTATACAAATGTATAATTTTAGATTCAAATCGCGAATTTTGCATGTATGAAATATTTATATAAATATATTAGTGTTGAATTGTATGACATCGTCCGTTAAAGAAATAAAAGATGTTTCTTGTGGTTACATAAGAAGTAGAGGGCACTATATACAACAAGAAAAATGTAAATAACGTCTCATTGAAAGTATATCTGTGTAAATATAAGCTAATGCAATCTCCTAAAACTGTACATACAAATGTATCTAACATGATAGGTATTATGGGATGAAGGAGACAAATGTAAATATCTTCAGATTGTTTTAGTTTACAGAAGTATCCCATGTTATTTATCCTGTGTTGTCTACATTAGATTTTATTTCCTGTTATATTGGACTAACCATCACTGTTGTAATAGAACATGTATATTATATAAGAGAAGAGAATGTCATAGATAGTCTGCTATCTAGATTACGTCACATTGTATTAACATGATTTCCTACAATTTCTGTCTCATGTCAAAAGGAAATTGACTAACTTAAAAACATAAAGTCTAGCGTAAATTGTTGCACAGACACGCACATGCTTAGAACCAGTGGAAAGATTGAACTGGATCTTCTGGACGATTACATCTCGATGCACTTCGAATTTAGAGACACAATAAAGGGAATGTTTTCATTATATATACCACACTGTCGGACAGTTCGAAAATCCAATGGAAAATCGTACAAAAATGCTAAATAGATACCCCTAACACACAAATGCATGACCGCGCAATTGCCTGACTTGGTACAGGCTCTCCAATAAAAAGTGACGGGGTTACATTTATTTTATTTGCCTAAGCCTACCCGTTAAGCTAAGTGATGCGGTAATGCTAGTGTTTTCTTTCCACATGTGAGTAAAATGTCAAACCTCACATATAACCGGGAGAAAAGCGTTTTTCTAAAGAATGCTATATAATCCTGAATACAGTTGAAATACTGCTCGCTGAACGGTAAGCAATAATCAATCAAGTCATCCTACTTTGGTTGTAAACATTTTTTGAAGCTACCAATAGGAAATCAAAAACCGTACGTCGAAGGACACACACTATGATAAAACACCTTATTTATTTTTAGGAACGTCCGAATATGAGGAAGTCATTAAGCTGTCCAAAAAACTATGTTCCAGAAAAGAGGTAGGAATAGTCACTCCGTCAGCAGACGACATAGAATTTAGTTATAAAGGCAGCATACAAAAGAATGGAGATGTTGATGTGGAAGTCAAAATGAAAAATATCGGCAAAGAATCGAGAGTTGTTGACATCAATATCACCGCCATAGCAACCAAATACACAGCTGTTCCGTCCAATGACCTCAAAGACAGTATGGCTGCAAATGTACTGGAACCCGGAGCAGGTATTATGCACCATATATTATTCGTGGGCGATATATATAATAAATATGATAGTAAAAGTGTCAATAATGTGTAAATGACAAGCACCTGTCCTGTGTTAAAAAAATAAGGATATTGCTATTGGCTTCCTTAAAAGATAATATTGCAGAAAGTAAAGCTATACATTATGAACACGAAATAGTATGAAAATGTTTGTCTGGTTTCTGTTATGTCATTGCCAACCACAAAGACAAGCACGGACATTGATTATGCAGTCGAAAAAAAATTCTTTTTGTTGCATATATTGTGTTGAATTATTTTCTTTTTATCTTTACAGAAAATCTTACAAAGTTGACTCTAAAAGTAACAGATTATGTAAACATAATAGACCCTGACAGTCATATTAATGTGTACGTCATAGCCAATGTCAAGGAGACTAATCAGAAATATATAAACAGAGATATCATTAGATGTGAGAGACCCAATCTAGAACTGAAAGTAAGTAACACCACATGAATTTATTAATTGAAAAAATAATCAGTTCTGATGTAAATTCACATGTCATTTAGATATTAATTCCATATTTACAGAATTTAATATTATTATCTCTCCTTTCCTATTTTTGTATGTGTTGTCGTTCGTTGGTATGTATTCTGATATAATTGCAATGGTTAAAATTAATAATTCCTGTGAAAATGAAAAAAAGGTATTTTTTTATACCCCAAATATATATGATAATTCGAATTATCAGGTAATTCTGGGTTAGAATAAGATTGAAACTGCTGCAGATATCTGAAAATATAACACATCGGTGATGTAGTGATTAGCTGTTCACCCCAGATCAATCAAAGACTATACAATTGGTATTTGTTTCTTCTCCGCTAAGCCCACAGCGTTAAGGAGAAAGAGCAAATACTGGTTGACTCGCAATCAGGATAATGTGTCCGAGCGGGACGACATGTCTATCCACGGACTCACTATACAAATTGTTGGTATAGTACAAAGCAGATTTCATCAGCATCCCATTGAAAATGAAGTTGTTCTCTCCATGATATAGCTGAACCATTGCTGAGTAGCTGAACCATTGCTGAGTTCTCGTTTAACCACAATCGCCCACTTACTCACTGCCAGAACATAATGAGATTTAAAAACAGGTAGAAAACGAGATTTTCTTACCTGTTTTGAAGCGAGTGCAAATTCATTTTATTTTTTATCATTTATATACGTATATTATGGTTATCCAGCAATGTCAAAAGGTCCCAAGCAAGTGACAAATTTTGTGAAAAGAGCAGAAACAATCGTCATTCTTATCGTGTTGAAGGGGTTCTCTCTCGCATCCGAACTGTTACTTGTATCTTTATTTTTTACTCTTGGTTATATATTTTAGACTGAAGGAAATGCTACTGTTGGAAAACCACTGGATGTTATAGTGAAACTGGTAAATGCCCTGTCGGTGCCTCTCACTGGAGGTTACATTAATCTGGAGGGACCAGGGATGCAGCGAGTCAATGCTGTAAAGATAAAGTTAGTATGATGTTAATAGCGTTTGGTAAATTTCTCTTTGGGCGCCTTGGAATTATAGTATATCCAGTTTGACATAAGTCGTATTGGTATTTCTTTTAAAAGTTAACTGTAAAGAGTTATACAAGTTGTTATTGACATCCCTTGAGGCAACAACTGGGTGTAAAATAGTACTTGGTGTATCCACAACAGTATAGCATCCATTGAGACAACAACTGGGTGTAAAATAGTATTTGGTGTCTCCATAACAGTATAGCATCCATTGAGACAACAACTGGGTGTCAAATAGTACTTGGTGTCTCCACAACAATATAACATCCCTTGAGGCAACAACTGGGTGTAAAATAGTACTTGGTGTCTCCACAACAGCATAACATCATTTGAGGTAACAACTGGGTGTAAAATAGTACTTGGTGTCTCCACAACAGTACAACATCCCTTGAGGCAACAACTGGGTGTTAAATATTACTTGGTGTCTCCACAACAATATAACATCCATTGAGGCAACAACTGGGTGTAAAATAGTACTTGGTGTCTCCACAACAGTATAACATCCCTTGAGGCAACAACTGGGTGTAAGATAGTACTTGGTGTCCCACAACAATATAACATACCTTGAGGCAACAACTGGGTGTAAAATAGTACCTGGTGTCTCCACAACAGTATAACATCACTTGAGGTAACAACTGGGTGTAAAATAGTACTTGGTGTCTCCACAACAGCATAGCATCCCTTGAGGTAACAACTGGGTGTAAAATAGTACTTGGTGTCTCCACAACAGTATAGCATCCCTTGAGGCAACAACTGGGTGTAAAATAGTACTTGGTGTCTCCACAACAATATAACATTCATTGAGGCTACTACTGGGTGTAAAATAGTACTTGGTGTCTCCACAACAATATAACATCCCTTGAGACAACAACTGGGTGTAAAATAGTGCTTGGTGTCTCCACAACAGTATAACATCCCCTGAGGCAACAGCTGGGTGTAAGATAGTACTTGGTGTCTCCACAACAATATAACATACCTTGAGGCAACAACTGGGTGTAAAATAGTACTTGGTGTCTCCACAACAGTATAACATCATTTTAGGCAACAACTGGGTGTAAAATAGTACTTGGTGTCTCCACAACAATATAGCATTCCTTGAGGCAACAACTGGGTGTAAAATAGTACTTTGTGTCTCCACAACAATATAGCATCCCTTGAGGCAACAACTGGGTGTAAAATAGTGATTGGTGTCTCCACAACAGTATAACATCATTTGAGGCAACAACTGGGTGTAAAATAGTACTTAGTGTCTCCACAACAGTATAGCATCCCTTGAGGCAACAATTGGGTGTAAAATAGTACATGGTGCCTCCACAACAATATAACATCCCTTCTAAAGTGCATCTGCTGGATGTGCGGTACAAATTAAATGCACAGCTCGCCCTGAAGACGGGATATAGCTATGTGTCCATATATTAGGGGTTATGGTAAAGCAACTAATAACAACTGGATGCGATTCAAACAAATGGTTTTGTGTCTCAGTCTATCTTCTTGGATTGCGCTGTTGAAGTCCTTTTTTGCGATCCATGAAAAGAGAGTTTGAACAGTGATGGCCAACAATTTCATAAATATCTACAAAGCAAACAACTACCTCATACTTTAAATCAGTTGACAAAAAACACGACTTTGGTCTGTGGAAGTCCTAGCCATAGCTTCTCGCATGCGCAAAATTGGGTGGGGTTAGGCCGATTGATGAGATCAAAATCCTCTCTTCTTAATAATTGAATCACCAACTACAATATAGATAAACATAGCAGGGCATTGATCAGTGAATGCTCGTAGTTACCTGATCAGTGAATGTTCGTAGTTACCTGATCAGTGAATGCTCGTATTTACCCGATCAGTGAATGCTCGTAGTTACCTGATCAGTGAATGCTCGTAGTTACCTGATCAGTAAATGCTCGTAGTTACCTGATCAGTGAATGCTCGTAGTTACCTGATCAGTGAATGCTCGTAGTTACCTGAGTTCACCCTCGGTGTTTACTGGGTTTCGCGTTGCTCGATCCTTAGTTTTCTGTGTAGTGTTTTGTAGATCGTTGTTTGTTCTTTTGTCATTTTTCCTTTGGCCTTTGTATTGTCTGTCCTTCTTCGACTTATGGCTTATGACATACCTCTTGGTAAATTTAAACAGTACATAGGACATAAACATTTTAGCAGATGTAATATGACTATGTCAATCTTTATTGTTTTTATTTTTCCTTTCTTCACAGGAAACCGATAGCCCCAAATGAGGAATTCCGGGAAACCATCCAGATTAAACCGCGACGACCAGGCAGACGCGAAATTATCGCAAATTTCCATTGTAAACAATTGTGTGACGTGACTGGCGTAACAGAGGTAGAAATTTCTGGAGAAAGTACAAAGTCCTGAAACTGTTGTTGTGATAACATTTAAACGGTTGTGATCTTCATTTTTTGAGTTTCGCAGCAATTCTGGTGTTTTTTTTGGCAAAATATGTTATGCTAAGTGTATGTCTATATTAATATTATACAATATATAGATGACTGCAGTATATTATAATTAAATTATTTATGCACTTTTATCATTTGTTGTTCAATAACATATAGCATCTAAGCTATCCTTTTATCAAGGATTTGGTAACATGAAGTCGGTGACGTCATTATAAAATCATATTAGAAAACAGCGATATCAGGCTAGTTTCTTTAAAAATAGATATCATCGCATATAAAGATCAAAGGGAAAACATACAACTCATCGAAAATCCGATAAGTTATAAATAGTCCATGTATTATAGAGCAATGCTCCTCATATCAGCTTTATCAAATATTTCAAGACTTATTTTTAGAATTTGGACTGGAAAGACGTTCGGAAACAACATCATACCAAAAAACTATGTTATTACATATGTTATTACAGCTATTGCGATCACCTTTCGGCCGTTTTCAGACGTCGTCGTTAACATTTGACATTTTGACCATCTCTTCTGAAACTACTGGGCCTTTACTTTGCCGGAAGGATGCTTGTGAGGTCATCTACCAATATACCTCATGTTGAGTACCACTAGTGGAACAGGAACAACTGCTTCTGATTATCGGCTCATGTTGAGTACCACTAGTGGAACAGGAACAACTGCTTCTGATTATCGGCTCATGTTGAGTGCCACTAGTGGAACAGAAACAACTGCTTCTGATTATCGACTCATGTTGAGTGCCACTAGTGGAACAGGAACAACTGCTTCTGATTATCGGCTCATGTTGAGTACCACTAGTGGAACAGGAACAACTGCTTCTGATTATCGGCTCATGTTGAGTGCCACTAGTGGAACAGAAACAACTGCTTCTGATTATCGACTCATGTTGAGTACCACTAGTGGAACAGGAACAACTGCTTCTGATTATCGGCTCATGTTGAGTGCCACTAGTGGAACAGGAACAACTGCTTCTGATTATCGGCTCATGTTGAGTACCACTAGTGGAACAGGAACAACTGCTTCTGATTATCGGCTCATGTTGAGTGCCACTGGTGGAACAGGAACAACTGCGTCTGATTATCGGCTCATGTTGAGTGCCACTAGTGGAACAGGAACAACTGCTTCTGATTATCGACTCATGTTGAGTGCCACTAGTGGAACAGGAACAACTGCTTCTGATTATCGACTCATGTTGAGTACCACTAGTGGAACAGGAACAACTGCTTCTGATTATCGGCTCATGTTGAGTGCCACTAGTGGAACAGAAACAACTGCTTCTGATTATCGGTTCATGTTGAGTACCACTAGTGGAACAGGAACAACTGCTTCTGATTATCGGTTCATGTTGAGTGCCACTAGTGGAACAGGAGCAACTGCTTCTGATTATCGGTTCATGTTGAGTGCCACTAGTGGAACAGGAACAACTGCTTCTGATTATCGGCTCATGTTGAGTACCACTAGTGGAACAGGAACAACTGCTTCTGATTATCGGCTCATGTTGAGTGCCACTAGTGGAACAGAAACAACTGCTTCTGATTATCGGCTCATGTTGAGTACCACTAGTGGAACAGAAACAACTGCTTCTGATTATCGGTTCATGTTGAGTGCCACTAGTGGAACAGGAGCAACTGCTTCTGATTATCGGTTCATGTTGAGTACCACTAGTGGAACAGGAACAACTGCTTCTGATTATCGGTTCATGTTGAGTGCCACTAGTGGAACAGAAACAACTGCTTCTGATTATCGGTTCATGTTGAGTGCCACTAGTGGAACAGGAACAACTGCTTCTGATTATCGGCTCATGTTGAGTGCCACTAGTGGAACAGGAACAACTGCTTCTGATTATCGGCTCATGTTGAGTGCCACTAGTGGAACAGGAGCAACTGCTTCTGATTATCGGTTCATGTTGAGTACCACTAGTGGAACAGGAACAACTGCTTCTGATTATCGGTTCATGTTGAGTGCCACTAGTGGAACATGAACAGCTGCTTCTGATTATTCATGTGGCATCTTAAGCACTTATATGAAGCGAACGAATTCTTAGTGTGAGGCATTTGGAATGACGAAAGGTTTAGAGAAGAGGCAATCTGAAGCCGAACATCGAAGGACGGACAATGCAAAGGCCAAAATAAACAGGTCAAACAGACACATTGTGATCGACAAAGGTGTAATCAGAATCAATGGACAACAGAAAAAGTTACCAAAAGAAAAGCAATGTTCAGGAAAACTCTATATCGAAGACTAAAGATAGAGCTACACGACCCCCCACTGTAACTAGATGTTAATTCAAGATAAAGATAGAGCTACACGACCCCCCACGTTAACTAGATATTAATTCAAGGTAAAGATAGAGCTACACGACCCCCCACTTTAACTAGATATTAATTCAAGGGTAGAAATGTATTGGTCACATACATGGAGCTTGTAGTATCTTAAAACAACGTACGCATTAATGTCCCGTCCCTTAGACGAGTTGGGTGCTTTTGGCACAATTGGAACCATTTTGGTACGTTTGCCTTGAGATAAATGTGATGTCAAAACTAACTTAAGAGCACAAAACACAAATATATACTGTGAGGTATACTTTTTTTTAAACTGGTACAGATCATAGTTACATTGTTAGAGTGTATTGATATTGTTATCTTGGTAATATATAACAGACACTCTAATAGAACCCATTATAGGTAAATATTGACTTTTGCAATGAATTAAATATTTAACGTTGATGTCAAGTAGCGATATAGCCACCAATCTGATTGCGAAATTTCTGTAAGTAATTTGACAAAGAATTAGTTACGACAAGTTGAAGATACTAAGAAGAGTTTGAAGATACCAAAGGGAGGTAATCAGAATCTGTAAATCGAAGAAGAACAGACAACACAATGTCCAAAAGAAAAAGTACACAAGGACACCAGGAGAGAGAGAGAGAGAGAGAGAGAGAAAGAGAGAGAGAGATTGGACCATTGATTATAATTTCCTTTACGTATCTTTTATTTGACGAGTAAAATTATTCTTTAGTATTCCATGGACAACAAAAATAAATGAAAATAAACTTAAGCACGGTATATCACAACCCTATTCTTATTAAAAACACCCATCCGGCACTTTGAGTTAAACTAAGTTGCATAACCGATCTCACCCTACAAGTTTGCACCACTAAGTGGACTTAATTCGTATTTCGCTTAGCTCCGTCACTTTTCTTTTATTGAAGTTCCCGTATTAAAGCCATGAGAATGCACGGTCGTGGATATGTTTGTTAGAATTGTAGATTTTTCCTGTTATTTATGTTTTTTGTGATATATTTTACCCGATTTTTCTATTGCATTTTGGTATTAATAGTTGTGTGTTTTTTTATACGTTAAGCACGAATCAATAAGATAAATATTAAAATTGGTGTAGAAATGTAGATTTATTTTTTGAGAAATAAAAACGTACATATTGTGTATGCTAAGACAGTGAATAGTATGGGTGAATATTACCTCCCCATTTTCTAAAATGTGAGCGACCTTTACCTATGTTTAATTGGACCAGGACACTTTCTAAGCACAGGTAAAAAGTTGACGTTGACAGTGTTTCAACTTCAGTCAAAGTCTTTACAACTGTAATGTCTGCTTTAAATGAAGCTGATGTAACAACATGTTCAATTTGCCTTCAACAGTTTAACATTCCAAAATATTTGCCATGTTTACATACATTTTGTCAGAGTTGTATATCAACGTATATTACTTCCTTGCTTGAACGGGACGTGAAAACGAGCATTGAATGTCCAGTTTGTAAAGTATCCGTCAGCGCTCCAGAGGGTCAATGTACAGCAGAAGACTGGGCACAGCGCCTACCATTAAATTTCCTCCTTATTGGGTTAATGGAAAAACACAAACTTCACAGGTCTGAAAAAAATATGTATGTCATGTGAACGATTCCAAGTTAAATCAACTGCTACATGTATTTGTGTCAAATGCTCTGATACGTTGTGTAGCAATTGTGTGAAATTCCATAAATCAAATAAATCGAGCAGTTATCATGAAATACTCTCAATATCGGACATTTCTAAAGATAGTCAAAATATAAAAACATTCAAAAACAATTGTTTTGAACATAAAAATAAAGAAATTGAGCTGTTTTGTATGGACCATGATATCCCGTGTTGTTCTACCTGTGTTGCTGTCAAACATAGAAAATGTGAACATGTTCTAACAATAGATGATGCTGCTGATGACTTTGTCTCATCTAAAGAGACAGACAAGATTACAAATGATCTCGATAATATACTACATGACATCAACACTTTTGAAAGTCATACCCAAAACTGCTTATCAAATTTAGAAGCTATGTACAAGTCAGAAAAAGAAAAGACAGAGTCTTTCTGGGAAATACTTTACCAGAAGCTTAACGTGACGGAAAAATTTCAGAAAGACACTCTATTGAAGATGTACCAGGAACAAGTCTGCTACATTCAGTCAAAATCAAGCGAGATCCAGAATCATAAAAAGGCAGTGGAAAACGATAGAAGAATTTTAGGTATCAGTATAAAGGAAGCTTCGGCTGTTCAGGTATTGATAGAATCCAAAAAACTTCAAAAGCAACTAGAACACCACAAACATTTACCTAAACAAATTTCAACCACGTGCTGTGATTGTACTCTTCTATATAGAATTTCTAGTAATGTTGACGAAATGCTAAATAGAATAGAGGAAAATATCAAAATCAGTTGTGACACGTCAAGTTGTAACATTGCATTTAAAAGCGTAGTGGAAAACAACAGTGACACAGAAAAAGAATGTAATGATTCTGATACCTACTATGACTATACGATGATTGACGAATGACGATGATTAACGGTAATTACATTTACGTGCAACAAACTGCAATGTGATCTAGTTTTGATATATACTATATTTTACAATAATGTACTGAATTCAAACTTAAGTTGTATGATAATGATTTGTATGACATATATTTTCATATATAATTTATATATGGATGTTTATTGACTTGCTGTTAGCCTTATTTTGTCCCGATTTCATACACACATCTCCATTTGCACCATGGATTCCATAGAAGCTGTAGTTAAGTATGACGGTTATATTGTTCATGGAACGCCCTCTTTTCAAAATCAAATCTGAGAGCAAAACTCTACGAAAAGTTTGAAGACATCAAAGGGGTAAATAGACGCCGTCAGTTGAGAAAAGGCTGCTGAACAATGCGCAAATGAATAAAGACAAACGGAGAAACACTAATCCAGCATATAGTACACGTAAACTACAGATCAGCAGCACAAACGCCGTAGTAACCAGCAGTGAACACAGGAGCTCCGGAAGGGTAAGCACTTCCTGCTCCTCTGTTGGTACCCGTCATATTACTAATGTTATAGATCTGAGGTAAAGTCATTTTAGTGATAAGTCATGAACCATGCAGTCATCATTATTCTACAACAACATAGCCGAATTGGGAAATGAGATCCATACTATTTTGGAATGGGAATCATTTCTATATCTTATGTGGTTCTGCAGCAGTAGTTAATACAAAAGGCCAATGCAATATATTCTGACCGTTATCATTTGCATTGTCTATAAATAAATAAAAACTTAGATATCTAATGAAGTGACCACGACACGTTTCTGTAATAACCTTCATCAGGTACGCTGATAGTCAAAAGATGGGAAAATCACATAATTTAATAGTGTTTGGGAGTAAGTAACATAAACAAAGTGCATAAACAGGATGTCAAATCAGTTTAGGCTACATATGTCTGAGGGAGGAGACATGTTAAATGTCTACATTCTTTCAATAGGAATAAAGAGAACACTTTTTAACGATGGTTGTCTCAAGTTCTTCAGTTTGAAATAGTTTAGGGTGTCTATTTCCGTGACACATTTCGCTACCACAACATGTGATAATTAAACATGACAATGACATGCAGTCTGTTGACTCTCATTCAGATAAAATACAATTTGATCGCATATAAAATGTTTGATGAAAGTTTCGACAACGAAATTGATAATGTTATAAGACAAGTCAAATATGGACAAGTGGTGGGAGCATGACCCTCGCTTCAGCAAACTGTATCTACTAGTTGAGCCATTAACGAATTCATATTTTCAGCAGAAAATAATAACCTGTCTCAAAGATCTAACGTTTTTTCTATGTGCAGATGCAATAAATCTAGAAGTGTCAGACTTACACTTTAACAATAACATCTTTATGTGATTAACAATAACCAGTACATGTTGCATTTCCCGTGTATGGAGTATATATTTCACAACTCATACTCTACGTTCCAGCTTGCAGTTTGTATATAGTCTTTTTACAACGTCACCGTTTTGTGACTACTGAACTATTAAATCAAAGGTTCTTTAGAATCGTCTCATCTTATTTAAACAAATCAGGAGACATCAACACCTTGTTGCAAAGTTTTCAGTCAATTACGTACAGATGACAAAATATTGTATTGGCAATTATATAGATTTTGGTTAAGAGTTTAGTATTATTTAACCAATCGGCTGTGTTTTTAATACAACTAGTTTGATGCATATGATAACTATGTGTGAGGATTTTACTCACATGTTGAACACACTTGCATTACCGCATTATTTTATTGGTGGAGGAAACCGGAGTACCGTGAGAAAACTACCGACCTGTCACAAGTTACTGACAAACTTTATCACATAATGTTGTATCGAGTACACCTCGCTATGAGCGGGATTCGAACTCACAACTTCAGTGGTGATAGGCACTGATTGCACAGGTAGTTGTAAATCCAACTACCACACAACGACGACCCCTATATCACAGAGAAGTGAAATAGAAAACAGTGTGAATCGCTCTTGTAGTTAGTTTTGTTGACGACAGAATTAATTTGTTTCACAGTTCAGAAATAAACATCATTGACAGCTAATAACATCATCTAAGAACAGTATCTACAATTAGTTTTGAATACACACTTAGTTGTATTAACAATGATCGTTTAGAACTTCTAAATTAGAAGTCAAAATATGCATTCGATTTCATAACAGAAAAGAAACAAGTCAGCAATGGAGTGGAGACATTAAGTTTCCCGTCAGAATCCAACCCTTTGACGAACAACTTAACCATCAACGATACTGATATCAATTACGTGAAATAAATGTGTACTTATATGTGTGAGATTATTTCTTTGTCGCTGAGGAAAAGCACACATCTATCTCATATATATATAATTAAAACCTGGATTAAAGACAATTAGATTAAATATGTAAAATTTATCTTCAGCTACTGTGTATGGTATAGTGACATATAAGGTATATAAGTTACAATTATCGTGTGTAATCGGGATAACATGTGATTTTAAAGATAACAAATAACAGTTGATAATAATATATGTCAGTACAGTATCATACTTATCTCAAGTGGTGTCGTACCAACACAAAAAAAAACTGTATTCGTACTAAACTGGAGTAAGCAGGTACAGCTGAACCAGAACATCTGAGTTCATCCTCAGTTTTAGTCACGGTTCATTGGTTTTCTGTGTAGTGTTTTGTGGATGTTTTGTTTGTCTTTTTATCGTTTTTTTAAGCCATTGTATTGTTTGTCCTACTTCATTTTTTTTTCACAAAAATAGTGCTTTGAGGTAGGCGAATATTTCGAGATGCTCGGTATACAATATATACAAACAGGTATTCGAGATGTCCGGTGTACATTATACAAACAAGTACTACAATATAGTTTACTTCGTGTTATCAAAAAGATAACTACATATCTCTGTTCGATATTAGGAGATTTAATCGTATTACGTATGAGCAAATACACCCCTTTTGATTGACGACCAAAAATGTTCTCAAATCCGAAGAGATTTCCGACCAAAAACAATAACTGTACAAACAAACAAACAAAAATATATAAGGTTGGATAACGCGAAATCCCACTAAAGCCAAGTGTGAGATCGATCAAGCAAAACAAAATACACAATTTCAATTCAAACTGGTCTGCCCTATGAGAACAGTCTAGTATATGGCGTTTCAGATGGGATATCCCCTGCGAGACAGACCATTGTGACATATTGCGAGACTTTTACCGTGGCGAGGAGACAAACATTTAATAGAGAATGATTTATAAACAGTTTCGTGGCTTTGATATGTTCATATTAAGATATCGTTTCCCTGCAACGTGTTTCAACCTAAAATCTGAAGAATTCAACTGACACTCCGAGAATGAAATCTTATTTGATAATCATTTCACAAATTCATTGTGTGGACTTTCATGCTATTCTTGGTGTTGAAGTGTTTTCTGGGTGTAGGCTATGAATATACATACACATGTATGTACCCAATAGCGTGTTACCCATTTATTAATGTCAATAATTACAGTTGTCGTCTGTTGTGTGAATTACCTCTTGTAAACAACATAGTATTTACATCATACTGAATAATAATGTAAGAGTTGCTTCCCTTTTGTCATGATAAATGAATTGACAGTATACGACCAAGTCATTTTATTTATAATTGTAATATAAATGCATTCTTTTCCTTTAGTTTTTTTATGGTATATATACCAGAATGTAAACAACAGCTTATCAACTATCAAATAATACACGCTGAATACGAGATATTGCACACTTTATATCTGGGTTGTAGTTTTTATTGGCTGCCGAGGGAAAAAACAGTCCCGAAAAAAACATTTCTGCAAACATTTTTTTAAATATACACTCTCAAATGGAAGCATTTAGCAAATGTTGTCTTTGTGAGTTTAATTTGATAAATATACAATCTGTATTGACATTTGAATACATAGTGAAATGTTTGTGCCGTTAGGAAACAAACTGCTAACTTGTTAAGCAACAATCAACCACACCTTACTTGTTTAATGAGATCTCATAAACAGTGAACTAATCACGGATGAACAGTTAATCAACAACAACTGAAGACAGATATGAGCAAGTTCACTCAGAAATATGGGGCATGTTTGATGTAACATCCAGAATTACTAGATCCAAAAATAATGTCATCTTTAATGTTTTTCAAAATAGCAAAATTGATAAACTTAATACACAATTCAACAAATATGTACTTGGTGCTGGAAAAAAAGCCTCAATCTGGGCAGTGGTTGGTGAACTTGGTAGATATCCGCTATATATTGATATTATCATTAGTATGATTAAATATTAGATTCATTTGCATGACGATACTCCAAGTCCTATATTAAGAGCAGCACTAGATGAACATTATGGTATGTTTCAGAGTGATCAGCATTGTTGGCTTACTTGTATTCATATTATTCTTAAAGAGCTGAACTTGCTAAACATAGTTTATTCACCAATTAGTTGTGGAAACAAAGAAATAAATGAACTGAAGCATAGATTAAAAGATGATTTTGCTCAGATTTGGAAAACTAATATTAATTTAGTTAAGTTTAACAATACCACTAGTAGAAATGAAAACAAATTAGGAACATAATTTAAGCCTATTGCCCCTCTTCTAGCCGATTTATTTTTATACTCATATGAGTTGGAGTTTCTTCAAAAGCTTGTAAAAGATAAGAAGATTCATGAGGCTAGAGTCTTTGATTTCACATACAGGTATATTGATGACGTTTTATCTATCAATAATTCTAGATTTGCAGTATTTCTTTCATTGATATATTCTCCAGAGCTGGAAGTTAAAGAGACCACAGATACAGCTTCGTCCGCATCATTTTTGGATTTATACCTCGAATTTGACGACAGTGGTCAACTCAGTACTAAAATTTATGATAAACGAGACGACTTCAATTTTAAAATCATAAATTTTCCAAATATGTGCAGCAATATACCAGCTTCTCCTGCATATGGTGCCTACATCTCGCAATTGATTCGCTATGCAAGGGCCAGTAGCAATTATTCTGATTTCCTGAAACGTCATCTTCATCTGAGAAACAGGCTACTGGACCAGGGCTATTAAAAGATTCGCCTTATTCGATCTCTTAAAAAGTTTATATTCCGATACCAAGATCTTGTCGAAATATATTCCGTCTCTGCAGAAACGATAATAAACGATGCATTTTCATATAGTGAAAATGTATCAATTTTTTTTTTTTTTATCAATGTGTGACGTAAAATTGTTTTTGACATTTACTTCACTGAATTTGGTACTGCTTTGACAACTATTTTACCTATTTTGTTCCAGTATTGTTATAAATACTGTTATAGTGACAGCCGGAATCTTTGAGCCGTCATGAAAGTGGGAGATTTGGTGCTTTAAAATCTGATTCAACCCACCATTTCTTTAGAAATGCCTATACCAAGTCAGGGTCATTACTGTTTTCACAGTTTTCCGGTTGTCTGTTTATATACTTATGAGATTTGACTTTATCTTTTATAAGATTGTTCGGAGTTCGGTAATTTTGTTATTACCCTTATTTGATATTGTGAACTTTCCATTTTTATGTAGCAACATTCCAGCAGCACCTGCATATGGAGTATATATCTCTCAGTTGATACGAAATTCCAGAGCTTGTGGCTCCTATCATGATTTCCTTGATAGAGGGCTACTGCTAACAAGGAAGGTACTCAACCAAGGGTTCCTAGTGGTTACGTTGAAGTCATTACATCGAAATTTGACGGTCGCCATCATCACTTGGTTAACCGTTACAGAATATGTGTGTCACAAAATATCACGGATATGTTCCGTTCATCGTAATCATAATTCGGTCCTATCCTCATTCATCACCGGGTTTGAAACTAGAGCTGGATGCAGTTAGTGGAGCATGTGAAGGAATCCTCCGTGTTTTTGTCCTGTTCAGTTGCTAAATCTTTAGTTTTCTATGTAGTGTTTTGCAGATAAGTGTTGTCTTTGTGTCCTTTTTCGCTTGGCCATTGTATTGTGTGTCCGTCTGTGATTTATGTTTTTTTTGTATCCTCAATCTTTCTTGTACATAGGTGCATTTATTTATAGAAATAATTTCCATTATTCATTCAATCTCATAATTGTCTAGTAGCACTTAATAGTTTGACTCGGAATTCGTTTTAGAATTGCACAATGTACTTGAATCGAATATTGTTTGCATGGACGGAAGCATTTTCTATTAATAATGATTACCGCTGAAATACTCCTAGAGTTATCCCCCATTGTACATGTTTTATTAGTTCTTACACTGGTCTCTTCAATATCGTATTAAGTAAAATAATTTAACAATTTGAAGATTCAGACAAATACTCCATTACATGTCTATCAAGTTTGAAGATACCAGATTCTTTATTTCTCTTAAACCATAATACATACAGGTATAGAGATATGAAAATATGTACACTATTTACAATATATACAGACAGGTCATAACAAGAGGTTAACCGGGAGTCGACACATCTTTATTAATAATTCTGACAAAACGACATAATTTTTGAAGTTCTATTTTTGAAGTTGATGTCATTAATAGTTTGAACTTTATTATGTTTGGATTTATACGAATGTTTTTCTTTATATAATTTTTTCTTTGATTGCCGAAATACTGACATTTAAATAGATAATGAAATTCATCTCCAATTTCTCCATTATTACATAAGGGACATATTCTATTCTCTCTGGCTATGTTTTTCCATCTACCATTTTCGACTGGTAACTTATGGTTTGTTGTTCTAAATTTACTTAATGTCAAATTATCCTTATCATTTAAAATATTTAAGTAGTTTTCGAAAACCAAATTATCTTTATATATTCTGTAATTCAGTGCCTTCGGAGAGTCGTTTACTGAAGAAAGCCACGTTTGGAGATATTGATCAGTGAGATTTTGTTTAATTGAGTGTTTCAACCACAATTCATTAATACAAGTTTGTGACTCCCAAATATAATTAAAACCACAATTACACAATATATGTTTTACATATTTCAACCACATAAAGTTTCTATCTCTCACTCGCAACATATTATACATACATTTATAAATGATAGCAGATAGTTTTGTTTGCTTTCCACTGATTAATTTAGCCCAAAAAGATATTGTTCTAACTTTTATATCAATGTCTAGGGGATATCTACCTAGTTCCCCATAAACCATGTAACTTGGTGTGGAAGTTTTAAAGTTAAGTAATAGTTTACAAAATCGCAAGTGCACCCTTTCTATAATTTCGTTTTTTGAAAACCCCCAAACTTCACACCCATACAATAAAATAGGTTTTATTATTTTATCAAATAAGTCTAACTGGCACTGAATTGATAGGTTATGTACTTTTCCTCTTTTTAAAACTTCGAACATTGCTTTTGTGGCTTTCTCTACTTGAGCTTTTTTTGCCATTGAAAAGTTCCCAGATTTTGAAAGTAAAACACCCAGATAATTAAATTCAGACACTATTCCAATTTCCATTTCATTAAATGTGAATGTTAGATTATTTGGAAGCCTCCCTCTAGAAAAAAACAAAATTTTAGTTTTTTCGACATTAACTTTAAGTTGCCAAAACTTACAGTATTCAGAAAAGACATCAAGTTGTTTTTGAAGATCCTCTTTGGATTCCGACATTATCACTGTATCGTCGGCGTACAGTATAACGAAAAGTTTCAGATATACATTTAACTGGTTTTCAATTTCTTCAGACAATGTTATCAACCCACTGACATTTTTTGACTGCAGGTAAGATTCTAAATCATTTAGAAAAATTGAAAACAAAAACGGGGATAAGTTCTCACCCTGTCTAACACCGTTTTCACACCTAAAGAAATCAGATTTACAATTGTTATATACTACACATGATTTAATGTTATCATACATATTTAATATCAAACGATACATTTTACCATTGACATTGTTCAATAAAAGTTTGTACCATAATGCTTCACGCCAGACTTTGTCGAACGCTTTTTCAAAGTCCACGAAAGCACAAAATATTTTTTTATTTTTACTTTTGAGACATTCGAAGAAGGAATAAAGGATAAATATACTATCAATAGTGGAGTATTGTTTACGGAATCCACACTGGCTTTCGTTTAATACCTTAAATTCTTCTGAGAATGTATTTAGTCTGTCGTTCAATATAGATGTGAAAAGTTTACCTAGGCAGCTTAATATGGTTATTGGTCGAAAATTGTTTGGGTCATATTTATTTCCTTTGTTTTTTAATATAGGTTTAATGCTTCCAATTAACCCTATATCAGGGTTAATACCTGTATCAAATATAACGTTAAATAACTTCTCGTATATGTTAATAAACTGGGTCGCGGTAGCTTTAATATACTCGTTTGTAATATAATCTTTTCCGCTAGCTTTATTACATTTTAACTTTTTTATACAATTCAAAATCTCATTTTTGTCGATATACTTATTAATTTCTTCATTTATTTGTTTTGTTTCCTGAACTTCTGGTTCAGGTAAGTTTGGCGTATCTTTTTGATTAGGTTTCTGGTTTAATTCCTTATAAAACTCGAAAAAAGTATCAAGTGGGATGTCTGGTTGCTCTTTTCTTTTACCTTTATTTAAAATTTTCCAAAATTCTTTTGGATGTTTTGTGCGCATAGTTTTAAGTTTATTTTGCATGTCTTTTCTATGTCGTGACATACTTATATCAAGTGTTCTTTTATACTGTCTTTCCGCTGCAGCTAACTCATTTTTAACTGCTTCTGTCTTATACCTTTTGTATTTTCTTTTCAATTTTCTATAATTTTGTCTTTGAAATTTACATTGCACAGTAAACCATGGTTTATGAGTTTTACTGTTATTTATTTGTTGCTTAGAGTTTTTTGTAGTACGTGTACCCAAAGTTTTCTTGGCCGAGTCTACAAATATTTCTGATAGGTCATGTACATATTGGTTAATAGACGGCTTACATGTGTTATCATTATTTGAGTTAATCAGTTTATTTTCTAGATCAATTACTTTCACTGTTTCTATATTTTCAATGAATTCTTGCAATTTTTCTGGGTCCCACTTGTTCATTACTTCCTCTTTATTAGATTGGTTACGAGATTCTGTCGCATTATTCGTTTTTTCGTTTACTTTAATTGAAACGGAAATTGGTGAGTGTGCGTCTGAATATAATTTAGAAAATTCTAATACATTTAGCCTAACAAAATTTGACAGGATATTTACATTACATAAACAATAGTCGACAACACTCGCACCTTTACATGTTAATTTTCCCTCTACATCCCCATTTAAACGTCCATTTAGAATGAAAAAATCATTTGATTTACAAAAATCCAATAATAATTTACCAAAGTTATTTCTGGTTTTATCTCTGCTGTTTCTTTTACGTGGCAAGCTATGCATATCTAAAAAGCAAACATTATTTACAATATCAATTCCCTCTGTTGAGGGGTCATCATCATCTATAAATATAAAATCGTCATCAGTTGCAGTCCTACTATTAAAATCACCCAGTAGGCAAACACATTCATAATTTGGAGAAAACATTAGATATTCATTTTGAATTTCCCGATACGCATCATCTGAGGAGTAAGATGTGAATTCGGGTGGAATATATACAATTCCAAATAGGCCATCTCCGTTCGTATTTAAAAGATCAGCACTTACTTTAAACCAGAATGCAAATCTACATTCGGTTTCTACAGGAGAGATTTTGTCGGAAAGTTGTTCTTTAAAACCTAAAGCTATACCCCCCGATTTATTTCTTGATTTAGTTTTCCGTTAGTTTTAGTTTAAAAACATACCCGGGTATATCAATTTGATCAAAATCATCCGTTTTTGTTTCTTGTAAACATATGATGTCGTGTTTGCATACCAAGTTTTCAAATTCTGGGTAACGAGTCTTTTTCTTAAACCCGCAACAGTTCAGACATAAAACATTCAAATTGTTAGTATCAATACTATCGCTACACGTTGACTCCTTTTCACTAACACTCTCGTTATATACATTTTCAACAATATCAGTAGATTCATTCAAATCAATATTTACAACAGTATTGTTAGTACATATACATGCATCTTCGGTACTATTTGTATTTAACAATGGTTGTTCAATCAAAAGTGGTTCAATATTTTCATTCACATTCCGGACGTTGAAATTACATGTATCTACAAGTTTTATGTCATTTTTTTCTTTATCTTTAATACATGTAACACTTTTATTTTCTAAAACAGATTTACCAAAGGGGTAATCAGAAGCCGTAACTCAAAGAATGGCAGATGACACAATGGCCAAAGAAAACGTACAAAAGGAAAAACAAGGATCTATTTACAAAACTCTACACAGTAAATTATTTTATTAAGGTGTGCTACGGCGCCAAAACATATGAATGCACACATTTTACAAGGATGATTTTAATAAAATTCAATATCTAATGTACTATGTAGGCTATAATTGTAATGGGTGACATAAATCGACGGAATTATCGGGATTTCTATGTCATCAATATCACTTCTAGTTTTTTCATGGTTTATGTGGACATGATTTTATTATTCCCCTGAAATATTTATTTGACACCAGAATATTGTCTATTGTCAATAATTTGCTTACCAGAATATTTTCTGCCATCTTTGATCTATATTTTGTTGATTGGTAGAGAGATGTTGTATCTTATTGTTCATTTATCTTTAGTTTTACATGTCGAATGTTCAAATTCAGAAGAAAAAAATAGCATTGCATAGGATAGCTGTGAAATACGTTTACATTGTTGCATGATAATAATGTTACTTTTGGGACCGCTTGAGTTTTTCAAAGTTAAAGAGAGAGAGATTGTGTATATAATTATAATTTCTTTTACCTATCTTTTATTTGACGAGTAAATTTATTCTTTAGCACTCCATGGACAACAACAATAAATGGAAATAAACCTTATTCTTATTCAAAACATCCATCCGCATTTGGGTGAAACTAAGTTGTAACCGATCTCCCCCTATAAGCTTGCAACAATAAGTGGACTTAATTCGTATTTCGTTTTATTCTGCCAGTTTTCTTTTATTGGAGTTTCTTTTATTGAGAATGAGCGGTCGTGTATACGTGTGTTAGGATTGTCGATTTTTCCTGTTATTTTTCTATTGGATTTTGGTATTAGTAGTATTTTCCAAATTAAATCAACTGCTACATGTATTTGTGTCGAATGCTCTGATACGTTGTGTAGCAATTGTGTGAAATTCCATAAATCAAATAAATCGAGCAGTCATCATGAAATACTCTCAATATCGGACATTTCTGAAGATAGTCAAAATATAAAAACATTCAAAAACAATTGTTTTGAACATAAAAACAAAGAAATTGAGCTGTTTTGTATGGACCATGATATCCCGTGTTGTTCTACCTGTGTTGCTGTCAAACATAGAAAATGTGAAGACGTTTTAACAATAGATGATGCCGCAAATAACTTTGTCTCATCTAAGGAGGCAGACAAGATTACAAATGATCTCGATAATATATTACATGACATCAACACTTTTGAAAGTCATACTCAAAACTGCTTATCAACTTTAGAAACTATGTACAAGTCAGAAAAAAAGAAAGCAGACTCTTTCTGGGAAAATCTTTACCAGATGCTAAAAGTAAAAGAAGAATTTCAGAAAGGTAATCTACTGACGTTGTATCAGGAACAAGTCTGCTACATACAATCCAAATCAAGCGAGGTCCAGAATCACAAAAAGGCGGTGGAAAACGATAGAAGAATTTTAGGTATCAGTATAAAGGAAGCTTCAGATGTTCAGGTATTGCTAGAATCCAAAAAACTTCAAAAGCAACTAGAACACCACAAACGTTTACTTAAACAAATTTCAGCCACGTCCTGTGATTGCACTCTTCAATTTAAAATTTCTGGTAATGTTGACGAAATTTTAAATAGGACAGAGTTAAATATCCAAATAAGTTGTGACACGTCAAGTTGCAACATTGCTTTCAAAAGCGTAGTGGAAGACAACAATGTCGCAAAAACAGAATGTAATGATTCCGATGCCTACAATGAAGTACTTATTGCCGAATTAGAACCATGTGAGATCGAAAACGTTTGCTTAGACGAATATGATTATTTCGGTGCCTCGAACGATGACTTGTTTTGAAAGTCCCGTCAATTTTCCATATATTCGTAAGTAAAAAAAAAACTTTCGCTCGCTCGTTCGAGTTTTAACATGCCATACCATAGTCTTTGAGAACTTTCTAAAGGATTAAATATTTTTTACGAGAAAGGCCCATTTTACTGTGCATCAGTTATCATAGGGTAATGAAACTGTCCCGGGTCAGAACCGGATTTGTTTCTCTCTACAATAACGGGACCCCGTGACTTGAACTTCCGATAGCTCAAACAGATTTTGACAGTCCCTTTGAGTTCGAGCCAGCGAAGTTCTACTGTTCTTGATTATAAGAAAAGTCGACCGATGCGAAATGACTATACTTATAATGTAAACTTTGATTATTGTGATTCGAGTTCAGTTGACAGAGGTAACAAGTATTGTGATACATGATTCAGTGTCTTGTTTTGTAAATAAAATAGATAAGAACCCAGGTAAAAGAAATATTAATAAATAATTTCAAGAATTATTTTTATATAGAACTGACTTAGATAACTTTACAAATAAACAGTAGTTGAAAATCACCAGAAATCATAACTATTTTTATGATCAAAAGACGGTCAAATGCTTTAATAATAAACGTGCTGCGATGAAAGAAAATATCGTATTTGTTAATGAAACAGAAAAGTGGTTCAGCATAAAGAATATTAATGAACATTCAACGGAAAATGAAATAGTAACCATTAAAACTTCACCGATCAAGGAAAAACTCAGTGGTAACACTAGAACTCAGAAAAGTCGAAGCTTGTCTATCATATCACGATTATGAAGAAGGAGACGTTTTACTTTTGTTCAAAGAATGGAACCATTCAAACTGAGCCGAAGAAAGAAATACTCGGTGGGTACATTCGTATCCAGAAAAGAAAAATCTAGTTTACTGGTTAGAGCAAGAAGTGTTGAGTTAAAAGACAAAACTTTTAAGTAGTAGAAGATATACTGATTTGTTTAAACATGTCAATTGTTCACGTCAATGTAATAATTTCCCATGTTGAGTCATAAAAGCAGTTTCTTGTCTGTTAATGTTATTATAAAACATAGCACAAAAACAAAACTTGTGATTAAACTAACCAGATGATTAGCCAACATTACATAATTAATTCCTAATCCCATACTTGGCTTATGCAATGATTAAATTTTGTTGCTGAACTCTTTTTTAATCATTGCATTAACTAATCATATTTAATCAGTGAATTAGCTAATTATGTGATTAGGAATAAATCATGCAATTATGGCTAATCATATGATTATACTTTTGTTTTTCATTTTATGAATAATAGTTGTTTTTATAAGATAACAAATGTAAGCTAATATTTATCGCACATGATAAAGGTAAACAATATCTGTTTCGTACTAATGATAGTACAATCTATAAAAATAACAATAAAAACAATATTTCAAATGTGAACACAACGAACAACAAATGTATTTTGAATTTATTAAATCCAACATAATAAAATATATTGACAATAATAGAAGCTTATCTCATGTCACAGAGTTGTGGTTATGGGGTTTAACGCCACTTTCAACAATATTTCAGTTATATCGTGGCGGTCAGTTATATTGGTGGAGGAAACTGTCGACCTGTCGTAAGTCACTGACAAACTTTATCATTTTTAATTATAATGGGACTAATATTGAGATAGTTAAAGATTTCAATTATTTGGGAATTTACTTTTCTCGGACTGGAAGTTTTAAAGTTTATAAAAATCATCTTTCTGAAAAAGCTATTAAAGCTATGTATGAAGTAATAAAAAGGGGGAGGAAACATAATCTTTCTATCAGCTGTCAACTTGATCTTTTTGATAAATTAGTAAAACCCATATTATTGTACGGCTGTGAGATCTGGGGTTCGGCAATAATGTCATTTTAGAAAAGGTACATTTGAAATTTTGCAAAATTATTAAACACTTAAAAGCTACAACTCCAAACTGTATGATATATGGGGAACTTGGTCGTTATCCTTTAGATATAGATATTAAACTTAGAAATATCTTATACTGGTCGAAATTGATAACTGGGAAGGATATTAAACTATCTATTATTTCTTACAGGTTATTATATCTATCGCAAAATAATAATTGTCCGTTTTCGTGGCTAAGCTATGTAGAGAGTATATTAAATGAATGTGGCCTTTCATATGTATGTTTGAACCAGTATTTCATAAGTGAACAATGGCTTAAAAACTCCGTTAAAACTTGTCTCCAATATCAGCTTTACCAAACCTGGCATGCAAATATTGATACCGGATCGAAAACTTTAAATTATCGCCTTTTTAAAAATAAATTTGAATTTGAAGATTATTTTAATATCCTCGACGATAGGGATATATTTACATTTTGTCGCTTTAGGTTGAATAACCATAAACTACCAGTTGAATACAGACGATGGAACAACATACCTAGGGAACTCAGAATTCGTAATTTATGTAACACAGCAGATCTTGGAGATGAGTTCCATTATTTATTAAAATGTAATTATTTCAGTGAAGAAAGAAAGACTTGTTTAGATAAAACATATTTTAAAAATTGAAATATTCTGAAATTTGATATTTTAATGAATCTGACAAAAAAATCGAAAATAACAAAAAATTTGCACCTTTATAAGATATACCAATGAAAATGTCTGCCCTCCTGGCTGAAAAATGTAACTCTCTCTCTCATTTTGTAAATATTGTATATAACTGTTTTCTTATTATGTATTGTATTGTATCTTATTGTGTATTATGTATGTATTTAATTTGTTATCTGTATACCAATGTATCAACAAAGGTTACCAGAAATAAAGATATATATCACATAATGTTGTATCAAGTACAACTCGCCATGCACAGGTAGTAGTAAATCCAACTCCCATACGATCACTACAACGACGGCCACTATATCATAGAGAAGTGAAATACAAAGCAATATGCATCGTTCTTGTTAGTTTTGTTGACGACAGAATTAATTTGTTTCACAGTTCAGAAATAAACATCATTGATAATTAATAACAACATCTAAGAACAGTATCTACAATTATTTTTTAATACACACTTAGTTGTATGTTTTGTAGATCGTTGTTTGTCCTTTTGTATTTTATCTTTTGGCCATTGTGTGGTCTGTTCTTCTTCGATATACTGATTCTGATTACCCCTTTGGTATCTTCAAATTTTTCTTACAATGACCGTTTAGAAGTCAAGACATCTATTCATAACAGAAAAGAAACCAGTCAGTATTGGATTGAACACAGTTTCCCATTAGAATTCAAACATTTTAAGAACAAAGTATCCATCGACGATACCGATATCAATTACGTGAAATAAATGTGCACTTCTATGTGTGAGCTTATTTCTTCGTCGCTGAAAAAACCCACACACCGTTTATCTCATATATAATTAAAACCTGGATTAAAGACAATTAGATTAGATATGTAAAATTAATCTTCAACTACTCTGTGTGTGTGTGTGGCATAGTGACATATAAGGTATATAAGTTACAATTATCGTGTGTAATCTGGATAACATGTGATTTTATCGTGTGTAATCTGGATAACATGTGATTTTAAAGATAACAAATAACGACTAATAATAATATATGTCAGTATCATACTTATCTCAAGTGGTGTCAGTACAGTATCATACTTATCTCAAGTGGTGTCAGTACAGTATCATACTTATCTCAAGTGGTGTCAGTACAGTATCATACTTATCTCAAGTGGTGTCAGTACAGTATCATACTTATCTCAAGTGGTGTCAGTACAGTATCATACTTATCTCAAGTGGTGTCAGTACAGTATCATACTTATCTCAAGTGGTGTTAGTACAGTATCATACTTATCTCAAGTGGTGTCAGTACAGTATCATACTTATCTCAAGTGGTGTCAGTACAGTATCATACTTATCTCAAGTGGTGTCAGTACAGTATCATACTTATCTCAAGTGGTGTCAGTACAGTATCATACTTATCTCAAGTGGTGTCAGTACAGTATCATACTTATCTCAAGTGGTGTCAGTACAGTATCATACTTATCTCAAGTGGTGTCAGTACAGTATCATACTTATCTCAAGTGGTGTCAGTACAGTATCATACTTATCTCAAGTGGTGTCAGTACAGTATCATACTTATCTCAAGTGGTGTCAGTACAGTATCATACTTATCTCAAGTGGTGTCAGTACAGTATCATACTTATCTCAAGTGGTGTCAGTACAGTATCATACTTATCTCAAGTGGTGTCAGTACAGTATCATACTTATCTCAAGTGGTGTCAGTACAGTATCATACTTATCTCAAGTGGTGTCAGTACAGTATCATACTTATCTCAAGTGGTGTCAGTACAGTATCATACTTATCTCAAGTGGTGTCAGTACAGTATCATACTTATCTCAAGTGGTGTTGTACCAATACAAACATCTATATTCCTAGCTGGAGTAAACAAGTACAGCTGAACCAGAACATCTGAGTTCATCCTCGGTTTTAGTCACGGTTCATTAGTTTTCTGTGTAGTGTTTTGTGGATGTTTTGCTTGTCTGTTTGTCGTTTTTTCTTTAAGCCATTGTATTGTTTGTCCTTCTTCGTTTTACAGCTGTTTATTACCTCTTGGGTTTCTTTACACTTTTGTTCTGCAAAAATAGTACTTTGAAGGAGGCAAATATTCGAGATGTCCGGAATACAATATACAAACATGCATTCGAGTTGTCCGGTGTACAACTTACAAATAAGTATTCGAGTTGTCCGGTGTACAATATACAACCAAGCATTCGAGTACAATATACTTATATTCGAGTTGTCCGGTGTACAATATACAAACAAGTACTACAATATAGTTTAATTTGTGTTATCAAAAGTAAACTACATATCTCTGCTTGATATGAGGAGATTTAACCGTATTACATATGAACAAACACAACCCTTTTGACGGATATATGACGACCAAAAATGTTCTCAAATCCGAAGAGATTTCCGACCAAAAACAATAACAGTGCAAAAAAATATATGGTTGGAAAACGCGAAATCCCACAAAAGCCGAAAGTGAGACGGATCAAACAAAACTAAATACACAATTTCTATTCAAACTGTATTTTTGTTTGTTTGTATGTTTTTGGCCCTTTGACAACAATATCTAGTATGGCGTATGTAGGTTATGAATGTGCATGTGCATATATGCACCAAAATAACAGATTACCTCATTTATAATGTCAATAATATTAGAGTTGTCTTCTGTTGTGTGAATTACCTCTTAATTATACACAACATACTTAATATTGCCCCTTTGGTATCTTCAAACTCTTCTTATAATAATGTAAGAGTTGCTTCCCTTTTGCCATGATAAATTAATTGACATATGCGATCAAGTCATTCTGTTTGGTTTAATTGGTTTATGGTGTTTGACGCCTCTATTTAACAATATTTCAGTTATATTGTGGCGGTCAGTTTTATTAGTGGAGGAAACCGGAGGACCCGGAGAAAACTACCGACCTGTAGTAAGTCACCGACATACTTTATCGCATAATGTTGTATCGAGTACACCTGGCCATGCACGGTATTCGAATTCACAACTTTATTGGTGATAGGCATTGATTGCACAGGTAGTTGTAAATCCAACTACCATCCAATCATGACCAAGACTCCCTGTTAGTTTTACCATATATAAAACCACGAATCTAGAACAAGCCGTAGTTGATACCTCTATTGAACTGACATCTTAACACAATCAAATATTTGGTTGCATTCTTTTTATGCAATTTTAAGGGAAAAGTTTAAACAGTGATGGTCAACACTTCCATGTACCAATATCAACAAAACAATCAATCACTTCTCACCTCAAATCATTGAACATTAAAAAAGACCATGACATATGACGTTGGAATTCCAGGAGATAAACTAGTTAATATAATCCCAACCCCCTCTCTTCTTTTCCAGATCATTTTCTTTACAGTGTAGGTAATTATTCCAAATATAGTAAAATACAGCGTTGTTGACTCCACGATTCAAAATAGAATCGTTGGTGGTTGTCTGAGCATTACACACGGCATACAGAGCCTCGGAATAATAAGAAATATTCAAATTGATATAAAACTGTCATTTAAGAGGAATTAACACATAACATATGTCATCAAATCAACTCGAATCAAATTGAAAGATTTATGAGAATCGTGGAATTAATAGGAATATAATTACACTGCTTGGAAATTTATTACATACCAAAAAATTGAACGTCTTCGATATCTGTTCTTGAAATTTTTTTTTATCGTACTTTCGAAATACAGGTTAAATTTCTTTTATCAGATTCACAATAAGTATTCATTTGATTATATACTTCTTGTACAAAACAAAGAAATGATTAGACGAGATTATTACACTAAATCAAGACAAATTGTGCTTAGTTGATAATGAATTTGCTTAGATATATGTATGACCACATTCTAAATTTTCCATTTAGTTTAAAAATATAAATTTCAAATCTGAGTATTTCCGTGGAACACCACACCGACCTAAAATTTGACACAAAAACATCCAATTGTATTATCCGTCTTTTTTTTAATTTACGGCTTCTAATTACCTTTTTGGTTTCTTCAAATCTTTGTTGACGCCAAGTCAACATCTTGACAGCTATATCATGGCGCTAGCAAAGTCGTTTTTAATGAACCGATATTGCATTCTTTGAACAGTCACAACACATGCAGCTGGATATTACAGTGTAAGCTCCCTGGCACAATATATCACTGACATGTCATTGTACTCAGACGTATTATTCTGACTCCAAAACAACTCTTGCTCATTATAGTTTCTGGTTTGACCCTGCATGATTGTCCGCGTTTAAGGTAAGCACGCTGTACGCTGAACACAAACAACTAGAATATATAATATAGCACAGTCATATATCTTGTAGAAAAGAGGTCAAACTTAATATTATTTCAACCCAACATCGATGTTTGCTTCTTTTTTGAATTACGATTTGTTCCAAGTAAATATAGTCTCAGATCCGTTTTGTCGTTGTGGTGCCAATGGAGAAGACTCCTATCATTTCTTCTTCGATTGTTCCCATTATTCAAATATAAGACTTACATTGTTTCAAAATCTCAACTGGCTACTTAATTATTGTGTTTTAGACCTTACACTTTTGACCTGTGGTAATCCTACACTCTCATATGAACCCAACGAAATTATTTTTAAGCACGTGTTTGAATATATAAAGAGGTCTGAAAGGTTTATTGTTGTCTAGTAATTCACCAAAACAACAATTGCACGCATCATCACCATTAACCCCTCTCTCTCTCATTCCTTTCTTCATTCTCTGTTTTTGTTCAATCTACACATATTAATGTAAGAAATATTTATATACATGCATGCTCTATCAAATAATGTTGTAGCTTATTGTATATAGGAGAAGACTTCATAAGTTTGTTTAACTTGTGTCTTATCCTTTTTGCACATTTGAGGAAATAAAATATGTTCCAACTAAAGAGGTAAACAATATTTTGATAGAAAGACTGATTGTTGTTTAACGTCAGTTGAAATACCTTCAGCTATATGTATTCATGATGACAACAAGCCAACAAAAAATAAACCACGTAGGTAAACGACGGATCTGGACAAGGATCAATTGATTGCTAAATGTAAAATTGAATATGATAGGAAGAAGAGTTTGAAGATACAAAAGGGAGGTAATCAGAATCCGTACCGGTATATCGAAGAACAGAAAACACAATGGTCAAAATGGGTAATCAGAATCCGTACCGGTATATCGAAGAACAGACAACACAATGGTCAAAATGGGTAATCAGAATCCGTACCGGTATATCGAAGAACAGACAACACAGTGGTCAAAATGGGTAATCAGAATCCGTACCGGTATATCGAAGAACAGAAAACACAGTGGTCAAAATGGGTAATCAGAATCCGTACCGGTATATCGAAGAACAGACAACACAGTGGTCAAAATGGGTAATCAGAATCCGTATCGGTATATCGAAGAACAGACAACACAATGGTCAAAATGGGTAATCAGAATCCGTACCGGTATATCGAAGAACAGAAAACACAATGGTCAAAATGGGTAATCAGAATCCGTACCGGTATATCGAAGAACAGACAACACAATGGTCAAAATGGGTAATCAGAATCCGTACCGGTATATCGAAGAACAGACAACACAGTGGTCAAAATGGGTAATCAGAATCCGTATCGGTATATCGAAGAACAGACAACACAATGGTCAAAATGGGTAATCAGAATCCGTACCGGTATATCGAAGAACAGACAACACAATGGTCAAAATGGGTAATCAGAATCCGTACCGGTATATCGAAGAACAGACAACACAATGGTCAAAATGGGTAATCAGAATCCGTACCGGTATATCGAAGAACAGACAACACAATGGTCAAAATGGGTAATCAGAATCCGTACCGGTATATCGAAGAACAGACAACACAATGGTCAAAAGAAAAAGTACAAAAGGGCAATCAACGATCTACAAAACATACACATAAAACTAAAGATCGAGTAACACGAACCCCACTAAAATCTGGGGGTGAACTCAGGTGCTCCGAAAGGGTTAGCAGTTCCTGCTCCACTAGTGGCACCCGTCGTGTTAGTCTAGTTACAAACCCGGTGATAAGTCGTGATGACTTCAACTTTACCAAGAGGAACCCTTTTGTTTTTTTACAGTTTTCATATTTTTTTCTTTTTTTTTTAATAACATAATACTTTATTGTTTGACTTACCTGTTAACAAATCACCTTAGATGCCCAGGTAAGCAAAAAAATAATCTAAGGTTCCCTGTTTTACAATAGATCTCTTATCCAGGGTTAGTAAGAGATTAATTAGTCCACATGATCCCATTTCAAAAATACAACTAAATTTATCAATTATAGAATTAACATGTAAGTCAATCTATATCGGCATTTTATGATAGCTTCAACATAATGTTTTAAAACATTTACATACATGCATTGTACTCATATATTATAACTACTTACTAATCACTGATAGAATTGTCAATATTTTGGCTTTATCTATTGTATCATTACAATTGGCCGTTAGCAAAATTTTTAGTTCAGATTTTAAAGTCTGTTTCCATATATTACAAAGTACATTCTGATTGATATGAATTTTGTCATACAAATGTATTTAACTTTGTTTCTTGCCTTCCAAATAGAGCACTTAGATATAAAAATTAATGTATTTAATAGAAATTCATGTTTACCCCCCCCCCCCCCCCCCCCCCCCCCCCCCAGGTCTTGAACGCTGTATAAGACCTGGTGACTTTAATGAACGCTGTATAAAACCTGGTGAAGTCAATGAACGCTGTATAAGACCTGGTGAAGACAATGAACGCTGTATAAGACCTGGTTTGATGTGAATCGGTTAGATATAATGCATTTAAAAAACAAATGTTGGAGATCTTCTTGAATGTTCTATTTTTTAGCTTCCTTGTTAGCAGCAACCTTTTACCAAGGAAATCCTGAGAGAGATGTATTCCATATGCAGATGCTGCTGGAATGTTGCTACATATAAATGGAAAGTTCACAAAGGGGAAATTGAAATCATCTTTTTTGTCGTAAAGTTTCGTTCTTACCCTCCCCTCACTGTAAATTTTGAGATGTATGTCAATGTATGAAGCAGACCTATCTGTATCTGTGGTATCCTTTATTTCAAGCTCAATGGGATAGATGCGATCAACGGAATCACCCAACCTAGAATTATTTAGTGAAAGGACATCATCTATATAGCTGAACGTAAGATTAAAGAATCGGGCTAGCTTCTTTTCGTTTTTCACGAGAAGCCCCTGAATGAAGTCTGCCTCATTCGAATAAAGTAACAAGTCGACGAGAAGAGGATCACAGTTTGTACTCATAGGTATGCCGACTGTCTGTTGAGAAACAGGTCCACCAAGCATAGCACATATGTTGTCGATCAAAACCTCGAGCATGTTGATGATATCAGTTTCAGAGAACTTTTGGTAGAATCAGAGTGGTTTTTTTTTACAAAATAAGAAAATTATGCCTTTTAACGGTCCACCAAAGATTACCTATAACAAACTGTAGCTCATTAGGAGCTGTTTACAATGGTATCGTGCCTGTACTGATCGCGGGACAATCCACGAAGAAGCCCATAGATGTTCCGTCCTAAAGATGAAGTGTATATAATTCTTGCAGAAGCAATGGACCATACTACGAGAAGGGTTGCAGTACTTCACAACAAAGAAGTAGGTGACCAGACTTGATCAATTATATCCTCATTTTCAGGCCTATATCAATCTAACCTCCCACCCATAGTACCACCATTTAACTTCATTAGTCATTGTTAAGTATAACCAGACACTATTGATTCTCTCGTTTTTCTTGTATCATTAAGTATACCACATTTTCCCTCTGTGCTTATCTCTGTACAAATATTGCTAGACTATTCCTTACTTGATGTTGAAAAACAATAACATCTTATTAAGTCTCTTATAACCTTTGTACACTAAATAATACATACAGACACAAACCTCACATAACTACCTCAGATCACGTCATCGTCATTCATAAAGATTTTAGTATTAGATGGACTTATTACATCAAACATGCATCATTGTATGTTCAATACAGTGATAAACAGTGCTATAATATTGATTCATGTGGTGCTGTAATACCAATAACTATTCCTGGAACCTAAGGAAACTCAAAACAAAAAACCAGATAAACGCCTTCTTTATTCAAATTATAGAATCTTGATTAAATTGTTGAAAATATAATTCCTCCTAGCTAAAAATAAAGATATTCAATTTATCGCCCATTAGGGCAGATAAATGGATTAATGGAATTCAGGGAAAAAAAACGTTCACATAATAAAGAAACCCCAAAAAAACCATGTTAATAAAAAAAAAAAAAATTTAAATCGTGAAAACAGGCAACTTCCATACTACTAAAGACATATGTATATGACCGCTCAATGTCCTGGCTTGGAACAGGTATTTCAATAAAAAGTTGCGGGGCTAAACTAGTTGTGTTGCCTTTTTCTATATTTGTTATATTGTAAATTGGAAATTGCTTTTAATCATCATTAGACGTTGTAAAATTACTGTATGCCATGGTAGACAAAGCAAGATCAAAACTACCTTCATCTTTTCACCGACAGAAGACGGATATTAGTGGAAGCAAGAAGCGTTTTATTATAATGAGAAATGTTTGTTATATATGTTATATATGTTATATAGTACCTAAGTTGTAATAGATATTCCTCTAAAGGAACTTATATGTTATATAGTACCTAAGTTGTAATAGATATTCCTCTAAAGGAACTTATATGTTATATAGTACCTAAGTTGTAATAGATATTCCTCTAAAGGAACTTATATGTTATATAGTACCTAAGTTGTAATAGATATTCCTCTAAAGGAACTTATATATTATATCGTACCTAAGTTGTAATAGATATTCCTCTAAAGGAACTTATATGTTATATAGTACCTAAGTTGTAATAGATATTCCTCTAAAGGAACTTATATGTTATATAGTACCTAAGTTGTAATAAATATTCCTCTAAAGGAACTTATATGTTATATAGTACCTAAGTTGTAATATATATTCCTCTAAAGGAACTTATATGTTATATAGTACCTAAGTTGTAATAGATATTGCTCTAAAGGAACTTATATGTTATATAGTACCTAAGTTGTAATAGATATTCCTCTAAAGGAACTTATATGTTATATAGTACCTAAGTTGTAATAGATATTCCTCTAAAGGAACTTATATGTTATATAGTACCTAAGTTGTAATAGATATTCCTCTAAAGGAACTTATATGTTATATAGTACCTAAGTTGTAATAGATATTCCTCTAAAGGAACTTATATGTTATATAGTACCTAAGTTGTAATATATATTCCTCTAAAGGAACTTATATGTTATATAGTACCTAAGTTGTAATAGATATTCCTCTAAAGGAACTTATATGTTATATAGTACCTAAGTTGTAATAGATATTCCTCTAAAGGAACTTATATGTTATATAGTACCTAAGTTGTAATAGATATTCCTCTAAAGGAACTTATATGTTATATAGTACCTAAGTTGTAATAGATATTCCTCTAAAGGAACTTATATGTTATATAGTACCTAAGTTGTAATAGATATTCCTCTAAAGGAACTTATATGTTATATAGTACCTAAGTTGTAATAGATATTCCTCTAAAGGAACTTATATGTTATATAGTACCTAAGTTGTAACAGATATTCCTCTAAAGGAACTTATATGTTATATAGTACCTAAGTTGTAATAGATATTCCTCTAAAGGAACTTATATGTTATATAGTACCTAAGTTGTAATATATATTCCTCTAAAGGAACTTATATGTTATATAGTACCTAAGTTGTAATATATATTCCTCTAAAGGAACTTATATGTTATATCGTACCTAAGTTGTAACAGATATTCCTCTAAAGGAACTTATATGTTATATAGTACCTAAGTTGTAATAGATATTCCTCTAAAGGAACTTATATGTTATATCGTACCTAAGTTGTAATAGATATTCCTCTAAAGGAACTTGTATGTTATATAGTACCTAAGTTGTAATAGATATTCCTCTAAAGGAACTTATATGTTATATAGTACCTAAGTTGTAATAGATATTCCTCTAAAGGAACTTATATGTTATATCGTACCTAAGTTGTAATAGATATTCCTCTAAAGGAACTTATATGTTATATAGTACCTAAGTTGTAATAGATATTCCTCTAAAGGAACTTATATGTTATATAGTACCTAAGTTGTAATATATATTCCTCTAAAGGAACTTATATGTTATATAGTACCTAAGTTGTAATAGATATTCCTCTAAAGGAACTTATATGTTATATAGTACCTAAGTTGTAATAGATATTCCTCTAAAGGAACTTATATGTTATATAGTACCTAAGTTGTAATAGATATTCCTCTAAAGGAACTTATATGTTATATCGTACCTAAGTTGTAATATATATTCCTCTAAAGGAACTTATATGTTATATAGTACCTAAGTTGTAATAGATATTCCTCTAAAGGAACTTATATGTTATATCGTACCTAAGTTGTAATAGATATTCCTCTAAAGGAACTTATATGTTATATAGTACCTAAGTTGTAATATATATTCCTCTAAAGGAACTTATATGTTATATAGTACCTAAGTTGTAACAGATATTCCTCTAAAGGAACTTATATGTTATATAGTACCTAAGTTGTAATAAATATTCCTCTAAAGGAACTTATATGTTATATAGTACCTAAGTTGTAATAGATATTCCTCTAAAGGAACTTATATGTTATATAGTACCTAAGTTGTAATAGATAATCCTCTAAAGGAACTTATATGTTATATAGTACCTAAGTTGTAATAGATAATCCTCTAAAGGAACTTATATGTTATATAGTACCTAAGTTGTAATAGATATTCCTCTAAAGGAACTTATATGTTATATAGCACCTAAGTTGTAATAGATATTCCTCTAAAGGAACTTATATGTTATATAGTACCTAAGTTGTAATAGATATTCCTCTAAAGGAACTTATATGTTATATCGTACCTAAGTTGTAATATATATTCCTCTAAAGGAACTTATATGTTATATAGTACCTAAGTTGTAATAGATATTCCTCTAAAGGAACTTATATGTTATATCGTACCTAAGTTGTAATAGATATTCCTCTAAAGGAACTTATATGTTATATAGTACCTAAGTTGTAATATATATTCCTCTAAAGGAACTTATATGTTATATAGTACCTAAGTTGTAACAGATATTCCTCTAAAGGAACTTATATGTTATATAGTACCTAAGTTGTAATAGATATTCCTCTAAAGGAACTTATATGTTATATAGTACCTAAGTTGTAATAGATATTCCTCTAAAGGAACTTATATGTTATATAGTACCTAAGTTGTAATAGATATTGCTCTAAAGGAACTTATATGTTATATAGTACCTAAGTTGTAATAGATATTCCTCTAAAGGAACTTATATGTTATATAGTACCTAAGTTGTAATAGATATTGCTCTAAAGGAACTTATATGTTATATAGTACCTAAGTTGTAATAGATATTCCTCTAAAGGAACTTATATGTTATATAGTACCTAAGTTGTAATAGATATTCCTCTAAAGGAACTTATATGTTATATCGTACCTAAGTTGTAATATATATTCCTCTAAAGGAACTTATATGTTATATAGTACCTAAGTTGTAATAGATATTCCTCTAAAGGAACTTATATGTTATATCGTACCTAAGTTGTAATAGATATTCCTCTAAAGGAACTTATATGTTATATAGTACCTAAGTTGTAATATATATTCCTCTAAAGGAACTTATATGTTATATAGTACCTAAGTTGTAACAGATATTCCTCTAAAGGAACTTATATGTTATATAGTACCTAAGTTGTAATAGATATTCCTCTAAAGGAACTTATATGTTATATAGTACCTAAGTTGTAATAGATAATCCTCTAAAGGAACTTATATGTTATATAGTACCTAAGTTGTAATAGATATTCCTCTAAAGGAACTTATATGTTATATAGTACCTAAGTTGTAATAGATAATCCTCTAAAGGAACTTATATGTTATATAGTACCTAAGTTGTAATAGATATTCCTCTAAAGGAACTTATATGTTATATAGCACCTAAGTTGTAATAGATATTCCTCTAAAGGAACTTATATGTTATATAGTACCTAAGTTGTAATAGATATTCCTCTAAAGGAACTTATATGTTATATAGTACCTAAGTTGTAATAGATATTCCTCTAAAGGAACTTATATGTTATATAGTACCTAAGTTGTAATAGATATTCCTCTAAAGGAACTTATATGTTATATAGTACCTAAGTTGTAATAGATATTCCTCTAAAGGAACTTATATGTTATATAGTACCTAAGTTGTAATATATATTCCTCTAAAGGAACTTATATGTTATATAGTACCTAAGTTGTAATAGATATTCCTCTAAAGGAACTTATATGTTATATAGTACCTAAGTTGTAATAGATATTCCTCTAAAGGAACTTATATGTTATATAGTACCTAAGTTGTAATAGATAATCCTCTAAAGGAACTTATATGTTATATAGTACCTAAGTTGTAATAGATATTCCTCTAAAGGAACTTATATGTTATATAGCACCTAAGTTGTAATAGATATTCCTCTAAAGGAACTTATATGTTATATCGTACCTAAATTGTAATAGATATTCCTCTAAAGGAACTTATATGTTATATAGTACCTAAGTTGTAATAGATATTCCTCTAAAGGAACGAGCATGAAATTAATCCACAATAATACACGTGTAATAGTGATATGGTCAAATAAATACCACATGACAAAATAAACCCACGTTAACAGACAGAGAGACAGGGTTATCCTGAAAGGCTATTTGCTCCTATCTCACTAACTGGTGATTAGTTCTGTATTTTTGAGTCCAGAAATTTACTTTTTTTAGTATTTGACTTATTATTTTAGTTATATTATTTATATTTAGATGACAGAAAAAACAACAGCGAATTAATACCTTTATTGAAATCCAGTTGTGCACCTGATATTATCGACAGAATGAAACACAAACCAAACACTAGAATACAATATATATATATCATGAGTTTAAAGGTAAGCGGTATATATTTTGCCTCTGATGCTACTGGACAATCATAGGTCTGTTTTATTTTCCTTTGGAATTTCAACCAAAGATGAAGAACTGGATTTACCATCACTCTACTGGATTCCTAAATTACACAAGTGTCCTTTCAAACAGCGCTATTTTACTGGGTCCACCAAATACTCCACGAGACCTCTTTCCAAATTATTAACATGTATTCTGTCGGCAGTCAAAACCGGGCTTCAGAGTTACTGTGACACTAGCTACTCGAGAGGTGGTGTGAATCAGATGTGGATTCTGAAGAACTCTAAAGATCTGTTAGAGTACATACAATCTAGGTCCCTCTCCTCCTGCAATAGCATTAAAACATTTGACTTCTCTACCCTCTACACAACTATTCCTCACTTTAAGCTGAAGGACAAATTAAGGGAGTTGGTCCAACTGTGTTTCATAAAAAAGAATGGCCAATGTGGATACAAATACCTTGTGCTAGGAAGGGACAGATCTTATTTTGTAAAACACCACTCTGATTCTACCAAAAAGTTCTCTGAAACTGATATCTTCAACATGCTCGAGTTTCTGATTGACAACATATTTGTTATGCTTGGTGGACCTATTTTTCAACAGACAGCTGGCATACCTTTGGGTACAAACTGTGTTTCTCTTCTCGTCGACTTGTTCCTTTATTCGTATGAGGCAGACTTCATACAGGGGCTTCTCAAGAAAAACGAAAAGAACCTAGCCCGATCCTTTCATTTCACGTTCCGCTATATAGATGATGTCCTTTCACTAAATAATTCTAGGTTTGGTGATTTTGTTGATCGTATCTATCCCATTGAGCTTGAAATAAAGGTTACCACAGATACAGACAGGTCTGCTTCATACCTTGACCTACACCTCGAAATCGACAGTGAGGGTCGGTTAAGAACGAAACTTCACGACAAAAGAGATGATTTCAATTTTCCCATTGTGAACTTTCCATTTATATGTAGCAACATTCCAGCAGCACCTGCATATGGAGTTTATATCTCTCAGATGAAACGATATTCCAGAGCTTGTGGTTCCTATCAGGATGTCCTTGATAGTTGCTGCTAACAAGGAAGCTACTGAACCAAGGGTTCCTTTTGGTAAAGTTGAAGCCATCACTTCGAACATTTTACGGTCGCCACCATGACTTGGTTGCCCGTTATGGAATATCTGTGTCACAAATGACCACGGATATGTTCCACTTGTCGCAAACACTTCCCGATCCTTGCCGCATTCACGACTTATTACCGGGTTTGTAACTAGATTGACACGACGGGTGCCACTAGTGGAGCAGGAACTACTCATCCCTCCGGAGCCCCTGAGTTCACCCCCGGTTTTTAGTGAGGTTCGTGTTACTCGATCTTTAGTTTTATATGTATGCTTTGTTGATCGTTGTTTGTTCCTTTGTACTTTTTCTTTTGGCCATTGTGTTGTCTGTTCTTCTTCGATATACGGATTCTGCTTGCCCCTTTGGTATCTTCAAACTTTCCAGTCCCAACCTAATGGTATATCTTGTTTTTCATTTTATTATACTTTATTATAATGGAAAGAAAAAAACCCAGACATTCAGTTTTTGCAGCTACTGAATCATCTCTCATAAGACCTAGTGACTTTAATGAACGCTGTATAAGACCTGGTGACTTTAATGAACGATGTATAAGACCTAGTGACTTTAATGAACGCTGTATAAGACCTAGTGACTTTAATGAACGCTGTATAAGACCTGGTGACTTTAATGAACGATGTATAAGACCTGGTGACTTTAATGAACGATGTATAAGACCTAGTGACTTTAATGAACGCTGTATAAGACCTGGTGACTTTAATGAACGCTGTATAAGACCTGGTGACTTTAATGAACGCTGTATAAGACCTGGTGACTTTAATGAACGATGTATAAGACCTGGTGACGTTAATGAACGCTGTATAAGACCTGGTGACTTTAATGAACGATGTATAAGACCTAGTGACTTTAATGAACGCTGTATAAGACCTAGTGACTTTAATGAACGCTGTATAAGACCTGGTGACTTTAATGAACGATGTATAAGACCTAGTGACTTTAATGAACGCTGTATAAGACCTAGTGACTTTAATGAACGCTGTATAAGACCTGGTGACTTTAATGAACGATGTATAAGACCTGGTGACTTTAATGAACGCTGTATAAGACCTGGTGACTTTAATGAACGATGTATAAAACCTGGTGACTTTAATGAACGCTGTATAAGACCTGGTGACTTTAATGAACGCTGTATAAGACCTGGTAAAGACAATGAACGCTGTATAAGACCTGGTGAAGACAATGAACGCTGTATAAGACCTGGTGACTTTAATGAACGATGTATAAGACCTGGTGACTTTAATGAACGCTGTATAAGACCTGGTGACTTTAATGAACGCTGTATAAGACCTGGTAAAGACAATGAACGCTGTATAAGACCTGGTGAAGACAATGAACGCTGTATAAGACCTGGTAAAGACAATATTTGTGTTAATACTGTATTATCATTATTTCTAATTTACTGAGGAAACCGATAAAAAGCTATAAATTATTAAAATGATATATCAATATTCATACATGTATGTCATATTATGATTTACATATGCAAATTTAAATAATTTAGAACCAATTGACCTACATAGTATCAAATTATCTTTGACCTATTAAAGGTGTTGATTGTTTTACTTATTCAGATGTAAAACCCAGTATGATTGCACTATATCAAGAAATAGATTGATATCTTACAAGTGTGTCAATGTGAAACTAAGTTGTAAAAATAGACTATTGTTCAACGATTTAAATATGTATAGCTAATTACAGCTTACTTTATTGATTATGAAATATATTTAAAATATTACACTACAATCATAAATGTAACATATGACGGGCACCTTACATTTCAAACTAAACTGAATAATTGTTTGCAGTCTAGTTTTTGAAATGTACATTTTTAAAATAATATCTACATAGATATACAATAATAGTGTATTGTCTTAAAATATAAAGATTGTGTATGAGGCGGCTTCAAAACTAGTATAAAGGCGAGGTTCATCGACCCCTAAATTTACAATTTTTGCCTTTGTAGTCTGGACGTACGGTGATCCTATACTTGTTATGCATTTTAAAGCTGGAATTCGATAAAGTAGATAGCGTATATAAACTATATGATAATAAAATGCAATTTGGAACGATCCAATAGAAGAAATAAATGCTTTAAAAACTTTATACAAGATTTGATCGACTATATATAAATGTGTAGCATTGCGGGGGCCCCATATAAGAAGCAGGAACTGCTTACCCTCCGTGAGCACGTGTTCACCACCGGTTTCGGGTGTGGTTTTTGTTGCTCGTCTTTATTTTCTGTGTTGCAATGTGTTTTTGTGTCTTGTTTGTATTCGTCCTGTGTCTTGTGTACCCAGTGTCTCTGGATTATCCATTCTTCATTGCCCCCTTCGGATTACTCTAACGTTTATCTTAGGATAGCAAGAAGAGTTTGTAGATACCAAAGGATTAATCAGAATCCGTATATCGAAGAAGGACAGACAACACAATGGCCAAAAGAAAAAGTAAAAAAGGATAAACAATGATCTACAAAATATAAGCATACAACTAAGGATCAAGTAACACCAACCCCACTAAAAACCGGGGGTGAACTCTGGGTCTCCGGAAGGGTGAACAGTTCCTGCTCCACTAGTGGCACCCGTCGTGTTAATCTAGTTATAAACTCGGTGATAAGTCGTGAATGAGGAACGGATCGGGAAGTGCTTACGACAAGTGGAACATATCCGTGGTCACTTGTGACACAGATATTCCATAACGGTCAACCAAATCATGGTGGCGGCCATAAAACTTTCGAAGTGATGACTTCAACTTTACCAAAAGGAACCCTTAGTAGCTTCCCTGTTAGCAGCAACCCACTATCAATGAAATCCTGATAGGAACCACAAGCTCTGGAATATCGTATTAACTGAGAGATATCTAATCCATGTGCAGGTGCTGCTGGAATGTTGCTACATATAAATGGAAAGTTCACAATGAGAAAATTGAAATCATCTCTTTTGTCGTAAAATTTCGTTCTTAAATGCCCCCACTATCAATTGGGGTTTTCACCGTTGAAATCAAAAGGATATTAACTACCACCTTTAATCTTTGGTTCAGAGTATAATCAAAATAGGAATATCAATTTTAATTTGAGGCCTCAGAGGAACATTTCTGTGTTTATTATGTAGTGCTAGAGTAGAGTCAGATAGAAAACAAAGTAAAATATCTATTGTATTCAGACACATACGTCGACGGTAAATATAAATATCAAACAAGGGCCCTGGTGGCTCAATGAGTTAGGTAGTTGGATTACCTAACAACACATACAAGCCTATCACCAATACGCGTGGGTTCGCGCCCGCTTTTGTAAATTGCAAAAAGTGCACTCGACTCGCAGCCGCAAGTGATAAAGTTTACTAGTTGCTTGCCAATGGTCGTTGTTTCTGTGCGGGTACTCCGGCTTCTTCCACCACTAAAACTTGTCGCCATGATATAGCTGAAATATTGCTGAAAGTGACATTAAACACCAAAAATCAAATCAATCAATCATTAAATATTAAACATTGAAGAACAAGCACAATTGTCTTACCATAAAGTAACCCCAACCAACTAAAGCCGCCTTCGTCCCAACCAAACATAAGGCCACCTACGTGCCAACCAAACTGAGGCCATCTACGTCTGAGCACACTGTCTCGTCGGCGTCTATTATATATGTATCATCTGTACTTTACTCGTTATTCATTGTAATGTACAGTGATATAAACATAGACTCGTGTTTTCTTCTTGTATGACAAATACACAATTAATGTTGGTGTTTAATTATCATCGTAATATCACAGTAATAAAAACGTAGATATCTAATTCAGTGCGCACGATGCGCTTCTGAAGAAAACCTTCATCAGGTACACTCATGTAAGTCATTGGGAAGCCAACAGTTCAAAAAGAATTGAGAGCAGGAAAGTTCACCTATGCACGTGGGAGGAGAACCTTGTTTTTGATTAAGAATTATATCATTTAGGAACTGTACGAACAGTTTGAAGATACTAAACGGGCAATCTGAATCTGTAAATCAAAGAAGGACAGATAACTCAATGGCCAACAGAAAAATACAAACAACGATCTACAAAACACTACACAAAAAACTAAAGCTTGAACAATACGAACGATGTCAGTTCGGTAGCGGTTATTACTGAACTGATGATAGCCTGGGGTACTAATAGTCCAGTGATTACTGAACTGATGATAGCCTGGGGTACTTATAGTCCAGTTATTACTGAACTGATAATAGCCTGGGGTAATTATAATCCACCAGCAGAGGTATCAACCCAGCAATAGTATTGGTATCATAATGGATGCTTAGCGCCACTTATAACATTATGTCAGTGTAAACTCGTACCCTGGAGAAAACCACCGACCTATACCACTAAGTAGATATCAAATATTATCAGATAAAGATATACACCTCTCCATACGTTTGACATACTTTTATCAATACAAGTGATTTTCTGGTACGAAGTATTTTGGGAAATCCATTTTCTATAAATGGTTCAAGATTTGCTAAAATCTTTATTAAAGACGAGTACAATTATAAAATAAAACTAGATAACGTCCGTTCATTGTCGTCTGTTCAATAGTTATACCAACATGACTGTTAGATCTAATCATGTCTTAATTCTAAAACAATTTTTGATTATTATCATTATTAAATCACAAAGGTTTTATATTTCTCAAGTTAAATCCCAAAATCCTAACACGGTTAGTATCTTACAAGAAACAGGAACTGCTAACCCTTCACGAACACATGAGTTCATCCCTGTTTGTTGGTGGGATCCGTGTAGCTCCTCATTTCATCCCTGTTTGTTGGTGGGATGTGTGTAGCTCCTCAGTTAACCCCTGTAGCGCCTGCATATAGAGTATATATAGATTTTCCTTCAGTTGCCCGTGGGTTACCATATTTCTCCACTCAAGAGAGTTAAATTTAAAATTTTAACCACAAGCCGTTATTTCAAAATTCGATTCAAATACTGATTTGACAACATGCGGGAAAAGGCACGAGACATTTTAATCCTCTAGAGGATTACAGATTTGTCCACCACTGGTTCAGCGGGGTTAAAACGCCGTAATAATGGGAGAAATATATATGTCTGATAAATAAAGGTAATAACAAATTTGCCGAACTCCGAACAATCTTACAAAGAGAAAGTCAAAACTCATAAGTATATAAACAGACAAAATCAGTCAACAACGGAAAACTGTGAAAACCGTAATGACCCTGACTTGGTACAGGCATTTCTAAAGAAATGGTGGGTTGGATCAGATTTTAAAGCGCCAAACCTCCCCCTTTCATTACGGCTCAAAGTTTCCGGCTTTCACTATAACAGTATTTATAACAATACTTGAACAAAACAGGTAAACCAGTTGTCAAAGCAGCACCAAACTCAATGAAGTAAATGTGAAAGACACTCTTACGTCACACATTGATAAAAAAATATCTTTGACATTTTTGTTGACACCTTATCTTTATACATTTTCACTATATGAAAATCCATCGTTTATAATCTTTTCTGCAGAGACGGAATATATTTCGACAAGATCTTGGTATCGGAATATAAACTTTTTAAGAGATCGAATAAGGCGAACCTTTTAATAGCCCTGGTCCAGATACTAGAGCTTGTGTATACTATCATGATTTCCTTGATAGTGAGTTACATTGCTGCTAACAAGGAAGCTACTAAGCCCAGGTTTCCTAGAGGTTAAGTTGAAGTTATCATGCATGACCACGGATATCCTCCGTTTGTTCTAGTTGCATCCTGTCTTTCCGCGAACCGCCTCGGTGGCATAGTGGTTAACGTGCTCGCCTCGAGTGTGGTAGATCGTGAGGTTCATCGGTGGCATAGTGGTTAGCGTGCTCGCCTCGAGTGTGGTAGATCGTGAGGTTCATCGGTGGCATAGTGGTTAACGTGCTCGCCTCGAGTGTGGTAGATCGTGAGGTTCATCGGTGGCATAGTGGTTAGCGTGCTCGCCTCGAGTGTGGTAGATCGTGAGGTTCATCGGTGGCATAGTGGTTAACGTGCTCGCCTCGAGTGTGGTAGATCGTGAGGTTCATCGGTGGCATAGTGGTTAACGTGCTCGCCTCGAGTGTGGTAGATCGTGAGGTTCATCGGTGGCATAGTGGTTAGCGTGCTCGTCTCGAGTGTGGTAGATCGTGGGTTCATCGGTGGCATAGTGGTTAGCGTGCTCGTCTCGAGTGTGGTAGATCGTGAGGTTCATCGGTGGCATAGTGGTTAACGTGCTCGTCTCGAGTGTGGTAGATCGTGAGGTTCATCGGTGGCATAGTGGTTAACGTGCTCGCCTCGAGTGTGGTAGATCGTAGGTTCGAGCCCCGGTCGGGTGAAACCAAAGACTATAAAATGGGTATTTGTTGCTTTTACGCTAAGCACGAAGCATTAAGGAGAAAGAGCAAAGATTGGTGGCTCGGAATCAGAATAATGCGTCCGAGTGGAGCGACATATCTACCCGCGGACTGTTGTTTCAGTGACTTAGCAATATAAAAATCCAGCAGAGCGTGCTGGTCTAATACAAAGCGGACTTCATCATCATATCATTGAAAATTAACTTGTTAACTCGCCATGATATAGCTGAAATATTGCTGAATTGGCGTTAAACTACATATCACTGACTCACTGTTTTTCCTCGTCCATGACTTATGACAGAATACGATTGATCCCCAGATGTTTAAGAAGGATAACTCGTCCATGACTTATGACAGAATACGATTGATCCCCAGATATTTAAGAAGGGTAACTCGTCCATGACTTATGACAGAAAACGATTGATCCCCAGATGTTTAAGAAGGGTAACTCGTCCATGACTTATGACAGAATATGATTGATCCCCAGATGTTTAAGAAGGGTAACTCGTCCATGACTTATGACTACGATTGATCCCCGGATGTTTCAGAAGGGTAACTCGTCCATGACTTATGACAGAATACGATTGATCCCCAGATGTTTAAGAAGGGTAACTCGTCCATGACTTATGACAGAATACGATTGATCCCCAGATGTTTAAGAAGGGTAACTCGTCCATGACTTATGACAGAATACGATTGATCCCCGGATGTTTAAGAAGGGTAACTCGTCCATGACTTATGACAGAATACGATTGATCCCCGGATGTTTAAGAAGGGTAACACGACGGGTTCTATTATCTCAGATTTATGTTTTACATCAATGAATTACAATAGATTTATTTAGTTTTACAACACATCAATGAATTACAATAGCTTTATTTAGTTTTACAACACATCAATGAATTACAATAGCTTTATTTAGTTTTACAACACATCAATGAATTACAATAGCTTTATTTAGTTTTACAACACATCAATGAATTACAATAGCTTTATTTAGTTTTACAACACATCAATGAATTACAATAGCTTTATTTAGTTTTAGCTTCAGAAAATCTTGATTTCACGGAAACGTAATAACAGTCTAAACGTAAATTACAAAATGTATACAATTCAGATGATCACGCATGTTGTTTTCCGTAATATTGCATGTTTTCTAACACTTTTGATTCCAGTGCATATTGATATCAAACGTATCTCGTAAAATCCGGAAGCTACAGGCATTGTATATCATTGTATATTACACTTTACGTTTTTATTTTCCCTATTTGTCTTTGTTAGCGCAGCCGGGCACTATTTCCGTATATCGATCGGTAGTATATGGACCGGCCAGGTACCTGCATTATTTTAGATAAAAAGTATAATATAGCAAATAGTTCATGTCACTTCGGGTCATATGGCAGTATATGGACCGGTCCGTCACCAAAAAAATAGTATATGGACCTCAGAAGTTTCGGTCCATATAATATATTTTTGGTGACGGACCGGTCCATATACTGCCATATGCTTCGGTCCATACAATATTTCTTTAGTGACGGACCGGTCCATATACTCCCATATGACCCTCATTGCCATGAACTATTTGCTATATATCATTGTATATCATTGTTTTCCAATCATCTGACTAGGAGCATACATATTGAACGTTATTCCAGAAACAACATTATATTATATTTCTAACGTTTTACTATAATAATTAGGTCGATACCTCTGCTAGTGACATATTAGTCCACGAGGGAATCATTCGTCTTGTGGTCGGTACTTCGTCAGTCACATGATACATTAGATATTTTTATGTTTGAAATTTACAGTTTCTAAATAATGTCAATCTTACTCAGGTATCATCAGCCGTTTTAGATATAATGTTTATGTCCTTTATCTGGTTTAGTTGTTGCATCAGCCGGTTTTAGCTATAATGTTTATGTCCTTTATCTGGTTTACTTGCTGCATCAGCCGGTTTTAGCTATAATGTTTATATCCTTTATCTGGTTTAGTTGTTGCATCAGCCAGTTTTAGCTATAATGTTTATGTCCTTTATATGGTTTAGTTGCTGCATCAGCCGATTTTAGCTATAATGTTTATGTCCTTTATCTGGTTTAGTTGCTGCATCAGCCAGAATTAGCTATAATGTTTATGTCCTTTATCTGGTTTAGTTGGTGTATCAGCCGGTTTTAGCTATAATGTTTATGTCCTTTATCTGGATTAGTTGATGCATCAGCCGGTTTTAGCTATAATGTTTATGTCTTTTATCTGGTTTAGTTGCTGCATCAGTCGGTTTTAGCTATAATGTTTATGTACTTTATCTGGTTTAGTTGTTGCATCAGCCGGTTTTAGCTATAATGTTTATGTCCTTTATCTGGCTTAGTTGGTGCATCAGCCGGTTTTAGCTATAATGTTTATGTCCTTTATCTGGTTTAGTTGCTGCATCAGCCGGTTTTAGCTATAATGTTTATGTCTTTTATCTGGTTTAGTTGCTGCATCAGCCGGTTTTAGCTATAATGTTTATGTCCTTTATCTGGTTTAGTTGTTGCATCAGCCGGTTTTAGCTATAATGTTTATGTCCTTTATCTGGTTTAGTTGCTGCATCAGCCGGTTTTAGCTATAATGTTTATGTCCTTTATCTGGTTTAGTTGCTGCATCAGCCGGTTTTAGCTATAATGTTTGTGTCCTTTATCTGGTTTAGTTGCTGCATCAGCCGGTTTTAGCTATAATGTTTATGTTCTTTATCTGGTTTAGTTGTTGCATCAGCCGGTTTTAGCTATAATGTTTATGTCCTTTACCTGGTTTAGTTGTTGCATCAGCCGGTTTTAGCTAGAATGTTTATGTCCTTTATCTGGTTTAGTTGCTGCATCAGCCGATTTTAGCTAGAATGTTTATCTCCTTTATCTGGTTTAGTTGCTGCATCAGCCTGTTTTAGCTATAATGTTTATGTCCTTTACCTGGTTTAGTTACTGCATCAGCCGGTTTTAGCTATAATGTTTATGTCTTTTATCTGGTTTAGTTGCTGCATCAGCCGCAGCCGGTTTTAGCTATAATGTTTATGTCTTTTATCTGGTTTAGTTGCTGCATCAGCCGGTTTTTGCTATAATGTTTATGTCTTTTATCTGGTTTAGTTGCTGCATCAGCCGGTTTTAGCTATAATGTTTATGTCCTTTATCTGGTTTAGTTGCTGCATCAGCCGGTTTTAGCTATAATGTTTATGTCCTTTATCTGGTTTAGTTGCTGCATCAGCCGCAGCCGGTTTTAGCTATAATGTTTATGTCCTTTATCTGGCTTAGTTGGTGCATCAGCCGGTTTTAGCTATAATGTTTATGTCCTTTATCTGGTTTAGTTGTTGCATCAGCCAGTCTTAGCTATAATGTTTATGTCCTTTACCTGGTTTAGTTGCTGCATCAGCCGGTTTTAGCTATAATGTGTATGTCCTTTACCTGGTTTAGTTGCTGCATCAGCCGGTTTTAGCTATAATGTTTATGTCCTTTATCTGGTTTAGTTGCTGCATCAGCCGGTTTTAGCTATAATGTTTATGTCCTTTACCTGGTTTAGTTGCTGCATCAGCCGGTTTTAGCTATAATGTTTATGTCCTTTATCTGGTTTAGTTGCTGCATCAGCCGGTTTTAGCTATAATGTTTATGTCCTTTATCTGGTTTAGTTGCTGCATCAGGCGGTTTTAGCTATAATGTTTATCTCCTTTACCTGGTTTAGTTGCTGCATCAGGCGGTTTTAGCTATAATGTTTATGTCCTTTACCTGGTTTAGTTGCTGCATCAGCCGGTTTTAGCTATAATGTTTATGTCCTTTATCTGGTTTAGTTGCTGCATCAGCCGGTTTTAGTTATAATGTTTATGTCCTTTACCTGGTTTAGTTGCTGCATCAGCCGGTTTTAGCTATAATGTTTATGTCTTTTATCTGGTTTAGTTGCTGCATCAGCCGGTATTAGCTATAATGTGTATGTCCTTTACCTGGTTTAGTTGCTGCATCAGCCGGTTTTAGCTAGAATGTTTATGTCCTTTGTCTGGTTTAGTTGCTGCATCAGCCGGTTTTAACTATAATGTGTATGTCCTTTATCTGGTTTAATTGCTGCATCAGCCGGTTTTAGCTAGAATGTTTATGTCCTTTACCTGGTTTAGTTGCTGCATCAGCAGGTTTTAACTATAATGTTTATGTCCTTTATCTGGTTTAATTGCTGCATCAGCCGGTTTTAGCTAGAATGTTTATGTCCTTTACCTGGTTTTGTTGCTGCATCAGCCGGTTTTAGCTATAATGTTTATGACTTTTATCTGGTTTAGTTGCTGCATCAGCCGGTTTTAGCTAGAATGTTTATGTCCTTTATCTGGTTTAGTTGCTGCATCAGCCGGTTTTAGCTATAATGTTTGTGTCCTTTACCTGGTTTAGTTGCTGCATCAGCCGGTTTTAGCTATAATGTTTATGTCCTTTATCTGGTTTAGTTGCTGCATCAGCCGGTTTTAGCTATAATGTTTATGTCCTTTATCTGGTTTAGTTGCTGCATCAGCCGGTATTAGCTATAATGTTTATGTCTTTTATCTGGTTTAGTTGCTGCATCAGCCGGTTTTAGCTAGAATGTTTATGTCCTTTATCTGGTTTAGTTGCTGCATCAGCCGGTTTTAGCTATACTGTTTGTGTCCTTTACCTGGTTTAGTTGCTGCATCAGCCGGTTTTAGCTATAATGTTTATGTCCTTTATCTGGTTTAGTTGCTGCATCAGCCGGTTTTAGCTATAATGTTTATGTCCTTTATCTGGTTTAGTTGCTGCATCAGCCGGTATTAGCTATAATGTTTATGTCCTTTATCTGGTTTAGTTGCTGCATCAGCCGGTTTTAGCTAGAATGTTTATGTCCTTTACCTGGTTTAGTTGCTGCATCAGCCGGTTTTAGCTATAATGTTTATATCCTTTATCTGGTTTAGTTGCTGCATCAGCCGGTTTTAGCTATAATGTTTATGTCCTTTATCTGGTTTAGTTGTTGCATCAGCCAGTCTTAGCTATAATGTTTATGTCCTTTACCTGGTTTAGTTGCTGCATCAGCCGGTTTTAGCTATAATGTGTATGTCCTTTACCTGGTTTAGTTGCTGCATCAGCCGGTTTTAGCTATAATGTTTATGTCCTTTATCTGGTTTAGTTGCTGCATCAGCCGGTTTTAGCTATAATGTTTATGTCCTTTACCTGGTTTAGTTGCTGCATCAGCCGGTTTTAGCTATAATGTTTATGTCCTTTATCTGGTTTAGTTGCTGCATCAGCCGGTTTTAGCTATAATGTTTATGTCCTTTATCTGGTTTAGTTGCTGCATCAGGCGGTTTTAGCTATAATGTTTATCTCCTTTACCTGGTTTAGTTGCTGCATCAGGCGGTTTTAGCTATAATGTTTATGTCCTTTACCTGGTTTAGTTGCTGCATCAGCCGGTTTTAGCTATAATGTTTATGTCCTTTATCTGGTTTAGTTGCTGCATCAGCCGGTTTTAGTTATAATGTTTATGTCCTTTACCTGGTTTAGTTGCTGCATCAGCCGGTTTTAGCTATAATGTTTATGTCTTTTATCTGGTTTAGTTGCTGCATCAGCCGGTATTAGCTATAATGTGTATGTCCTTTACCTGGTTTAGTTGCTGCATCAGCCGGTTTTAGCTAGAATGTTTATGTCCTTTGTCTGGTTTAGTTGCTGCATCAGCCGGTTTTAACTATAATGTGTATGTCCTTTATCTGGTTTAATTGCTGCATCAGCCGGTTTTAGCTAGAATGTTTATGTCCTTTACCTGGTTTAGTTGCTGCATCAGCAGGTTTTAACTATAATGTTTATGTCCTTTATCTGGTTTAATTGCTGCATCAGCCGGTTTTAGCTAGAATGTTTATGTCCTTTACCTGGTTTTGTTGCTGCATCAGCCGGTTTTAGCTATAATGTTTATGACTTTTATCTGGTTTAGTTGCTGCATCAGCCGGTTTTAGCTAGAATGTGTATGTCCTTTATCTGGTTTAGTTGCTGCATCAGCCGGTTTTAGCTATACTGTTTGTGTCCTTTACCTGGTTTAGTTGCTGCATCAGCCGGTTTTAGCTATAATGTTTATGTCCTTTATCTGGTTTAGTTGCTGCATCAGCCGGTTTTAGCTATAATGTTTATGTCCTTTATCTGGTTTAGTTGCTGCATCAGCCGGTATTAGCTATAATGTTTATGTCTTTTATCTGGTTTAGTTGCTGCATCAGCCGGTTTTAGCTAGAATGTTTATGTCCTTTATCTGGTTTAGTTGCTGCATCAGCCGGTTTTAGCTATACTGTTTGTGTCCTTTACCTGGTTTAGTTGCTGCATCAGCCGGTTTTAGCTATAATGTTTATGTCCTTTATCTGGTTTAGTTGCTGCATCAGCCGGTTTTAGCTATAATGTTTATGTCCTTTATCTGGTTTAGTTGCTGCATCAGCCGGTATTAGCTATAATGTTTATGTCCTTTATCTGGTTTAGTTGCTGCATCAGCCGGTTTTAGCTAGAATGTTTATGTCCTTTACCTGGTTTAGTTGCTGCATCAGCCGGTTTTAGCTATAATGTTTATATCCTTTATCTGGTTTAGTTGCTGCATCAGCCGGTTTTAGCTAGAATGTTTATGTCCTTTATCTGGTTTAGTTGCTCTCCCAAAGACTTTTAAATTCGCTGGCTTTCTATTGTTTTGACTTTTAATTTAACGTTGCGCTTCTAAAGTCCACCAACAAATCTAACAAAAGTAAATTATATCTAACCATCCCGTGATTAGGAGAAACATGAATAGTCTCTCTACAGAATGATTGTATATTGTGGAAGATCAGAGTCACCATGTTTATCACAATATCCCGCCACATTTTTGTGCCTGTCCCAAGCCAGGACCTGGATTTCCATAGAAATTTGTTGTGGATTTTTTTTGTGTTAAATGATTTAAGGTGAAATTGGTGGAATTGTTGACCATTACAATTCAAACTTTTTTTTTCATAATGAATTTAAAAGGTGAAACTCGACAAGTTTTGAAAACTATTTATTAAACAATTTAGGATGTCTTTATCGTGGGAGACGATTACATAGTAAATTCGTTGGATGTTAGGATCTTTGTTGATAGGTCATCCTATACCCACGTGATCGTACGAGTCATTATCATAAATAAGGGTAATAACAAAATTACCGAACTACGAACAATCTTAAAAAGGGAAAGTCAAAACTCATAAGTATATAAACAGAGAAAATCAGTCAACAACCGGAATACTGTGAAAACCGTAATGACCCTGACTTGATACAGGCATTTCTAAAGAAATGGTGGGTTGAATCAGATTTTAAAGCGCCAAACCTCCCGCTTTCATAACGGTTCAAAGGTTCCGGCTGTCACTATAACAGTATGTATAACAATACTGGAACAAAAAAGGTAAAATAGTTGTCAAAGCAGTACCAAATTCAGTGAAGTAAATGTCAAAAACACTTTTACGTCACACATTGATAAAAAATATTTTTGACATTTTTGTTGACACCTTATCTTTATACATTTTCACTATATGAAAATGCATCGTTTATTATCGTCTCTGCAGAGACGGAATATATTTCGACACGATCTTGGTATCGGAATATAAATCTTTTGAAGACCCTTTAGGGACTGTTTTTGCATGACCTTTGACATTTTAATACTTGTGTTCACTTATTTCGAAATCTTGTATATATGAAACGTTCAAACTCTTGTTTATTCATTTAATTTTAGATAATATAATTCACTCAAAATGAGTGTCTTTCTATCTTTTATGCAATTAAAATATAGATATTTAACTAGAGCGCAGGACGCGTGTCTAGAATAAGCTTCAACAGAAAGCTCATAGTCAAAATATTGAAAAGCAAAATAATCCAAAAGTCTGTGAGAGCACCTAAACAATAATTACCCCAGGGGAAAGCTGAAATAATTAATGTTAATACAATTTAAAAGTGAATTCGATTAGTTTTTTCTCTTATCTATCATATGGGGCTAGGTAATCAAAACACACATTGTCTCTTCTTATTAATACTCTGGGTGTCCTCCACTAATATATCAGACAGTCGTGATACAGAAGGGTGTTTTAAACACTCATATCCCTAACCCTACACATTTGTAAACGGCAAGCTTTCCATTCTGTGTCATATGTATACTTTCAAACAGACCATTTTTAAGCTTATGTTAAAATTGTGCACGTTCTGATTAACAGTTTAAATGTTAAGGTATATGCATCTGTTAGAGATTATTGATTGTAACCAGAATAACATGACGGGTGTCAATAGTGGAGCAGAATCTGCTTACACTTCTGGGGCACCAGTTTTAAGGTGGGGTTCGATAATAACATGACGGGTGTCAATAGTGGAGCAGAATCTGCTTACACTTCTGGGGCACCAGTTTTAAGGTGGGGTTCGATAATAACATGACGGGTGTCAATAGTGGAGCAGAATCTGCTTACACTTCTGGGGCACCAGTTTTAAGGTGGGGTTCGATAATAACATGACGGGTGTCAATAGTGGAGCAGAATCTGCTTACACTTCTGGGGCACCAGTTTTAAGGTGGGGTTCGATAATAACATGACGGGTGTCAATAGTGGAGCAGAATCTACTTACACTTCTGAGGCACCAGTTTTAAGGTGGGGTTCGATAATAACATGACGGGTGTCAATAGTGGAGCAGAATCTGCTTACACTTCTGGGGCACCAGTTTTAAGGTGGGGTTCGATAATAACATGACGGGTGTCAATAGTGGAGCAGAATCTGCTTACCCTTCTGGGGCACCAGTTTTAATGTGGGGTTCGATAATAACATGACGGGTGTCAATAGTGGAGCAGAATCTGCTTACACTTCTGGGGCACCAGTTTTAAGGTGGGGTTCGATAATAACATGACGGGTGTCAATAGTGGAGCAGAATCTGCTTACCCTTCTGGGGCACCAGTTTTAAGGTGGGGCTCGAGAATAACATGACGGATGTCAATAGTGGAGCAGAAACTGCTTACCCTTCTGGGGCACCAGTTTTAAGGTGGGGTTCGAGAATAACATGACGGGTGTCAATAGTGGAGCAGAATCTGCTTACCCTTCTGGGGCACCAGTTTTAAGGTGGGGTTCGAGAATAACATGACGGGTGTCAATAGTGGAGCAGAATCTGCTTACCCTTCTGGGGCACCAGTTTTAAGGTGGGGTTCGAGAATAACATGACGGGTGTCAATAGTGGAGCAGAATCTGCTTACCCTTCTGGGGCACCAGTTTTAAGGTGGGGTTCGTGTTGCTCAGTATTTAGTTTTCTGTGTGATTTTTTTTTATCCACCATTGTTTGTCTTTCTTGCCTTTTTTATTTTGGTCATTGTGTTGTCTGTCCTTCGACTTATGATTCCCCCTTTGGTACCTTAAATCCTTTCTTAAATTATTTTGTCATTAATAGATAAAAGAAATTTAAATGTATCCATTCCTAGAAAAAGAAACAACTTTATATTTTGCTATATTTTAGCCTTGAAATTACTATTTGCTTTCGATAAAGTTATTTTTAAAGTATAATAAACATGATACGCTTTAACTATATTAAATATAACACGTGTTCGACTGAAACTACTTGTAAAGCGGATCTAATATTTGAACTCGTACAAGTTCTAGAAAAGTTACATAAATTCTTTTCTTGTCAAACTTGCAAACATTTCAATTAATTTGGGAAAAAAAACCACTAAATTTAAATTATACACCTTGACATTGTTTTATATGTTTTTACACGTATCTTCCCAAAATACCTTAGCTATTTTTAGACCATAGACCAACGAATTCCGGTTTTTCCAAGTATTAAACTTTCGATATCAACAATTATCGCATCCGGATATATGTGTGTCTAGTTTTGTTTTGGTAGTTTTTTTCTAGAAATTGTCATATACATGGTGTGTAAAGAGAACAATATTATATAGGGCATGGCACCAAAGTCATTTTTGTTGATTTTTCTTGAAACAAAATCGTCAATACAAAGAGGGTAATGATAAATAATGAATAAATCTACAAAACAATCAATGCGATTTTGTATGTGTATTGAAGCCTTTCAATTACAGGCAAACCATTCCCTTGGGAAAACTCGAAGTAAAGAAAGTAAAGAATTGTCCGTCCGTCTCGGTATTTTTAAGCCTGATTTATCCCCATAGTTAAAATATTCGCCTATTTCGAAGTAAAATCAGCGTTCTATGCTACATGCACACGAATATGTTGGACTGAAATTAAAGTTATGCTTGAAAAAGATGCATAACTCCGTTAAAGCACATGATGGAACAATATTGTGTGTGGCAGATACTGTCTTTGTCATCATTTTGAGTCCGTCGTGTATAGCTAACATTTCATCATCTCATGGAAACCTCCTGGAACATTTGGAATCAAATAATTCTGAAATTATGTATTGAGGATCATCTATTTGTTCTGATCGGACGAAAATAGGTATTGTCATCATTACAGGAAAAATAATTCTTTGTATTTAAAGTGCCGATTGTCTGCACTGTTTCTTAAAAGATCCTCTTAGAATGGTGTGGTATCTATGTCCAAGGTGGCAACCACCACATGACATTATGTAAGATAAAATCGTGTAGAGAAATGCAAAAAACAGTTCACTTTCAGCTACTACGAACCATTCTGCACATGAATGATCATTGAATGGTTATTATGTGGGTCAGAAATCCAAAATGGCGTTGAAAACTAAAGATTGAGCAATATGAATCCCACTAATAAGATTTCCCCTAACTACTTTGTCTCGCTAATATTTACATCTGTGTATTCCTAAATGGCATCAAGTCATTCCTTATTAAACTTTTAATAAGCAATGACATTTCCTATGATATCATCCAAATGTCTCCCACCGAGGATTCGTCGTGTAGACATATCCTATATTTGTATGAAGAATCACGATAGTTAACAAGATGACCTTTTATATATTTTGATAACATAAGGTCAAATATATCAACACATGGTGTCTTATTTTGATCTTCAACTGAACTTTATTATTCTTTTGTGTAGATAATTATATGGTTTTACCATAATTCTAAACTTGTTTCTATAAATAATATAGCTGTAAAAAAGAACCCGCATGACGTTATAAAACGATCAGTTGGTCACCCGTGTTGTAGTTATTGATCATGTTGTACAGATAATATTACAGATGACAAAAGATGGTACTGGCAGTGCCGGATTTACCTATAGGCTTTGATAGGCTGAAGCCTAGGGTCTCATCATCTGGGAGCCTCCTGTCAAGGTGTATAATTTTTTTCACATTGTCAATTTGTCATAGACCTTACACATGCTGTCATAGCGCATTGCAGTCTCTAAACAACCCTTCTGTAATTTTCTTTGCATTCCATTTCAGAATACTAGTCTAGCTAACTTGACACTAGCATTGATTTCTGTAATGATTATGTCCTTCCAGATTACAGTGTCTGTACAAAGCAGGGAAAGTGAGGGGTCATGTATTTGGGTGTCAGGGGTATCAAGCAAGGAAAGTGAGCGGTCATGTATTTGGGTGTTAGGGGTATCAATTCAGGAAAGAGAGCGGTCATGTATTTGGGTGTCAGGGGTATCAAGTCAGGAAAGTGAGTGGTCGTGTATTTGGGTGTCAGGGGTATCAAGTCAGAAAAGTGAGCGGTCATATATTTGGGTGTCAGGGGTATCAAGTCAGAAAAGTGAGCGGTCATGTATTTGGGTGTCAGGGGTATCAAGTCAGGAAAGTGAGCGGTCATGTATTTGGGTGTCAGGGGTATCAAACCAGGAAAGTGAGCGGTCATGTATTTGGGTGTTAGAGGTATAAAGCCAAAAAAGTGAGCGGTCATGTATTTGGGTGTCAGGGGTATCAAGTCAGGAAAGTGAGCGGTCATGTATTTGGGTGTCAGGGGTTTCGATTTTGTCTCTTTCCACGATTTTAATAGTTGACTTTGGAACCGTCCGGACAGTGTGGTATTTTTTGTTTTTTTATTTTATTGTCCGTTGTTTTGTCGTTATTTGTATGATTTTACTATTGTGAATCATTATTGTTGACAAATCACAGAAATTGTGACGCCTCAGTTAATGACCTCGTGGTGCCATGCCTTCACTTACGGGGAACAGAAACCTTTATAATTATTGGAATACGTGGATACAGTACTTATTATGTCATATGTATGTACTTCTTTATTGAAGATCTTGAAAACAACTATTGAAAAGCATTCATGTGATTTGTTGTCACGGCGGAATGTTGTTTCTGTTTTTCCAAGAAACAACGTTAAAGATTTACTTTTGTATAAGATAAATGAATGAGAAATCTCATAATGTATAATGATGGCACGTGTCCCACTGACCTTAAAAGAAAGGATACCACAGATATAGATAGGTGTGATTTCTACCTTCAATCACTCCTAGAATCTGACATTGAAGGCAACAGGAACTGATTACCAACCTGGGGCACCTGACAGGAACTGATTACCCTCCAGGGGCACCTGTCAGGAACTGATTACCCTCCTGGGGCACCTGGCAGGAACTGATCACCCACCTGGGGCACTTGGCACTGATTACCCACCTGTGGCACCTGGCAGGGACTGATTACTCTTCTGAAGCACCCTTTACTCACCCCTTTGTGAACCTTCTATTTGTGAATCTTTTGTTAACTATATAGTTTTTTGTATACTATGTTGTTTCTCTTTTTCTCTTTTTCTCCTCTTACTTCTGGTCATTGTATTGTCTTTCACTCTTAGATATACGAGTGCTTATTACCCCTTTTGTATCTTTGATATTCTTCTCAGGTACAAATTAGTCATTATGAAATTGTGCATTGTACAATATACATGAAGACACACAATCATGATACAAAACTGTCGTTTGAGATCCAATTATGAAGAGGGGGAAATTGGGATCTCATTAACAGGCTTATTTCTTAGCCTGTCTCAAGTCGGGACCTAGATTTCCAACACCATGTATGTTTTTGTGTTCAATGATTTGAGGAGAGAAGTGGTTGTTAGTTTTTTGAATGTTTATTGAATTGTAGACCATCACTGCTTAACCTTTCCTATCATAGAGGATATGGATATCAGGGATCTAGGTCATGTGAGCGGTATTAGGTTTGTGATCAGATCCAGGTGATGTGAGCGGTATTAGGTTTGTGATCAGATCCAGGTCATGTGAGCGGTATTAGGTTTGTGATCAGATCCAGGTCATGTGAGCGGTACTAGGTTTGTGATCAGATCCAGGTCATGTGAGCGGTATTAGGTTTGTGATCAGATCCAGGTCATGTGAACGGTTTTAGGTTTGTGATCAGATCCAGATCATGTGAGCGGTTTGAGGTTTGTGATCAGATCCAGGTCATGTGAGCGGTATTAGGTTTGTGATCAGATCCAGGTCATGTGAGCGGTATTAGGTTTGTGATCAGATCCAGGTCATGTGAGCGGTATTAGGTTTGTGATCAGATCCAGGTCATGTGAGCGATATTAGGTTTGTGATCAGATCCAGGTCATGTGAGCGGTATTAGGTTTGTGATCAGATCCAGGTCATGTGAGCGGTATTAGGTTTGTTATCAGATCCAGGTCATGTGAGCGGTATTAGGTTTGTGATCAGATCCAGGTCATGTGAGCGGTATTAGGTTTGTGATCAGATCCAGGTCATGTGAGCGGTATTAGATTTGTGATCAGATCCAGGTCATGTGAGTGGTATTAGGCTTGTGATCAGATCCAGGTCATGTGAGCGGTAATAGGTTTGTGATCAGATCCAGGTCATGTGAGCGGTATTAGGTTTGTGATCAGATCCAGGTCATGTGAGCGGTATTAGGTTTGTGATCAGATCTAGGTCATGTGAGTGGTATTAGGTTTGTGATCAGATTCAGGTCATGTGAGCGGTATTAGGTTTGTGATCAGATGTCAAAGAGCTTAATCACTCAGCCAGTAAGGCACCTTCATTGGAGTTTTAAATGCTGAGTTTTACAAACATACGAATGAAATACATGTAATATATTCAACTACAATCAGCTTAATTTTGTTTTATCGGGGTTCAATACATTTTAAAGTGTCTTGTTCAATTCTAAATAGATAAAAAAAAAAACTTTTTGCTTAATCATGAGATCATGTCGTTATATTACGGCCCTATATTTTAAACCTTACGGAAAACCCAACACAATGCAATTTCCCTTTAAATGACTTTGCCAATTAAAGATTGTAAAAGCTTTATCTATATTGCGTGTTCCACTGAGGCCATTTAAAAATACATTGATAGAAATAACTATGTTACTATAATATCCTTATTTATGAAATCACGTTCACATGAATACGGAAGCCTATATTATATATAGTGATCTTTTTTTACTTACTATGCTCTTCCGTATGGGAATAATGATATGATAAAATGGGTGAAAAACAAACAAAAATATTTCACAATTCCAAAATCAAATATCAGAATGATAGGAAGAGGCAATAGTCATAGCTATGTTGAGTTAATTTTGTCTATCGTCACTTTCACCGTTTTGTCAGCTATATCTTGACTTCAAGGTTAATGTAGGGAGGTAAACATGTGACACAGCTATATCTTGACTTCAAGGTTAATGTAGGGAGGTAAACATGTGACACAGCTATATCTTGACTTCAAGGTTAATGTAGGGAGGTAAACATGTGACACAGCTATATCTTGACTTCAAGGTTAATGTAGGGGGGTAAACATGTGACACAGCTATATCTTGACTTCAAGGTTAATGTAGGGAGGTAAACATGTGACACAGCTATATCTTGACTTCAAGGCTAATGCAGGGAGGTAAACATGTGACACAGCTATATCTTGACTTCAAGGTTAATGTAGGGAGGTAAACATGTGACACAGCTATATCTTGACTTCAAGGCTAATGTAGGGAGGTAAACATGTGACACAGCTATATCTTGACTTCAAGGTTAATGTAGGGAGGTAAACATGTGACACAGCTATATCTTGACTTCAAGGCTAATGTAGGGAGGTAAACATATGACACAGCTATATCTTGACTTCAAGGCTAATGTAGGGAGGTAAACATGTGACACAGCTATATCTTGACTTCAAGGCTAATGCAGGGAGGTAAACATGTGACACAGCTATATCTTGACTTCAAGGTTAATGTAGGGGGGTAAACATGTGACACAGCTATATCTTGACTTCAAGGCTAATGTAGGGAGGTAAACATGTGACACAGCTATATCTTGACTTCAAGGCTAATGTAGGGAGGTAAACATATGACACAGCTATATCTTGACTTCAAGGCTAATGTAGGGAGGTAAACATGTGACACAGCTATATCTTGACTTCAAGGCTAATGCAGGGAGGTAAACATGTGACACAGCTATATCTTGACTTCAAGGCTAATGCAGGGAGGTAAACATGTGACACAGCTATATCTTGACTTCAAGGTTAATGTAGGGAGGTAAACATGTGACACAGCTATATCTTGACTTCAAGGCTAATGCAGGGAGGTAAACATGTGACACAGCTATATCTTGACTTCAAGGCTAATGCAGGGAGGTAAACATGTGACACAGCTATATCTTGACTTCAAGGCTAATGCAGGGAGGTAAACATGTGACACAGCTATATCTTGACTTCAAGGTTAATGTAGGGAGGTAAACATGTGACACAGCTATATCTTGACTTCAAGGCTAATGCAGGGAGGTAAACATGTGACACAGCTATATCTTGACTTCAAGGCTAATGCAGGGAGGTAAACATGTGACACAGCTATATCTTGACTTCAAGGCTAATGCAGGGAGGTAAACATGTGACACAGCTATATCTTGACTTTAAGGTTAATGTGGGGAGGTAAACATGTGACACAGCTATATCTTGACTTCAAGGCTAATGTAGGGAGGTAAACATGTGACACAGTTATATGTGAGGGTTGGCAGTTTACTCACATGGAGAAAACACTTGCATGACCGCATCATTTCAGAGGGGCGGTCCCTTCAGACTAGCTTAACTCACCACTTTTATTGCAGTGTCTGTACAAAGCCGGGAAAGTGAGCGGTCATGTATTTGGGTGTCAGGGGTATCAAGTCAGGAAAGTGAGCTGTCATGTATTTGGGTGTTAGGGGTATCAAGTCAGGAAAGTGAGCGGTCATGTATTTGGGTGTTAAGGATATCAAGTCAGGAAAGTGAGCGGTCATGTATTTGAGTGTCAGGGGTATCAAGTCAGGAAAGTGAGCGGTCATGTATTTGGATGTCAGGAGTATCAAGTCGGGAAAGTGAGCGGTCATGTATTTTGGTGTCAGGGGTATCAAGTCAGGAAAGTGAGCGGTCATGTATTTGGGTGTCAGGGGTATCAAGTCAGGAAAGTGAGCGGTCATGTATTTGGGTGTCAGGGGTATCAAGTCAGGAAAGTGAGCGGTCATGTATTTGGGTGTCAAGGGTATCAAGTCAGGAAAGCGAGCGGTCATGTATGTGAGTGTCAGGGGTATCAAGTCAGGAAAGTGAGCGGTCATGTATTTGGGTGTCATGGGTTTCGATTTTGTCTCTTTCCACGATTTTAATAGTTGACTTTGGAACTTTCCGGACAGTGTGGTATTTTTTGTTTTTTTATTTTGTTTTCCGTTGTTTTGTCGTTATTTGTATGATTTTATTTTAAAAACCTTAATTTTGTTTTATCGGGGTTCAATACATTTTAAAGTGTCTTGTTCAATTCTAAATAGATTAAAAAAAAATGTTTTTGCTTAATCATGAGATCATGTCGTTATATTATGGCCCTATATTTTAAACCTTACGGAAAACCCAACACACTACAATTTCCCTTTAAATGACATTGCGAATTAAAGATTGTAAAAGCTTTATCTATATTGCGTGTTCCACTGAGGCCATTTAAAAATACATTGATAGAAATAACTATGCTACTATAATATCCTTATTTATGAAATCACGTTCACATGAATACGGAAGCCTATATTATATATAGTGATCTTGTTTTGCTTACTATGCTCTTCGTATGGGAATAATGATATGATAAAATGGGTGAAAAACAAACAAAATTATTTCACAATTCCAAAATCAAATATCAGAATGATAGGAAGAGGCAATAGTCATAGCTATGTTGAGTTAATTTTGTCTATCGTCACTTTCACCGTTTTGTCAGCTATATCTTGACTTCAAGGTTAATGTAGGGAGGTAAACATGTGACACAGCTATATCTTGACTTCAAGGCTAATGTAGGGAGGTAAACATATGACACAGCTATATCTTGACTTCAAGGCTAATGTAGGGAGGTAAACATGTGACACAGCTATATCTTGACTTCAAGGTTAATGTAGGGAGGTAAGCATATGGCACAGCTATATCTTGACTTCAAGGTTAATGTAGGGAGGTAAACATGTGACACAGCTATATCTTGACTTCAAGGCTAATGTAGGGAGGTAAACATGTGACACAGCTATATCTTGACTTCAAGGTTAATGTAGGGAGGTAAGCATGTGACACAGCTATATCTTGACTTCAAGGTTAATGCAGGGAGGTAAACATGTGACACAGTTATATCTTGACTTCAAGGCTAATGTAGGGGGGTAAACATGTGACACAGCTATATCTTGACTTCAAGGCTAATGTAGGGAGGTAAACATGTGACACAGCTATATCTTGACTTCAAGGTTAATGTAGGGAGGTAAGCATGTGACACAGCTATATCTTGACTTCAAGGTTAATGTAGATAAGCATGTGAAACACTTATCGGTGAACGCCCTTCCATAGCCTGTGTGTAGTTATCTGGATATCTTTATGCTTGATTTTGGCACCACGGCAGGAAAGAGGGTGAAAGGAACCTCGACAGTGGATTTGATAGACTTATAGTCAGATATCAACGATTTTAGCTACTTGGGTCCTCGGGTTCGTGAAATGAAATGGATTTCAAAATAATTGATCTTCTATTTTTGGGCCTAGGTTGGGTCTAATGATTACGTGTGTTGCCTTCTTAACACAAGTTGCTATGCATACCTGTACATGTATATAAACATACCTGTACATGTATATAAACATACCTGTACATGTATATAAACATACCTGTACATGTATATAAACATACCTGTACATGTATATAAACATACCTGTACATGTATATAAACATACCTGTACATGTATATAAACATACCTGTACATGTATATAAACATACCTGTACATGTATATAAACATACCTGTACATGTATATAAACATACCTGTACATGTATATAAACATACCTGTACATGTATATAAACATACCTGTACATGTATATAAACGGATCCACTGAACCGAAATCTAAAGCCAAATATTATATGGTTGACAATGTAAGCGCATAGTCATTTTATTTCGGATTGGGTTGTAATATGATTTAATAATTGGCGGTTTGGAAAAAAGGGTAAAAAAGGGGTAGCTCCTTTGTAATTGACTGATTCTGGACTTCTTAATTTTTCATGCATATTAAGAATGAGAACAAGTTCAACAATTTGTTTTTAATACAGAAACGAGGAAGGAAGAAGGCAATCGAGTAACGACTTTGACGGGTGTCATTAATGGAGCAAGAACTTCAGTCCTTTCCGAAGTACATGAGTTCACATCCGGATTCATAGTGGGTTCGTGTTGCTCGAAATCATTTATCCTTTTGTCGTTTTTCATTTGGTCATTGCATTGTCTTGTCCTTCTTTGACTTAGTGCTTCTGGTTACCCTTTCGGCATCTTCAAACATTTCTTGAATGCCAGGAGAGACGAAAATGCATCAACTCTTTTTCCTAATCTGCAAAAGTGGTGTTTAACGTACAATGATAGTGACATTCTGTAATCACGACTGTCATTGTGGTCAACAGTCGTGTGTTGTGAATTTGTCTATTCAGATTGTGATAATGTGTACTGCACCTTGCCTGAGTGCTATGTTAAGGTTCAAATTACATGTATATTACGCATAGGAGAATGTCCAAGTAACTCTCCATTCCTTAAAAATAATGGAGCCGAGGCCTATTGTTTTTAAGGAATGGAGAGATACGAGGACATTCTCCTACTTAAAATCAACCCATTGTACTTTATTAATTTTATTACGGTTTTCACAGTTTTCCGGTTGTTGACTGATTTTGTCTGTTTATATACTTATGAGTTTTTACTTTCCCTTTGGAAGATTGTTCGGAGTTCGGTAATTTTGTTATTACACTTATTTATTAATTATTAATCTTGTAACAAAAACAAGTCTGTGTATAGTATCTAAAGTACAAAGAGAACAATAACTCTCCATTCCTTAAAAATAATGGAGAGTTTTGACACTAGATTTAAATCACAGGTGGATTTTAAATTCCAATAAGATTATAACATAGAACTACCCTCTACAGACAATAACATGGTATGACTCCTTTCAAATCAGTACTCGTTGTTCATGGGGTTTTTTTGTTGTTGTCTCATTTAACGTCGGTAATCGTGCATATCTTCTTTTATTATATTAATCCGTTGTTTGTACTGAATATACTTATTATTTGGAGCTGCCATTTATAAGTATACTATATTATCCATTGTAATGCTTTGCTTTGTCTCTTTTACCAGGAAGTTTGATATCTATTTATATAATAAAGATATAGTATTGATGTGTATAGACATATACTATAACAAATATATAGTCTAATGTAACTAAACAAAATATGGTTTGATAATAGTACAACGTGGCATGTTACCAATATGATTTTTTCTTTGTTGAATGTAGATAGAAACATATTGTATTGTTTAGTAATAGTAAACAAATAAATGTCTAGACAATGTCTCAAATTACATCAGAAAACCCATAAACATGGAAAGATTTTTTTTTGACAAAATTTAATAAAATGAAAATACAACACTGTCGAAGCAGTTCTAAAATACCACACTGTCGGAGCAGTTCTAAAATACCACACTGTCGGAGCAGTTCTAAAATACCACACTGTCGGAGCAGTTCTAAAATACCACACTGTCGGAGCAGTTCTAAAATACCATACTGTCGGAGCAGTTCTAAAATACCATACTGTCGGAGCAGTTCTAAAATACGCAATGAAATGATATGATATGTATATAATATGCATAGAGATAAATAAATACAGAATAAGTATATACAAAAACATAGGTAAAGAAAATATACGATGGAAAAGAAAGAAGAATAAATACTTGTGGAGATGTGTGTTGGTTCTTTAGATCATTTAGACAATTGTAAATCTTTTGGAGTCTTTAATATATTTAAAAGCATGTTTCAAAATAGTTGTATTTTCTTGATATGTTAGGAAATCACTTCCCTTTGTCAGTAGCTTTACATCAATATTAATGTTAGAAGGTAGCCAATTAAGACTATCAAATAATATCTGTATATTTATCACAATCAAAAAAGAAATGGTGAGAATTTCCACATGGTGCGCCACAGTTTCAGGAAGCATTTGATAAAATTTTTACTTTACATAAATCGTAATTCAAGAAGGATGCATTGCAACGAAGCTGTGTTAAAATTATAATCAGTTTTCTAGGACCATAAGAATAGTGTCTCGGAATTGGCATTGAGATTGAACTGCGGATTGCCTTTTTAAAATTAGATAATGTGTCAAGATTACGCACTGAAAGATTAAGGCTATTCCATTCCCTTACTGTAGCTGGGACGAAAGAATCTCTGGTTAAAGAAAGTCTACAAAATGGAACAATAATATCGTTGCCATTGCGAAGAGGATAAATAGTCGTACTTTGGATTGTTGGGGGGATAAGATCGAGTAAATATGGGGGTGTGCTACCGTCTCTCCCAGCCAGTTTCTCTATATAGATATTATGTGTTGGTAAAGATTAACTGACAGAAATCTGAATAAATGTAAGGAGTGATGTTATAATCCTTTTTTTTATTCATTGCAAATTTTGGTAAAACTCAATTTTGTAATTACCATGTGATAATAAATTCCTGTCATTTCCCCCCATGATCGTGAATGAATTCGGTCTATTTAATCAATTTCAATGTATATCACGACAAGGAAGAATGTATTATATATCTATATAATACCAACAATGAAATAATGAGTATTAAATTCGTGTCATAATTTAGAATTAACTATATTTAGTTTTAAAGTGAAATTTCCAATATTATTATTATTAATTTGGTCCAAAGTATTTTCGGTCAAAAGCCCACTAGGGCTTGTGTTGTATTGTTATTTAAATATGCCGACTATAAATAAACTTATCTTGGTGTAAATAAAACAATACTATTGAAATATTGATTATCTAGTTTAGTGCACACGACTACATGTCATTATTTATGGAAAGGACAATTTGTTATAATATTTCATAGACAATATTGTTTCACTCGCCGTACATTGTCGTTTTCTTACCTATAAATACAAATATAGATTTGATTATTACGTTCACTGATGTTTTACCGCAACATTTGAGATACTAGTAATCTTGTTAGTTTTGAGGGTTTGGGCATAAAATCAATTTAACCCCGCCACTTTTTATTGTGTCTGCACCATGACAGGAAAGTCTTCGGTCATGTATTTGTATGTTAGAAGTATCTATTTTTTTCTCTTCCTACGTTTTTTTATATTAGAATTTGGAATTGTTCGGACAGTGTGGTATTTTTAGAACTGTTCGGACAGTGTGGTATTTTTAGAACTGTTCGGACAGTGTGGTATTTTTAGAACTGTTCGGACAGTGTGGTATTTTTAGAACTGTTCGGACAGTGTGGTATCATTAGAACTGTTCGGACAGTGTGGTATTCTTAGAACTGTTCGGACAGTGTGATATTTTAGATCTGTTCAGACAGTGTGGTATTTTTAGAACTGTTCGAATAGTGTGTTGTTTTTAGAACTGTTCGGATAGTGTGGTATTTTTTAGAACTGTTCGGACAGCGTGGTATTTTTTCAACTGTTCGGACAGTGTGGTATTTTAGAACTGTTCGGACAGTGCGGTATTTTTAGAACTGTTCGGACAGTGTGGTATTTTAGAACTGTTCGGACAGTGTGGTATTTTTAGAACTGTTCGGAGAGTGTGGTAATTTAGAACTGTTCGGACAGTGTGGTATTTTTAGAACTGTTCGGATAGTGTGGTATTTTAGAACTGTTCGGATAGTGTGGTATTTCAGAACTGTTCGGATAGTGTGGTATTTTAGAACTGTTCGGATAGTGTGGTATTTTAGAACTGTTCGGATAGTGTGGTATTTTTAGAACTGTTCGGACAGTGTGGTATTTTTAGAACTGTTCGGATAGTGTTCGGATAGTGTGGTATTTTAGAGCTGTTCGGATAGTGTGGTATTTAAGAACTGTTCGGACAGTGTGGTATTTTAGAACTGTTCGGATAGTGAGGTATTTTAGAACTGTTCGGACAGTGTGGTATTTTAGAACTGTTCGGACAGTGTGGTATTTTAGAACTGTTCCGACAGTGTGGTATTTTTAGAACTGTTCGGATAGTGTGGTATTTTAGAACTGTTCCGACAGTGTGGTATTCTTAGAACTGTTCGGATAGTGTGGTATTTTTAGAACTGTTCGGACAGTGTGGTATTTTAGAACTGTTCCGATAGTGTGGTATTTTCAGAACTGTTCGGATAGTGTGGTATTTTACAACTGTTCCGACAGTGTGGTATTTTTTGAATTGTTCGGATAGTGTGGTATTTTAGAACTGTTCCGACAGTGTGGTATTTTAGAACTGTTCGGATAGTGTGGTATTATAGAACTGTTCGGATAGTGTGGTATTTTAGAACTGTTCCGACAGTGTGGTATTTTAGAACTGTTCGGATAGTGTGGTATTTTTAGAACTGTTCGGAGAGTGTGGTATTTTTTCAACTGTTCGGACAGTGTGGTATTTTAGAACTGTTCGGACAGTGCAGTATTTTTAGAACTGTTCGGACAGTGTGGTATTTTAGAACTGTTCGGACAGCGTGGTATTTTTTCAACTGTTCGGACAGTGTGGTATTTTAGAACTGTTCGGACAGTGCGGTATTTTTAGAACTGTTCGGACAGTGTGGTATTTTAGAACTGTTCGGACAGTGTGGTATTTTTAGAACTGTTCGGAGAGTGTGGTAATTTAGAACTGTTCGGACAGTGTGGTATTTTTAGAACTGTTCGGATAGTGTGGTATTTTAGAACTGTTCGGATAGTGTGGTATTTCAGAACTGTTCGGATAGTGTGGTATTTTAGAACTGTTCGGATAGTGTGGTATTTTAGAACTGTTCGGATAGTGTGGTATTTTTAGAACTGTTCGGACAGTGTGGTATTTTTAGAACTGTTCGGATAGTGTTCGGATAGTGTGGTATTTTAGAGCTGTTCGGATAGTGTGGTATTTAAGAACTGTTCGGACAGTGTGGTATTTTAGAACTGTTCGGATAGTGAGGTATTTTAGAACTGTTCGGACAGTGTGGTATTTTAGAACTGTTCGGACAGTGTGGTATTTTAGAACTGTTCCGACAGTGTGGTATTTTTAGAACTGTTCGGATAGTGTGGTATTTTAGAACTGTTCCGACAGTGTGGTATTCTTAGAACTGTTCGGATAGTGTGGTATTTTTAGAACTGTTCGGACAGTGTGGTATTTTAGAACTGTTCCGATAGTGTGGTATTTTCAGAACTGTTCGGATAGTGTGGTATTTTACAACTGTTCCGACAGTGTGGTATTTTTTGAATTGTTCGGATAGTGTGGTATTTTAGAACTGTTCCGACAGTGTGGTATTTTAGAACTGTTCGGATAGTGTGGTATTATAGAACTGTTCGGATAGTGTGGTATTTTAGAACTGTTCCGACAGTGTGGTATTTTAGAACTGTTCGGATAGTGTGGTATTTTTAGAACTGTTCGGAGAGTGTGGTATTTTTTCAACTGTTCGGACAGTGTGGTATTTTAGAACTGTTCGGACAGTGCAGTATTTTTAGAACTGTTCGGACAGTGTGGTATTTTAGAACTGTTCGGACAGTGTGGTATTTTTAGAACTGTTCGGAGAGTGTGGTATTTTAGAACTGTTCGGACAGTGTGGTATTTTTAGAACTGTTCGGATAGTGTGGTATTTTAGAACTGTTCGGATAGTGTGGTATTTCAGAACTGTTCGGATAGTGTGGTATTTTAGAACTGTTCGGATAGTGTGGTATTTTAGAACTGTTCGGATAGTGTGGTATTTTTAGAACTATTCGGACAGTGTGGTATTTTTAGAACTGTTCGGATAGTGTTCGGATAGTGTGGTATTTTAGAACTGTTCGGATAGTGTGGTATATAAGAACTGTTCGGACAGTGTGGTATTTTAGAACTGTTCGGATAGTGTGGTATTTAAGAACTGTTTGGATAGTGTGGTATTTTAGAACTGTTCGGACAGTGTGGTATTTTAGAACTGTTCCGACAGTGTGGTATTTTTGAACTGTTCGGATAGTGTGGTATTTTAGAACTGTTCCGACAGTGTGGTATTTTTAGAACTGTTCGGACAGTGTGGTATTTTAGAACTGTTCCGACAGTGTGGTATTTTCAGAACTGTTCGGATAGTGTGGTATTTTAGAACTGTTCCGACAGTGTGGTATTTTAGAACTGTTCGGATAGTGTGGTATTTTAGAACTGTTCGGATAGTGTGGTATTTTAGAACTGTTCGGACAGTGTGGTATTTTAGAACTGTTCGGATAGTGTGGTATTTTAGAACTGTTCCGACAGTGTGGTATTTTTAGAACTGTTCGGATAGTGTGGTATTTTAGAACTGTTCCGACAGTGTGGTATTTTAGAACTGTTCGGATAGTGTGGTATTATAGAACTGTTCGGATAGTGTGGTATTTTAGAACTGTTCCGACAGTGTGGTATTTTAGAACTGTTCGGATAGTGTGGTATTTTAGAACTGTTCGGATAGTGTGGTATTTTAGAACTGTTCGGACAGTGTGGTATTTTAGAACTGTTCGGAGAGTGTGGTATTTTAGAACTGTTCCGACAGTGTGGTATTTTTAGAACTGTTCGGATAGTGTGGTATTTTAGAACTGTTCGGATAGTGTGGTATTTTAGAACTGTTCGGATAGTGTGGTATTTTAGAACTGTTCGGATAGTGTGGTATTTTAGAACTGTTCAGACAGTGTGGTATTTTTAGAACTGTTCGGATAGTGTGGTATTTTTAGAACTGTTCCGATAGTGTTCGGATAGTGTGGTATTTTAGAACTGTTCGGATAGTGTGGTATTTAAGAACTGTTCGGACAGTGTGGTATTTTAGAACTGTTCGGATAGTGAGGTATTTTAGAACTGTTCGGACAGTGTGGTATTTTAGAACTGTTCGGACAGTGTGGTATTTTAGAACTGTTCCGACAGTGTGGTATTTTTAGAACTGTTCGGATAGTGTGGTATTTTTGAACTGTTCCGACAGTGTGGTATTCTTAGAACTGTTCGGATAGTGTGGTATTTTTAGAACTGTTCGGACAGTGTGGTATTTTAGAACTGTTCCGATAGTGTGGTATTTTCAGAACTGTTCGGATAGTGTGGTATTTTACAACTGTTCCGACAGTGTGGTATTTTTAGAATTGTTCGGATAGTGTGGTATTTTAGAACTGTTCCGACAGTGTGGTATTTTAGAACTGTTCGGATAGTGTGGTATTATAGAACTGTTCGGATAGTGTGGTATTTTAGAACTGTTCCGACAGTGTGGTATTTTAGAACTGTTCGGATAGTGTGGTATTTTAGAACTGTTCGGACAGTGCAGTATTTTTAGAACTGTTCGGACAGTGTGGTATTTAAGAACTGTTCGGACAGTGTGGTATTTTTAGAACTGTTCGGAGAGTGTGGTATTTTAGAACTGTTCGGACAGTGTGGTATTTTTAGAACTGTTCGGATAGTGTGGTATTTTAGAACTGTTCGGATAGTGTGGTATTTCAGAACTTTTCGGATAGTGTGGTATTTTAGAACTGTTCGGATAGTGTGGTATTTTAGAACTGTTCGGATAGTGTGGTATTTTTAGAACTGTTCGGACAGTGTGGTATTTTTAGAACTGTTCGGATAGTGTTCGGATAGTGTGGTATTTTAGAACTGTTCGGATAGTGTGGTATATAAGAACTGTTCGGACAGTGTGGTATTTTAGAACTGTTCGGATAGTGTGGTATTTTAGAACTGTTTGGATAGTGTGGTATTTTAGAACTGTTCGGACAGTGTGGTATTTTAGAACTGTTCCGACAGTGTGGTATTTTTGAACTGTTCGGATAGTGTGGTATTTTAGAACTGTTCCGACAGTGTGGTATTTTTAGAACTGTTCGGATAGTGTGGTATTTTTAGAACTGTTCGGACAGTGTGGTATTTTAGAACTGTTCCGACAGTGTGGTATTTTCAGAACTGTTCGGATAGTGTGGTATTTTAGAACTGTTCCGACAGTGTGGTATTTTAGAACTGTTCGGATAGTGTGGTATTTTAGAACTGTTCGGATAGTGTGGTATTTTAGAACTGTTCGGACAGTGTGGTATTTTAGAACTGTTCGGATAGTGTGGTATTTTAGAACTGTTCCGACAGTGTGGTATTTTTAGAACTGTTCGGATAGTGTGGTATTTTAGAACTGTTCCGACAGTGTGGTATTTTAGAACTGTTCGGATAGTGTGGTATTTTAGAACTGTTCGGATAGTGTGATATTTTAGAACTGTTCGGATAGTATGGTATTTTAGAACTGTTCGGATAGTGTGGTATTTTAGAACTGTTCCGACAGTGTGGTATTCTTAGAACTGTTCGGATAATGTGGTATTTCAGAACTGTTCCGACAGTGTGGTATTTTTAGAACTGTTCGGATAGTGTGGTATTTTTAGAACTGTTCGGACAGTGTGGTATTTTAGAACTGTTCCGACAGTGTGGTATTTTTAGAAATGTTCGGATAGTGTGGTATTTTAGAACTGTTCCGACAGTGTGGTATTTTTAGAACTGTTCGGATAGTGTGGTATTTTAGAACTGTTCGGATAGTGTGGTATTTTTAGAACTGTTCGGACAGTGTGGTATTTTAGAACTGTTCGGATAGTGTGGTATTTTAGAACTGTTCGGACAGTGTGGTATTTTTAGAACTGTTCGGATAGTGTGGTATTATAGAACTGTTCGGACAGTGTGGTATTTTAGAACTGTTCGGACAGTGTGGTATTTTAGAACTGTTCGGACAGTGTGGTATTTTAGAACTGTTCGGACAGTGTGGTATTTTAGAACTGTTCGAACAGCGTGGTATGTAAAATATTTTGAAAATTATAATATACTGAACCACATCGGTGCTGTAATGTTTAGCGTGCTCGTTTAGAGTGCGATAGATCGTGGGTTCGAGCCCCGGTCGGGTCAAACCAAAGACTATAAAATTGGTATTTGTTGCTTCTTCGCTAAACACGCAGCATTAAGGAGAAAGAGCAAAGACTGGTTGACTCGGAATCAGGTAATGTGTCCGAGTGGAGCGACATGTCTATCCGCGGACTTTTGTTTCAGTGGGCTAGCACTATGAAAATCCAACTCAGCGTGTTGGTCTAGTACAAAGTGGACCTCATCATCATATCATTGAAAATTAACTTGTATTAAAATAATTTATAAAACACGTGTCTGCCCTCATGGCTGAAAATTGTAATTCTCTCTCTCTCTCTCTCTCTCTCTCTCTCTCTCTCTCTCTCTCTCTCTCTGATGTTGTATCTATAGTATATACCTGTTTGTTATTATGTATTGTTGTAATTTAATTTGCTATATGTATACTAATGTATTAACAGAGGTTACCAGAAATAAACATTTATATGTGTGTGTATCTGTGTTTATACAATGGTTTTAGATAAACATATATATGTGTGTGTACCTGTGTTTATACAATGGTTTTAAATAAAGATGTATATGTGTGTGTACCTGTGTTTATACAATGGTTTTAGATAAAGATTTATATAGAAGTTTTCAACCCGATAGTCTTTCTAGTCATTCACGTTTTTAAAAATATACAGAAATGTTTGTTTTCTTTCAATATTAGTTATTACGCTATTTTTATATAAACCCGTTTTACTCATCTTAAAATTCCTCTTTCAAAACAATATCCTATCATTTCAGTTAATCATCCCCTACATAGAATTCGTCATATACGGACTTTCTGATAACACATCGTAAATAAATAGATTTCGTGATAAACAAATACGCTTAGGTTAAATAATAAAACAACAAAACAAAAAATACCACACTGTCAGAACAATTCTAAAAATACCACACTGTTAGAACAGTTCTAAAAATACCACACTGTCAGAACAATTCTAAAAATACCACACTGTTAGAACAGTTCTAAAAATACCACACTGTTAGAACAGTTCTAAAAATACCACACTGTCAGAACAATTCTAAAAATACCACACAGTCAGAACAATGCCAATATCTAATGGAAAAATGATAGAACGATAACATGGATACTCCTAACATATATATACATGACCACTGACTTTCATGGCTTGGTACAGATACTTCAATAACAAAAAAAGGGTTGGGTTAAACTAGTTTGATGGACACAAACCTGCCCTCTTAAGAAAATGATGCAGTCGTGCACCATCATAACATACAACTCGAGCACCACGATTTTATGTATAATATTTATCTTTTCAAACAAAAACAGTAGACGTCTCCTACAAAGACTTCGTTATTAACATTTACGGTTAGTTAACATATATATATACATATATCAGATGATTGGCCTTAACACGTAACTGTCTGACAAATGTTTTAGGCATTAAGTTTATTCCAATGACAAATGTCTTAGGCATTAAGTTTATTCCAATGACAAATGTCTTAGGCATTAAGTTTATTCCAATGACAAATGTTTTAGACATTAAGTTTATTCCAATGACAAATGTTTTAGGCATTAAGTTTATTCCAATGACAAATGCTTTAGGCATTAAGTTTATTCCAATGACAAATGTCTTAGGCATTAAGTTTATTCCAATGACAAATGTCTTAGGCATTAAGTTTATTCCAATGACAAATGTCTTAGGCATTAAGTTTATTCCAATGACAAATGTCGTAGGCATTAAGTTTATTCCAATGACAAATGTCTTAGGTATTAAGTTTATTCCAATGACAAATGTCTTAGGCATTAAGTTTATTCCAATGACAAATGTCTTAGGCATTAAGTTTATTCCAATGACAAATGTCTTAGGTATTAAGTTTATTCCAATGACAAATGTCGTAGCCATTAAGTTTATTCCAATGACAAATGTCTTAGGCATTAAGTTTATTCCAATGACAAATGTCTTAGGTATTAAGTTTATTCCAATGACAAATGTCTTAGGTATTAAGTTTATTCCAATGACAAATGTCTTAGGTATTAAGTTTATTTCAATGACAAATGTCTTAGGCATTAAGTTTATTCCAATGACAAATGTCTTAGGCATTAAGTTTATTCCAATGACAAATGTCTTAGGCATTAAGTTTATTCCAATGACAAATGTTTTAGACATTAAGTTTATTCCAATGACAAATGTTTTAGGCATTAAGTTTATTCCAATGACAAATGTTTTAGGCATTAAGTTTATTCCAATGACAAATGTCGTAGGCATTAAGTTTATTCCAATGACAAATGTCTTAGGCATTAAGTTTATTCCAATGACAAATGTCTTAGGCATTAAGTTTATTCCAATGACAAATGTCGTAGGCATTAAGTTTATTCCAATGACAAATGTCTTAGGTATTAAGTTTATTCCAATGACAAATGTCTTAGGCATTAAGTTTATTCCAATGACAAATGTCTTAGGCATTAAGTTTATTCCAATGACAAATGTCTTAGGTATTAAGTTTATTCCAATGACAAATGTCTTAGGCATTAAGTTTATTCCAATGACAAATGTCTTAGGCATTAAGTTTATTCCAATGACAAATGTCTTAGGTATTAAGTTTATTCCAATGACAAATGTCTTAGGTATTAAGTTTATTCCAATGACAAATGTCTTAGGTATTAAGTTTATTTCAATGACAAATGTCTTAGGCATTAAGTTTATTCCAATGACAAATGTCTTAGGCATTAAGTTTATTCCAATGACAAATATCTTAGGTATTAAGTTTATTCCAATGACAAATGTCTTAGGTATTAAGTTTATTCCAATGACAAATGTCTTAGGTATTAAGTTTATTCCAATGACAAATGTCTTAGGCATTAAGTTTATTCCAATGACAAATGTCTTAGGTATTAAGTTTATTCCAATGACAAATGTCTTAGGCATTAAGTTTATTCCAATGACAAATGTCTTAGGCATTAAGTTTATTCCAATGACAAATGTCGTAGGCATTAAGTTTATTCCAATGACAAATGTCTTAGGTATTAAATTTATTCCAATGACAAATGTCTTAGGCATTAAGTTTATTCCAATGACAAATGTCTTAGGCATTAAGTTTATTCCAATGACAAATGACTTAGGTATTAAGTTTATTCCAATGACAAATGTCTTAGGCATTAAGTTTATTCCAATGACAAATGTCTTAGGCATTACGTTTATTCCAATGACAAATGTCTTAGGCATTACGTTTATTCCAATGACAAATATCTTAGGCATTAAGTTTATTCCAATGACAAATGTCGTAGGCATTAAGTTTATTCCAATGACAAATGTCTTAGGTATTAAGTTTATTCCAATGACAAATGTCGTAGGCATTAAGTTTATTCCAATGACAAATGTCTTAGGCATTAAGTTTATTCCAATGACAAATGTCTTAGGCATTAAGTTTATTCCAATGACAAATGTCTTAGGCATTAAGTTTATTCCAATGACAAATGTCTTAGGTATTAAGTTTATTCCAATGACAAATGTCTTAGGCATTAAGTTTATTCCAATGACAAATGTCTTAGGCATTAAGTTTATTCCAATGACAAATGTCGTAGGCATTAAGTTTATTCCAATGACAAATGTCTTAGGTATTAAGTTTATTCCAATGACAAATGTCGTAGGCATTAAGTTTATTCCAATGACAAATGTCTTAGGCATTAAGTTTATTCCAATGACAAATGTCTTAGGCATTAAGTTTATTCCAATGACAAATGTCGTAGGCATTAAGTTTATTCCAATGACAAATGTCTTAGGTATTAAGTTTATTCCAATGACAAATGTCGTAGGCATTAAGTTTATTCCAATGACAAATGTCTTAGGCATTAAGTTTATTCCAATGACAAATGTCGTAGGCATTAAGTTTATTCCAATGACAAATCATTGTGTTCATTAATATAATGTTTTGTCTTTATCGCTATTTTGTTTATTTTCCCTTTGATGTTTAAAACCGATATATTTCATATCATGTGGGCGCATGATATGATTCCAATTATCGCTAATCGCTAAGCGTTGTCAAGGACGCACGTAGTATTATCTTGTTTTCTACTATGACGTTATAATGACGTCACATTGCCAAATTCTTGATAATTAAGTGATTAACGATATGAAATATTAATTGTGTTTAAAAAAATGTCAGTATCCCAACAAAAATTATTTAATTATGAATACAAAATAGCGATAAAATAATTAAAGATGCTTTTTAAAACTCGTGGACGTTTTTCAGTAATCTCTTATCTCAGGGTTTCGCCCTTCGATGAGAGATGACCGAGAAAAGTCATCTCGTTTTAAAAAACATTGTTAATCACTTAATCACTCACTCACTCACTATCAACGCAACCCACGAATATTGGAATACCACGAATAATACTAAATTGACGGTTTAAAGTTCACAGGGGTCACTGAACTCGGTGTATCAAAAGGTGAATGGCAGGTATACTGTCAATCAGAACATGCCGAAAATCCATCGTTTATCTTCAAGTGTGAAAAACTAGATATTTATATATACCTTCAATGCATGAAGTAAAGAATTTTTTTTCACAAAAACACATCATCAGTTTTGTAAGAGGAAGTTAAATAATGTTAAAAAGATAGTGTTTAACATTTATCCTTGTTTTAATGTTTGGTTTTTCTCCAGGAAAATTTATTGTGCTTAATTTATCGGTTTCCCAGATTTCCATAAATGGTATGTCCAGGTTCATTCACCCTGTTATTTCTGCACTTTTTTTTTGTTTTACAATTTTCAGGATACGTTTTGGTTTTTATCTACATAATTAAATAAAACATATTTACACTTATCGTCACGTATGTGTTTTCGTGCGTCATTTGTTTTCGTGGTATCCATTTTATTTTGATCTCCACAGCGCATGCATTATTTTTGACGTGTCTTCCGGTTTCTATTTATGGAACACAAACAATACGAAAGCTGACATCTGTAAAAAATGATAAAGTTTACTTTTAAAGACGTAAGTATCAAAAACAGTGAACTTACCTACTGAACCATACTTTTTGTAATGCCAAAAATGTACTTCATTTATAAAGTAGCTGGAAAAAAATCCAGAAGGGCTATATAAAATTTAACTATGTCGTCTGCCTCTCAGACACCTGCTCTTCCTGTCATGTAACTATCATGGGGTCACTGACACTGATCGTATTTGTAAACAAAAGAGCCGACTGAAATGTGTCTGTTTCTTATATAAAATACATGTCACTTTGCAGTGCATTGTGGTTTCAGCACTAAAAAAAACATCAAAAGTAAACACAATTTTGAAAGTGGTCATTTTCAAACATTCTGTTATTTTATTTAGATGTAGTATGGTTTGGTAGATGGCCAGAACCATGAAATTTTAAAACCAGCCATTTCCGGATTCTATATTCGTTTACATCCCGTATATCGGCCTTGTTTTTATTTGCCACGGAAACAGATGACGCCATTTTATTGACAACAAAAGTTGCCAGGTAATCGAGAGTATATTAAAATACAAGAATGGCTTTAAAAACAATCTTATGTACAAAGAAATATTTAACTAGCCATTCTTTGAAAATTCCAATCGTCATATGAATAGAGGGTTAACACTGTTAATCGCTATATCTGAAAATCGATAATAGCACGAAAACCGATAACACGATGGTATATTTACAATACAGGTGGCTTACTTTCTTCTTTTTGCGCTTAGCAATAAAAATATATATTTTGTTTACATATTAAAGTTAGCTTTGTATTATGTTTGTAAGAAATATATAATTGATAAATATATTGTTGTCGTGTGTGTTTTGTCTGTTTCACGTATTGTCGTGTGTGTATTTTGTCTGTTTCATATGTTGTCGTGTGTGTTTTATCTGTTTGACGTATTGTTGTGTGTGTTTTGTCTGTTTGACATATTGTTGTGTGTGTTTTGTCTGTTTGACGTATTGTTGTGTGTGTTTTGTCTGTTTGACGTATTGTTGTGTGTGTTTTGTCTGTTTGACATATTGTTGTGTGTGTTTTGTCTGTTTGACGTATTGTTGTGTGTGTTTTGTCTGTTTGACATATTGTTGTGTGTGTTTTGTCTGTTTGACATATTGTTGTGTGTGTTTTGTCTGTTTGACATATTGTTGTGTGTGTTTTGTCTGTTTGACTTATTGTCGTGTGTGTTTTGTCTGTTTGACGTATTGTTGTGTGTGTTTTGTCTGTTTGACATATTGTCGTGTGTGTTTTGTCTGTTTGACTTATTGTTGTGTGTGTTTTGTCTGTTTGACATATTGTTGTGTGTGTTTTGTCTGTTTGACGTATTGTTGTGTGTGTTTTGTCTGTTTGACGTATTGTTGTGTGTGTTTTGTCTGTTTCACGTATTGTCGTGTGTGTATTTTGTCTGTTTCATATGTTGTTGTGTGTGTTTTATCTGTTTGACGTATTGTTGTGTGTGTTTTGTCTGTTTGACGTATTGTTGTGTGTGTTTTGTCTGTTTGACGTATTGTTGTGTGTGTTTTGTCTGTTTGACGTATTGTTGTGTGTGTTTTGTCTGTTTGACTTATTGTTGTGTGTGTTTTGTCTGTTTGACATATTGTTGTGTGTGTTTTTTCTGTTTCACGTATTGTTGTGTGTGTTTTGTCTGTTTGGCGTATTGTTGTGTGTGTTTTGTCTGTTTGACTTATTGTTGTGTGTGTTTTGTCTGTTTGACATATTGTTGTGTGTGTTTTGTCTGTTTGACATATTGTTGTGTGTGTTTTGTCTGTTTGACTTATTGTTGTGTGTGTTTTGTCTGTTTGACGTATTGTTGTGTGTGTTTTGTCTGTTTGACATATTGTTGTGTGTGTTTTGTCTGTTTGACATATTGTTGTGTGTGTTTTGTCTGTTTGACTTATTGTTGTGTGTGTTTTGTCTGTTTGACGTATTGTTGTGTGTGTTTTGTCTGTTTGACATATTGTTGTGTGTGTTTTGTCTGTTTGACTTATTGTTGTGTGTGTTTTGTCTGTTTGACATATTGTTGTGTGTGTTTTGTCTGTTTGACATATTGTTGTGTGTGTTTTGTCTGTTTGACTTATTGTTGTGTGTGTTTTGTCTGTTTGACGTATTGTTGTGTGTGTTTTGTCTGTTTGACATATTGTTGTGTGTGTTTTGTCTGTTTGACATATTGTTGTGTGTGTTTTGTCTGTTTGACTTATTGTTGTGTGTGTTTTGTCTGTTTGACGTATTGTTGTGTGTGTTTTGTCTGTTTGACGTATTGTTGTGTGTGTTTTGTCTGTTTGACTTATTGTTGTGTGTGTTTTGTCTGTTTGACTTATTGTTGTGTGTGTTTTGTCTGTTTGACTTATTGTTGTGTGTGTTTTGTCTGTTTCATATGTTGTCGTGTGTGTTTTATCTGTTTGACGTATTGTTGTGTGTGTTTTGTCTGTTTGACTTATTGTTGTGTGTGTTTTGTCTGTTTGACTTATTGTTGTGTGTGTTTTGTCTGTTTGACTTATTGTTGTGTGTGTTTTGTCTGTTTCATATGTTGTCGTGTGTGTTTTTTCTGTTTGACGTATTGTTGTGTGTGTTTTGTCTGTTTCACGTATTGTCGTGTGTGTTTTGTCTGTTTCACGTATTGTTGTGTGTGTTTTGTCTGTTTGACTTATTGTTGTGTGTGTTTTGTCTGTTTCACGTATTGTCGTGTGTGTTTTTTCTGTTTCACGTATTGTTGTGTGTGTTTTGTCTGTTTCACGTATTGTCGTGTGTGTTTTTTCTGTTTCACGTATTTTTGTGTGTGTTTTGTCTGTTTCACGTATTGTCGTGTGTGTATTTTGTCTGTTTCATATGTTGTCGTGTGTGTTTTATCTGTTTGACGTATTGTTGTGTGTGTTTTGTCTGTTTGACGTATTGTTGTGTGTGTTTTGTCTGTTTGACATATTGTTGTGTGTGTTTTGTCTGTTTGACTTATTGTTGTGTGTGTTTTGTCTGTTTGACATATTGTTGTGTGTGTTTTGTCTGTTTGACTTATTGTTGTGTGTGTTTTGTCTGTTTCACGTATTGTTGTGTGTGTTTTGTCTGTTTGACTTATTGTTGTGTGTGTTTTGTCTGTTTCACGTATTGTTGTGTGTGTTTTGTCTGTTTGACATATTGTTGTGTGTGTTTTTTCTGTTTCACGTATTGTTGTGTGTGTTTTGTCTGTTTGGCGCATTGTTGTGTGTGTTTTGTCTGTTTGACTTATTGTTGTGTGTGTTTTGTCTGTTTGACATATTGTTGTGTGTGTTTTGTCTGTTTGACATATTGTTGTGTGTGTTTTGTCTGTTTGACTTATTGTTGTGTGTGTTTTGTCTGTTTGACGTATTGTTGTGTGTGTTTTGTCTGTTTGACATATTGTTGTGTGTGTTTTGTCTGTTTGACATATTGTTGTGTGTGTTTTGTCTGTTTGACTTATTGTTGTGTGTGTTTTGTCTGTTTGACGTATTGTTGTGTGTGTTTTGTCTGTTTGACATATTGTTGTGTGTGTTTTGTCTGTTTGACTTATTGTTGTGTGTGTTTTGTCTGTTTGACATATTGTTGTGTGTGTTTTGTCTGTTTGACATATTGTTGTGTGTGTTTTGTCTGTTTGACTTATTGTTGTGTGTGTTTTGTCTGTTTGACGTATTGTTGTGTGTGTTTTGTCTGTTTGACATATTGTTGTGTGTGTTTTGTCTGTTTGACATATTGTTGTGTGTGTTTTGTCTGTTTGACTTATTGTTGTGTGTGTTTTGTCTGTTTGACGTATTGTTGTGTGTGTTTTGTCTGTTTGACGTATTGTTGTGTGTGTTTTGTCTGTTTGACTTATTGTTGTGTGTGTTTTGTCTGTTTGACTTATTGTTGTGTGTGTTTTGTCTGTTTGACTTATTGTTGTGTGTGTTTTGTCTGTTTCATATGTTGTCGTGTGTGTTTTATCTGTTTGACGTATTGTTGTGTGTGTTTTGTCTGTTTGACTTATTGTTGTGTGTGTTTTGTCTGTTTGACTTATTGTTGTGTGTGTTTTGTCTGTTTGACTTATTGTTGTGTGTGTTTTGTCTGTTTCATATGTTGTCGTGTGTGTTTTTTCTGTTTGACGTATTGTTGTGTGTGTTTTGTCTATTTCACGTATTGTCGTGTGTGTTTTGTCTGTTTCACGTATTGTTGTGTGTGTTTTGTCTGTTTGACTTATTGTTGTGTGTGTTTTGTCTGTTTCACGTATTGTCGTGTGTGTTTTTTCTGTTTCACGTATTGTTGTGTGTGTTTTGTCTGTTTCACGTATTGTCGTGTGTGTTTTTTCTGTTTCACGTATTTTTGTGTGTGTTTTGTCTGTTTCACGTATTGTCGTGTGTGTATTTTGTCTGTTTCATATGTTGTCGTGTGTGTTTTATCTGTTTGACGTATTGTTGTGTGTGTTTTGTCTGTTTGACGTATTGTTGTGTGTGTTTTGTCTGTTTGACATATTGTTGTGTGTGTTTTGTCTGTTTGACTTATTGTTGTGTGTGTTTTGTCTGTTTGACATATTGTTGTGTGTGTTTTGTCTGTTTGACTTATTGTTGTGTGTGTTTTGTCTGTTTCACGTATTGTTGTGTGTGTTTTGTCTGTTTGACTTATTGTTGTGTGTGTTTTGTCTGTTTCACGTATTGTTGTGTGTGTTTTGTCTGTTTGACATATTGTTGTGTGTGTTTTGTCTGTTTCACGTATTGTTGTGTGTGTTTTGTCTGTTTGACTTATTGTTGTGTGTGTTTTGTCTGTTTGACGTATTGTTGTGTGTGTTTTGTCTGTTTGACTTATTGTTGTGTGTGTTTTGTCTGTTTCACGTATTGTCGTGTGTGTTTTTTCTGTTTCACGTATTGTTGTGTGTGTTTTGTCTGTTTCACGTATTGTCGTGTGTGTTTTTTCTGTTTCACGTATTGTTGTGTGTGTTTTGTCTGCTTGACGTATTGTCGTGTGTGGTTTGTCTGTCTCACGTATTGTTGTGTGTATTTTGTCTGTTTCACGTATTGCCGTGTGTGTTTTGTCTGTTTCACGTATTGTCGTGTGTGTTTTGTCTGTTTCACGTATTGTCGCGTGTGTTTTGTCTGTTTGACGTATTGTCGTGTGCTTTGTCTGTTTCATGTATTTTCGTGTGTGTTTTGTCTGATTCACGTATTGTCGTGTATGTGTTTTGTCTGTTTCACGTATTGTTGTGTGTGTTTTGTCTGCTTCACGTATTGTCGTGTGTGTTTTGTCTGTTTGACGTATTGTCGTGTGTGTTTTGTCTGATTCACGTATTGTCGTGTGTGCTTTGTCTGCTTCACGTATTGTCGTGTGTGTTTTGTCTGTTTGACGTATTGTCGTGTGTTTTGTCTGTCTCAGGTATTTTCGTGTGTGTTTTGTCTGATTCACGTTTCGTTGTGTGTCTTTTGTCTGTTTCACGTATTGTCGTGTGTGAGTTTTCTGTTTCACGTATTGTTGTGTGTGTTTTGTCTGTTTGACGTATTGTCGCGTGTGTTTTGTCTGTTTGACGTATTGTCGTGTGCTTTGTCTGTTTCATGTATTTTCGTGTGTGTTTTGTCTGATTCACGTATTGTCGTGTATGTGTTTTGTCTGTTTCACGTATTGTTGTGTGTGTTTTGTCTGCTTCACGTATTGTCGTGTGTGTTTTGTCTGTTTGACGTATTGTCGTGTGTGTTTTGTCTGATTCACGTATTGTTGTGTGTGCTTTGTCTGCTTCACGTATTGTCGTGTGTGTTTTGTCTGTTTGACGTATTGTCGTGTGTTTTGTCTGTCTCAGGTATTTTCGTGTGTGTTTTGTCTGATTCACGTTTCGTTGTGTGTGTTTTGTCTGTTTCACGTATTGTCGTGTGTGAGTTTTCTGTTTCACGTATTGTTGTGTGTGTTTTGTCTGTTTGACGTATTGTCGCGTGTGTTTTGTCTGTTTGACGTATTGTCGTGTGCTTTGTCTGTTTCATGTATTTTCGTGTGTGTTTTGTCTGATTCACGTATTGTCGTGTATGTGTTTTGTCTGTTTCACGTATTGTTGTGTGTGTTTTGTCTGCTTCACGTATTGTCGTGTGTGTTTTGTCTGTTTGACGTATTGTCGTGTGTGTTTTGTCTGATTCACGTATTGTTGTGTGTGCTTTGTCTGCTTCACGTATTGTCGTGTGTGTTTTGTCTGTTTGACGTATTGTCGTGTGTTTTGTCTGTCTCAGGTATTTTCGTGTGTGTTTTGTCTGATTCACGTTTCGTTGTGTGTGTTTTGTCTGTTTCACGTATTGTCGTGTGTGAGTTTTCTGTTTCACGTATTGTTGTGTGTGTTTTGTCTGTTTGACGTATTGTCGCGTGTGTTTTGTCTGTTTGACGTATTGTCGTGTGCTTTGTCTGTTTCATGTATTTTCGTGTGTGTTTTGTCTGATTCACGTATTGTCGTGTATGTGTTTTGTCTGTTTCACGTATTGTTGTGTGTGTTTTGTCTGCTTCACGTATTGTCGTGTGTGTTTTTTCTGTTTCATGTATTGTTGTGTGTGTTTTGTCTGTTTCACGTATTGTCGTGTGTGCTTTCTCTGCTTCACGTATTGTCGTGTGTGTTTTGTCTGTTTGACGTATTGTCGTGTGTTTTGTCTGTTTCAGGTATTTTTGTGTGTGTTTTGTCTGATTCACGTATTGTCGTGTGTGTTTTGTCTGTTTCACGTATTGTCGTGTGTGAGTTTTCTGTTTCACGTATTGTTGTGTGTGTTTTGTCTGTTTCACATATTGTCGCGTGTGTTTTATCTGTTTCACGCATTGTCGTGTGTGCTTTCTCTGTTTCACGTATTGTCGTGTGTGTCTTGTCTTTTTCACGTGTTGTCGTGTGTGTTTTGTCTGTTTCACGTGTTGTCGTGTGCTTTCTCTGTTTCACGTATTGTCGTGTGCTTTTGTCTGTTTCATGTGTTGTCGTGTGTGTTTTGTCTGTTTCACGTATTGTCGTGTGTGTTTTGTCTGTTTCACGTATTGTTGTGTGTGTGTTGTCTGTTTCACGTGTTGTCGTGTGTGTCTTGTCTGTTTCACGTATTGTCGTGTGTTTTCTCTGTTTCACGTATTGTCGTGTGCTTTTGTCTGTTTCACGTATTGTTGTGTGTGTTTTGTCTGTTTCACGTATTGTTGTGTGTGTTTTGACTGTTTCACGTATTGTCGTGTGTGTTTTGTCTGTTTGACGTATTGTCGTGTGTGTCTTGTCTGTTTCACGTGTTGTCGTGTGTGTCTTGTCTGTTTCACGTATTGTCGTGTGTTTTCTCTGTTTCACGTATTGTCGTGTGCTTTTGTCTGTTTCACGTGTTGTCGTATGTGTCTTGTCTGTTTCACGTATCTGCATAGATAAACTGTATAGTCTTTTGATCCAGCAAGGTAACTAAAATCAGTTTTTACGAAAGAAACAAAAAATATCTACACCTTGATGTTTAAGTCTCTAGCACAGCGTTTTTATTTTTGATGTCAGATTCATAATACATAGGGGAAAAATAGCATACAATTTTATTCATTTGTGATACAAAAGTGTCTTTTTCTATGAAAGACCAAATATGATTTTTCCAGAGGAAAAATAATACGCTTATGTAAAATAACATTGTTTTCCGTTACAGTGTAGTGGATTTTAGTCATAAAGAAAGAAATATTAATGCCAAACTATTTTTTGATTGGCTTAGACGAATGTAATTATATACGTGCTGATTTAGTTTACCAGGAATATATTAAATGATCCTACTCCACACATACATGTTTACCTTTAAATGAAGGTCACGAAAATATAGTTTTTAATAATACGGATGTTATCAATTCCAAATTAAGCATTTCTAACTAAAGATAACGGGCTTATTTTATTTCTTTCCTATCGGATAGCTATTTATTTTCAGTATGCAGATAAATGGGGTAAAATACTGTTCCCTCAGAACAGTTCCAAAATCCAATCAGAAAATGGTATATACTGAGGAAAAATCAATATCTCAAATATGATGAAAGATGGCGGTAAATAGATCTTGGTTCAAAGTTGACTTGTTTACCTGTTATGTCTTACGATGGTTTTGCATACTATCTAATATTTAGATAGTGGTTGAGGCCATCAGCTCTCTTTAATAAAACTAATATTATACATATATGACAACTTTTTCTGTGTCACGAAGATTGAATATATTATGCATATGTATATGTGAGGGTGTGTATTTTGCTCACATGTGGACAGCACCTGCATGACCGCATCATTACACTGAGGGAGGTTGGGGCACATAAAACTAGCTTAACCCCGCCACTTTCCACTTGAAGTGTCTGTACCAAGCCAGGAAAGTGAGCAGTCATGTATTTTTGTTAGGATTATCGGTTTTGCCACTTTCTACTATTTTGATATTTGACCTTGACAATGAACCGGCAGTGCGGTATTTTGATATTTGACCTTGACATTGAACCTACAGTGCGGTATTTTGATATTTGACCTTGACATTGAACCGACAGTGCGGTATTTTGATATTTGACCTTGACATTGAACTGACAGTGTGGTATTCTGATATTTTACCTTGACATTGAACCGACAGTGCGGTATTTTGATATTTGACCTTGACATTGAACTGACAGTGTGGTATTTTGATATTTGACCTTGACATTGAACCGACAGTGCGGTATTTTGATATTTGACCTTGAAATTGAACCGACAGTGCGGTATTGTGATATTTGACCTTGACATTGAACCGACAGTGCGGTATTTTTTGTTTTTCATTTTATTGATATGAAAATCCAACGATGTCAAAAATACTTTTAAATGACAAATATGTTATATCTATTCAGTAAAATAAACCTACGTTTACAATTAGAAATAATTTAATCATGAATCTAGAATGTTATTTTAAGAAATTGTTTCCCACGACAAAATGGTTCCAAATGACGCATGATAAAGCTTATGTATTATATTACTTTCTGTCACAAACTTCTCTTATGTCTTAAGTTAAAAATAACAAAAGAAAAGCAATATACCAAAGAGTCAAATCAACTCCAGAACATTGAAAGGTGAAACAGAAAACATTACACAATTGAGTCGACTAATGAGTGATAATTTACCCAAATATGGACGATGGAACATTGTTTTATAGTCAGTTCCCTGACCAATAAGAGGAAATAGTATTTTAAAAAAATACAAGCTGGATACAGAAAAACCAACACCATTGAAATGTAAATCTATAGAAAAACTTAAATAGAAATGCGTGAGACAAGTCGACTTTACAGAATTCAATAGCAGGTGCCAGATGATGTGCTTCAAAATGTGAGGGGCCGTCGTTGTCGTGATTGTTTTGTAGTTGAGTTCGAATCCCGGTTTATCTGTGAACGTATCTGGTGAAGGTTTGAGTGTGAACGTATCTGGTGAAGGTTTGAGTGTGAACGTATGTGGTGAAGGTTTGACTGTGAACGTATCTGGTGAAGGTTTGACTGAACGTATCTGGTGAAGGTTTGACTGTGAACGTATCTGGTGAATGTTTGACTGTGAACGTATCTGGTGAAGGTTTGTCTGTGAACTTATCTGGTGAGGGTTTTTTCCAGAAACGCGTATTGTCGACTAAGTTAAATATCTACATTTTTTATAGTATCTATTAAAAAAAACCCAATCATTCAATAATTAAGAAGCAATAATTACATTTTTACTTGGGGCGAGTGTGGAGACGTTTTCGTTTCTGGCAATATTTATTTCCCCAAAAGTCGTCCAGGAAATGCTAAACTTATTCGAGTCTGGAAATCATATTTTTCCTTAAATAACGAATTTCCTAGAGAATGCAAGTCAAACATTATCTTGAATTTAATATAATTTATGACACTTCTAGACATCACGTTTTCAATTTAAAAAAAAAACATGTCCCTTAGAAAAAACACTTAATACCCTTCCAAAGACACGTACATATTAATCATTAATTTATATCATTAAAACAGTCGTTCCTTTTTTCAATGACAAACTGAAGAGTGTGATCCAAAAGAGGAATTCTACTTGAATTTAATATATGCCTGAATCAGAATAGGAAACATATGTGTGGTCAACACGTGCATTACACTTCACATATTATATAGTAGTAATCTAATATATACAGTTTCCTTCACACTTAGCTCCTAGTTCCGGAACATCGTATGATCTACTTGTTGACCTTCCTGTTTAAACACATTATAATAGTGTCCGCGAGATATTTACTTGTTTACAAACTGAAGTGTTGATATATAACCGTTGTAATTATAACAAGGACATGCGTACTGATAATTTGTAAATGGAACTGAACCTATTTGAGTACAATTGAACTGAACCTATTTGAGTACAATTGAACTGAACCTATTTGAGTACAATTGAACTGAACCTATTTGAGTACAATTGAACTGAACCTATTTGAGTACAATTGAACTGAACCTATTTGAGTACAATTGAACTGAACCTATTTGAGTACAATTGAACTGATTAGGAATTAAAACAAAGCGGAAGAAAGTTTAAAATAAAAAAAAATGACCTCCGATATTTAGTGGAGTTGGAGTTGCGCAATCCTTAGTTTTCAATGGAGTGTTTTGTAGATCGTTGTTTGTCCTTTTGTCCTTTTCTTTTGGTTATTGTTTTGTCTGTCCTTCCGAGTTACGGCTTCTTATTACCCCTTTGGTATCTTCAAACTTTTCTTAAACAGTAAGAAGAGTTTGAAGATACCAAAGGGGCAATCAGAAACCGTGAATCGAAGAAGAACAGACAAAACAATGACCAAAAGAAAAGGACAAAAGGACAAACAACGATCTACAAAACATACATATAAAACTAAAGATCGAGTAACACGAACCCCACTAAAAACCCGGGGTGAACTCAGGTGCTCCGGAAATATGTCTAGACACCTGCATACAGAACCAACAACGACAAAACACTGATGTAAAGCTTGGTCCTTGTTTAGGTACAAATATGGTGGGGTAAAACCGGTTAATGTGATCCACACCAATCTCCCTCTTCGTGATATCTAGATGTCTAGTGGTCAAACACATATAACAAACCAATAGGAAGGTACACTGACAGAGGCTTAGCTATTGCTTAGGTACAAAGGAGGTGGGGTTAAACCGGTTTGTATGACCCCAGCCCTCTCACTCTTATTTGATATCTACATACTAAGTGTGGTCTAATAAATATAAATAGTAAAGCACATTGATGGAGATTATTCCAGAAACGCGTCGTGCGCACTAAATTAGATGTGAAGAAGAGTTTGAAGATACCAAAGGGGTAATCAGAGTCCGTATATCGCAGAAGAGACAACACAAAGGTCAAAAGAAAAAGGACAAATGGACAAACACCGATTCACAAAACATACATGTAAAACTAATCGAACCCCACAAAAAAACGGTGGTGAACTCAGGTGCTCCGGAAGGGAGAGCACTTCCTGCTCCACTAATGACACCCTTCGTGTTAATCTAGTAACAAACCTCGTGATAAGTCGTGAATGTATTATTCTAGCAACGCGTCGTGTGCATTAAATTAGATATCTACGCTTTTATTATTCCAGAAACGCGTCGTGCGCACTAAATTAGATATCCACATTATTATTATTTTAGAAACGCGTCGTGCGCACTAATTCAGATATCTACGTTTTTGTTATTCTAGAAACGTGTCGTGTCCACTATATTTGATTTCTAAATGTTTATGCATTGCACTGACATGACAACAAAAGTATGGATAACAGTCTGTGTAGACACTTTTTGGAAGAGGATGTATTCCTCATCTTAGAAGCTGTGTCCTATTTCTATATCGCCGGTGTTCTCTCTGGGTTTTATGAATTTGTCAAAACGGCCCATGCGGCAACCTCTATTAAGCAGACACTGTATTTAAAGGTCACCATTTTCTTGCTCTGCTATAGAAAATTTTATATGAATTGAACCTCTTTAAAAAGGTCACCTGTCTAATAAAGCCATATTTTCTTTGCCCCAATGTTGGCCTCTTAATACAGGTTTGACTGGAAAACATTGTAGAAATTAGATATGTGCTACCTAATAATATGTTAATGATAAACCAATGTATATTTTACGATGTTGCATTTATTTGACGATCTATGATTGGATAAAATCATTCCTAAAAATAACGATAGAAGGCAGAGCCATATATGGGAATCTCGATACCGGTAATAAGATTAATACACTTTACTGGTCAGTGGAAAATTCCATTCCTAAAAATAACGATAGAAGTCGTGAAGATGACTGCAGCATTGTATAATCTATTGTTGTATAATTTGACCTTGACGCTGTCCGAAATAAAGAAATAGTGTATTCGATAACTGAGACACGACGTATGCCTAGTGTACTTGACCAGGCTCACTATATATATGTGTGTGTATTTTGATTTAGCATAATTAAACACAACTGCAAAAAAAATGATGATTTATATTTTCTAATAAAATAACACAGTAAAAAATCTCTTCTTGAGACACAATAAAAAAGAAAGAAATTAACGTTTCTAATAAACTAAAAAAGAATATACGGCTAACAAATCCCTAGTCAGTCCTTATACACAATGGTCACGGAACAACACTATATATATGTGTGTGTATTTTGATTTAGAATAACACAGTAAAAAATCTCTACGTGCAGTTAAGAAACGATGCAGACGGAAAATTACAGAAGGTCAGTGAGCGATGCTTAATTTTATGTATTGACCATTACGTCTTTAACCTCAGAACTTCCAAGAAAGTCCGTCAAACATAGTTCGTGGAATAAACTTAGTTACTGTTTCAAGTTATAGATCAGCAACATCGTACAAAAATGTTATAAGCTCCCGTGACCGACTATGGTTATTTAGACGGTTAGTAAATAGTTGAAGGGTTCGCGCTGGAGCGCTCACCCTTCAACGATTTACTAACCGTCTAAATAACGATAGACGGTCACTAGGGAGCTTATAACTTACATTATCTGATGTTCTCGTGGCAAGTAGAATTTTGATTGGCTAAAAAGGTACTTTTAAAACTTCAGGGAAGCCGTGCGGTGACAGAAAATCAATAATCGCTCTCACTTATGTGCTGTCCATTTACATTGTGCACAGCAGACGACACACACTTCACAAGATGACAGAAAATCAATTATTTTGTCCAAAGATACAAGTATTTATGTATTTCCTATAATAAATAAGGATAATAACAAAATTACCGAACTCCGAACAATCTTACAAAGGGAAAGTCAAAACTCATACGTATATAAACAGAGAAAATCAGTCAACAACCGGAAAACTGTGAAAACCGTAATGTCCCTGACTTGGTAGAGGCATTTCTAAAGAAATGGTGGGTTGAATCAGATTTTAAAGCGCCAACCTCCCCCTTTCATTACGGCTCAAAGTTTCCGGCTGTCACTATAACAGTATTTATAGCAATACTTGAACAAAACAGGTAAAACAGTTGTCAAAGCAGCACCAAACTCAGTGAAGTAAATGTCAAAGACACTTTTACGTCACACATTGATAAAAAAATATTTTTGACATTTTTGTTGACACCTTATCTTTATACATTTTCCCTATATGAAAATCCATCGTTTATAATCTTTTCTGCAGAGACGGAATATATTTCGACAAGATCTTGGTATCGAAATATAAACTTTTTAAGAGATCGAATAAGGCGAATATTTGTATAGCCCTGGTCCAGTAGCCTGTTTTTCAGATGAAGATGACGTTTCAGGAAATCAGAATAATTGTTACTGGCCCTTGCATAGCGAATCAATTGCGAGATGTAAACACCATATGCAGGAGAAGCTGGTATATTGCTGCACATATTTGGAAAATTTATGATTTTAAAATTGAAATCCCGTTTATCATAAATTTTAGTACTGATTTTACCACTGTCGTCAAATTCGAGGTATAAGACATACTTATTAATGTTGGAACATTCAGATAAAAATGTTATCAGTCTCTTGATGTTATATATCCCATTTTAGAGGACAGTGGTTTTGTTAAAAGGTTCGGCTGACGCCTTACCTTTTAACAAAACCACTGCCCTTTAAAACGGAATATATAACATCTCGAGAAATGAATGATATGACCTACAAACACAAACATTAAGAAATAATATTCATTGATTAAATATATAATTCCATAAGTATTCATGATTCTTGTATCATCCTCATTTACACAGAGCTTTCATCTAAACTATTACGTCACCTGATCAACACTATCGGTTTTGCTTCGCTTGTTTCACATAGATTGTTTGAAGGACGCTATTATTGATCCTATTTCTGCAGTAATACCAGATTCTATTTCAGGAATCTAGGGAAAATCACGCAAAAAAACAGAAAACCGCCTTCTTTTGTTTATTGGAGAAACTTGATTTTAAGTACAGTTCATCAGAATATAGATTAACATGTTCATGTTTCTAACCGTTATGAATTAAACGTCAACTATAGTTTCAACAAATTTAATACTTTATGAGCCAGAACTGTCCTTTATTCAACAGGCTCGTGGCACGGAATTACCCTCCCCTTTTCGTAACCTTCTGTTAACATATTTATTTTCAATAGAATTTCTTTTTTATTTCAACTCCTTATCCTTTATTTATCGTCTCCGTGTCCATATCTATACGATTTTATTGTAACAACAGCTTGCCTATGGTGGATAATAAGAGTATAATGGTCTGATATATGCAAATTGTTGCTATAATAAGATATATACGGACACGAACACGATAAATGTCGGTGGGTTTCCTCCACCAATAAAAAGAGGCGTTAAACACCATAACCCTAACCCATAATATAGACTAGAAAAAAAATGTATTTAACATACAAAATAAGAAGTAGCATACTACTATATATATAGGGGCTGTCGTGTTCGTATGATAGTTAGATTTACAACTACCTTTGTAATCAGTGCATATTACCACTAATGTTGTGAGTTCGAATCCTACTCAGGCGAGATGTACTCGATACAACATTATGTGATAAAGTTTGTCGGTGACTTACGACAGGTGAGTGGTTTTCCCTGGGTACTCTGCTTTCCTCTACCAATAAAGCTGACCGCCACAATATACCGAAATATTGTTGAAAGTGGCGTAAACACCATAAACCAACCAACCTACTATATATACATTTTATTTTGATTTATTGCAATCTCATATGAATCGAACTGTCTAAATCGATAAGCGTGTACTGAGTACGTGATCAAGGCTGTATTTGACCTCTGATTGTCACAAATATATAATAGTTACATAATTGTAAAATGCAGCAAGATATGTTGTGGCTTTATGTCGATAAATGATATATAATTCAATATTATTATTACGCATACGTTTTATCAATTTCATTATTAAAAAAAAGTTTGCAAAGTACATTGTAAATATGTTGTTAATTATTTTCCAAAATGTTGCAAAATTGGTTGAATTCAAGAAAAGCTGAAGATACCAAATGCGTAATAAGAAGCCGTAAATGGAAGAAGGACAGACAACACAATGGCCAAAGCACAAAGTACAAAAGGACAGACAACACAATGGCCAGGACACAAAGTACAAAAGGACAGACAACACAATGGCCAAAACACAAAGTACAAAAGGACAGACAACACAATTACCAAAACACAAGGTACAAAAGGACAGACAACACAATGGCCAAAACATTAAGTACAAAAGGACAGACAACACAATGGCCAAAACACACAGTACAAAAGGACAAACAATATTACTCCAAAGCAACATCTATTAAGCAACACAGTTAATGTGTTATATTATTACATATATTATTTTATCATAAGGTGATCTGGTTATTGATTACAATACAAACGTAGATATTTAATTGAGAGCGCACAAAACGTTTCTGGAATAACCTTAACTTTATCAGGTGACGCTCAAAGTCAAACGATTGGAAAATCAAATAAGATAAAGAGCCTTATAATATCATTAACAGTTGTCATGGTCTGATTGTCTCTTAATATCATTAACAGTTGTCATGGTCTGCTTGTCCCTTAATATCATTAACAGTTGTCATGGTTTGATTGTCCCTTAATATCATTAACAGTTGTCATGGTCTGCTTGTCCCTTAATATCATTAACAGTTGTCATGGTCTGCTTGTCCCTTAATATCATTAACAGTTGTCATGGTTTGATTGTCCCTTAATATCATTAACAGTTGTCATGGTCTGCTTGTCCCTTAATATCATTAACAGTTGTCATGGTCTGCTTGTCCCTTAATATCATTAACAGTTGTCATGGTTTGATTGTCCCTTAATATCATTAACAGTTGTCATGGTCTGCTTGTCCCTTAATATCATTAACAGTTGTCATGGTCTGCTTGTCCCTTAATATCATTAACAGTTGTCATGGTTTGATTGTCCCTTAATATCATTAACAGTTGTCATGGTCTGCTTGTCCCTTAATATCATTAACAGTTGTCATGGTCTGCTTGTCCCTTAATATCATTAACAGTTGTCATGGTTTGATTGTCCCTTAATATCATTAACAGTTGTCATGGTTTGATTGTCCCTTAATATCATTAACAGTTGTCATGGTCTGCTTGTCCCTTAATATCATTAACAGTTGTCATGGTCTGCTTGTCCCTTAATATCATTAACAGTTGTCATGGTCTGCTTGTCCCTTAATATCATTAACAGTTGTCATGGTCTGCTTGTCCCTTAATATCATTAACAGTTGTCATGGTCTGCTTGTCCCTTAATATCATTAACAGTTGTCATGGTTTGATTGTCCCTTAATATCATTAACAGTTGTCATGGTCTGCTTGTCCCTTAATATCATTAACAGTTGTCATGGTCTGCTTGTCCCTTAATATCATTAACAGTTGTCATGGTCTGCTTGTCCCTTAATATCATTAACAGTTGTCATGGTCTGCTTGTCCCTTAATATCATTAACAGTTGTCATGGTTTGATTGTCCCTTAATATCATTAACAGTTGTCATGGTCTGCTTGTCCCTTAATATCATTAACAGTTGTCATGGTCTGCTTGTCCCTTAATATCATTAACAGTTGTCATGGTTTGATTGTCCCTTAATATCATTAACAGTTGTCATGGTCTGCTTGTCCCTTAATATCATTAACAGTTGTCATGGTCTGCTTGTCCCTTAATATCATTAACAGTTGTCATGGTTTGATTGTCCCTTAATATCATTAACAGTTGTCATGGTCTGCTTGTCCCTTAATATCATTAACAGTTGTCATGGTCTGCTTGTCCCTTAATATCATTAACAGTTGTCATGGTTTGATTGTCCCTTAATATCATTAACAGTTGTCATGGTCTGCTTGTCCCTTAATATCATTAACAGTTGTCATGGTCTGCTTGTCCCTTAATATCATTAACAGTTGTCATGGTTTGATTGTCCCTTAATATCATTAACAGTTGTCATGGTTTGATTGTCCCTTAATATCATTAACAGTTGTCATGGTCTGCTTGTCCCTTAATATCATTAACAGTTGTCATGGTCTGCTTGTCCCCTTCAAACTTGCATAACCTACATACTATAGTATATAAAAGGGTATGATTGTACTAATGAATTCATTACATTATGTTATATCAAAATTGATGATCAGTAAAAGATTGCACAGCCTTATGATTTTCGATGTTATATAATATATGTCAATGTAGTCAGTGATTCGGCACTGACATGATCTATTATTATATAAAGTATATATCTCTCAGTTGATCCGATATTCCAGAGCTTGTAGTTCCTATCAGGATTTCCTTGATAGAGGGTTGCTACTAACAAGCTACTGATCCAAGGGTTTCTATTGGTTAAGTTACTAAAGTCATCACTTCGAGAATATTACGATCGCCACAATGACTTGGTGAACCGTTACGGATTATCTGTGTCAAAAATTACCACGGATATGTTCCACTTGTCGTAAACACTTTCCGGTCCTTTCCTCATTCATGACTTATTACCGGATGTATAACTAAAGTAACACGATGGATGCCACTAGTAGAGCAGGAACTGCATACCCTTCCGGAGCACATGAGTTCATCCCGGTTCGTGTTTTGTTGATCGTTGTTAGTACTTTTTCTTTTGGCCATTGTGTTGCTTGTCCTTCGATTTACGGATTCTGATTACCTCTTTGATATCTTCAAACTCTTCTTATTAGATATATTTATTATTGATATCTACAGTTGCTAAATAATGTAATTATTGTTAAAACATGTTCCCCTCCCTCAAGAATAGATAACCATAGCCTATTTTGGCTATACTGTTTGACCATTTGTTAGCCTATTTTACTGTTTGACCCTTTGATTTTCTAGCTCCCAAAACTTATCTTTTGATTATGAGTGTACCTGCTGAAGGATATATTTTGATTATGAGTGTACCTGTTGAAGGATATATTTTGATTATGAGTGTACCTGTTGAAGGATATATTTTGATTATGAGTGTACCTGTTGAAGGTTATCTTTTGATTATGAGTGTACCTGCTGAAGGTTATCTTTTGATTATGAGTGTACCTGTTCAAGGATATATTTTGATTATGAGTGTACCTGTTGAAGGATATATTTTGATTATGAGTGTACCTGCTGAAGGTTATCTTTTGATTATGAGTGTACCTGTTGAAGGATATATTTTGATTATGAGTGTACCTGCTGAAGGTTATCTTTTGATTATGAGTGTACCTGATGAAGGTTATCTTTTGATTATGAGTGTGACCTGTTGAAGGTTATCTTTTGATTATGAGTGTACCTGTTGAAGGTTATCTTTTGATTATGAGTGTACCTGTTGAAGGTTATCTTTTGATTATGAGTGTACCTGTTGAAGGTTATCTTTTGATTATGAGTGTACCTGTTGAAGGATATATTTTGATTATGAGTGTACCTGTTGAAGGTTATCTTTTGATTATGAGTGTACCTGTTGAAGGTTATCTTTTGATTATGAGTGTACCTGTTGAAGGTTATCTTTTGATTATGAGTGTACCTGTTGAAGGATATATTTTGATTATGAGTGTACCTGCTGAAGGTTATCTTTTGATTATGAGTGTACCTGTTGAAGGATATATTTTGATTATGAGTGTACCTGCTGAAGGTTATCTTTTGATTATGAGTGTACCTGATGAAGGTTATCTTTTGATTATGAGTGTGACCTGTTGAAGGTTATCTTTTGATTATGAGTGTGACCTGTTGAAGGTTATCTTTTGATTATGAGTATGACCTGTTGAAGGTTATTCCAGAAACCCGTCGTGCGCACTAAATGTGATATTTATGTTTTTAATTGCACCAAAATGCAAGGGAGATATGGTGACCAATTGCAAGTGGTTAACGTCGTGTACTTCTAAACAAGCCTACCTCCTCTGACAATGGTTTGAAATTCTGAACAAGTCAAGGATTTTAAAATTATTTAGCTTTCAAATATTTTGGCTTTGAGCGTACATGATGAAGGTTATTCCAGAAACGCGTCATGTGCACTAAATTAGATATCTACGTTTTTGCTACCTCATCTGACATTGGCTTGTACGTTGCATCTAACCAATGCGGGGTTTTTTCATCGGTCAGTTCGTTATAGCTGTCAACAAAAATCAATAACAACTTAACAGTGACCGTATATGGAATTTATTATCTACGTTGTTTATTGTAGGTTAATCTACTATATATAGATATTAGACAATGACCTACTATTCTACTTACAGGTAGGAAAATCCAGGTATTACTTTGTTTTTTTAACGCGAACGATAAATCATATTTATTAAAGGTACATTATCTAACCTGTCAATGTATACTAACCGTGTGATCGTATATATATCTGATGTAACCAACTACGCCATGTGAATCTATTATTATAAACATGTTTACGTTGTAGTTTGATACCACGCTTTGTTTACTACTCATGTTTACTACGATGAATTGTCAATATTGTAATTCCAGTCACGAGAACAGTGAGCAATGATTTTTTTCTTTGTTTACTACTATTTGGAATTGAAGGCTGAATAAATTTAAATGTACTATAATTTAGACTGTACTTCCAAATTCTTATTATACAACAGAGATAATAATCACTGGTCAGAAACCAAATTATTCATAGAGTCAATAGAAAGTCAGTTACAAATCATGTTTAATGGTAGTATAATATACAAATCATGTTTAATGGTAGTATAATATACAAATCATGTTTAATGATAGTATAATATACAAATCATGTTTAATGGTAGTATAATATACAAATCATGTTTAATGGTAGTATAATATACAAATCATGTTTAATGGTAGTATAATATACAAATCATGTTTAATGGTAGTATAATATACAAATCATGTTTAATGGTAGTATAATATACAAATCATGTTTAATGGTAGTATAATATACAAATCATGTTTAATGGTAGTATAATATACGGCTTTTAGTGAGGTTCGTGTTACTAGATCTTTAGTTTTATATGTAGTGTTTTGTAGATCTTTGTTTGTCCTTTTCTTTTGGCCATTGTGTTTTCTGCCTTTCTTTGAATTATATATTTTGATTACCCCTTTGGTATCTTCAAACTCTTCTTATGGTACATTGTGAGAGTTATTCATGTTCCTAATTATGTTGTCAACTCGTTCATACAAAATACGAAGATTAAAAGAACCAATGGTAGAACACGCCCTCGCAGTGCAAATATGTCATTACCGACGGCAGTCACTTGTTCAAGCGTCTTTATAAAACAAAGTACAACTCCTCCTTAGGACGGGGTACACTTATTCTCTGTAGCAGTTCTTAATCAGTACCAGCTTATTGGGAGCTATAGTTGATATACTGTTGCTAAGCAACATATTCTATATACCATATCTAGCCTACTTATAGTAATCTAAGCATCCGACCTCTGACCTCCACCTATTTACAGCGTATATTGTTTACATTTCACAAATCACACGTTATTCTAGAGTTTGTGCCCAGTACAGTGATTTTCTAGACAGAGCTCAGCTGTTGACTCGATCAATGGCTACTTCAACAAGACTACGTTGCTCCTGGTATGATGTTACAAAAGCTCTACCGCTGTCATCACGAACTGGTGGATTGTTACGAAATATCCACATCTCAAATAGCAATGGATCTTTTCTCTTTTTACTTTCCCTTTTTTTTCTTTTTTTTTTGCCTCTATCATCCACACTGCTTTTACCGAGCTTGACTTTAAAATACATGACTGGTGTCTTATAAGAAACGGAAAATGTCTTCCCTTCGCGAGCATCTGCGGTTACCCAGTTGTTTTTTTTCTAATGGGGTGTAATTAGTTTGAAGTTGATCTTAAAACTGTTGATGGACCAAAATGTTGAATGTCTAGCTTAATGGATCAAGTTGATCTTAAAACTGTTGGTGGACTAAAATGTTGAAGGTCTAGCTTAATGGATCAAGTTGATATTAAAACTGTTGGTGGACTAAAATGTTGAATGTCTAGCTTAATGGATCAAGTTGATATTAAAACCGTTGGTGGACTAAAATGTTGAATGTCTAGCTTAATGGATCAAGTTGATCTTAAAACCGTTGGTGGACTAAAATGTTGAATGTCTAGCTTAATGGATCAAGTTGATCTTCACATTGTTGATGGACCAAAATGTTGAATGTCTAGCGTAACGGATCAAGTTGATCTTCACATTGTTGATGGTCTAGTAATGGAAAAGGTTAGTCTTCAAACTGTGGACGGTTTAGGACCAAAGAAACAAGTAAAATACAGAAATGTGCATATGTCACCCACCATTTTCTACTCAGGGGTAGGAGCGAGTGGCGGCGGTTCTGAACTTTTGTTTAAATTTTGTCTCCTGTTAGGTCTACACAAAAATATTGTGTTTCAATATCTTTCTTTTCCCAATATGCCATTTGCTAATTTTGAAAGAAAAATTACGGATTGACTCGTAGATGAAAACACATTTCTGTTCGAACCTTGTTGGTCCCTAAATTATCTATTAATGTTTCTATATTTGATGTAGATATGTTTTTTCGTTTATGTAGCGATTCGTCTGAGAGGTATAATGTTTCTAGTGACCGTGCAGTCATTGTTAGTTGTTCTCATTATATTACTATTGTTATATCATATTTAACTCTGATGTAAACGATCTTTAGTTTTATGTGTAGGTTTTATAGATCGTTGTTTGTCCTTTTGTACTTTGTCTTTTGGCCATTGTGTTGTCTGTTCTTCTTCTATTTATGGATTACTCCTTTGGTATCTTCAAACTCTTCTAACTTCTCTGTGAACCACATATGTCTGCTAGTGTCCAAGCATCGTACAATATAAAGATGATAACGATACAACATCATGTATATATTTGATATATAACAGTCATACAACATCATGTATATATTTGATATATAACAGTCATACAACATCATGTATATATTTTATATATAACAGTCATACAACATCATGTATATATTTGATATATAACAGTCATACAACATCATGTATATATTTGATATATAACAGTCATACAACATCATGTATATATTTGATATATAACAGTCATACAACATCATGTATATATTTGATATATAACAGTCATACAACATCATGTATATATTTGATATATAACAGTCATACAACATCATGTATATATTTGATATATAACAGTCATACAACATCATGTATATATTTGATATATAACAGTCATACAACATCATGTATATATTTGATATATAACAGTCATACAACATCATGTATATATTTGATATATAACAGTCATACAACATCATGTATATATTTGATATATAACAGTCATACAACATCATGTATATATTTGATATATAACAGTCATACAACATCATGTATATATTTGATATATAACAGTCATACAACATCATGTATATATTTGATATATAACAGTCATACAACATCATGTATATATTTGATATATAACAGTCATACAACATCATGTATATATTTGATATATAACAGTCATACAACATCATGTATATATTTGATATATAACAGTCATACAACATCATGTATATATTTGATATATAAGTCACAATAAGTGGTATAGATAACTACAACAACATTAATTAATGATAATCTGTATTATTTCAGGCTCTTAGATCTTCTTCTTCCCACAGACTTTTACGTTATATTTGCTTTCCCTTCTTTTGACTTTGAGCGTACTTGATGAAGGATGTTCCAGAAACGCGCCGTGTGCACTAAATTGGATATCTACGTTTCCCTCACACTACAACATTTATGTTAACGTAAAACTGTAGGGTTTCTATCGTTGGTATATGTCTGTGTCGTATACGTGGAATGTGTGGCCATTTCTTTTAAGTCCAAGTGAAGGTTGTTTGAATAGACACAAATCTGTGCCTGTCCTTTATTGTTTCTTAATATTTCCATGTGCGCTTAAGATTGGAGATTATCTTCCATGCCCCTCCCCCCTCCTCCCCCCTCCTCCCCACACACACATTTTATTTCTGTGTCTTTCCTAGGCCAGAACCTATATTTTCATCGGCTTGTGAAATTTGTTTTTCATTAATGTCGTTATTACTGTTTACTCTCTTTATTTTTTATTTTAAGATTTGTTTAATCAGATTATATAGGTTAGACAATTTTATATCTAGTCCCTAATACAATGTTACAAGCAGGCAGTTGCCTTATATAAGCCTTTGTAGGATATTTGTGTTATTTTATAAATATTAGCTCAAAAATGTAATCTTACTTCAAGCATGTAAGTAAATGTCATATGGTATGGACCTTTACGTTCGTTGACCTTTAATCTCGTCGATTACTAACATCAAGTACAAGATGTAGTGGTGATTCAACTGATACGCAATAAATATAAGCTATTTGACCCTGAGATACTAACATCATCAGTATGTTTTAATTATGACGTATCAATGACTGAGACGAATAAGTAAATATGAACTCATAGTTTTGTCACAGGGGCGAGGTGTACTGGCAGTAATAAAGTCCATCAGTGACTTATGATCTGTTGATGGTCTACTTCCTGTGGTTGGTTTCCTCTGCCAGTATAAATCACACCCATGATGTAAGTGAGGCATATTTGAAACTTGTGTAAAACCCACATAATCCCAAACAATTTAGGTGAATAATTAAATATATATTTTGATACAAAAATATTCAATAGTACATATATAACTTGACATGTACTTTCAGATAGATTGACACAGAAGATATTTAAAAGTTTTAATTGATCACAATATTACTATATAAAAACGTGGGTTGTTGCCCTCATGTTCTAAAACCTTATTCTATTTTAAGGGATGATTAAGTATGGGTGATGCATTTTATCATGGTACTTGGATTCCATCATATCTATCAACCCTCTAGGCTAGTCGTCCGTTATCTACGGACACTCATTGACCCTGTTATTGTACTGTCAATATTTAGCTTATCATTTATTTCTAAAATGCGTGAGATTTTATTTTTGGTAATAGAATGAAAGAAAAAAATACCACACTGTCAGAACAAATCCAAAATCTAATAGAAAAATCACAGGATGGAAATGAAAGCGAACATGTACCGTATTATGTTTGTTCATATCTGTATATCATGAACAGGGGGGTGTACCATTAACCGGTTAACCCCCCTATTGACTCCCATCGTAACCCAAGATTTGTAACATCGTTGTGTATTTTTGTGTTCAATGGTTAGGGGTGAGAGGTCATAATGATTTAGTCATATTGGTGAAATTGTTTACCGTCACTGTCATACTATGACAATATTATAAACCTTTAAACAAAGAAAACTGTCCTCTGTTCGATACATAAGGGCCAGTTTACCGTCACTGTCATACTATGACAATATTATAAACATTTAGACAAAGAAAACTGTCCTCTGTTCGATACATAAGTGTCAGTTTACCGTCACTGTCATACTATGACAATATTATAAACCTTTAGACAATGAAAACTGTCCTCTGTTCGATACATAAGAGCCAGTTTACCATCACTGTCATACTATGACAATATTATAAACCTTTAGACAAAGAAAACTGTCCTCTGTTCGATACATAAGGGCCAGTTGACCGTCACTGTCATACTATGACAATATTATAAACCTTTAGACAATGAAAACTGTCCTCTGTTCGATACATAAGAGCCAGTTTACCATCACTGTCATACTATGACAATATTATAAACCTTTAGACAAAGAAAACTGTCCTCTGTTCGATACATAAGAGCCAGTTTACCATCACTGTCATACTATGTCAATATTATAAACCTTTAGACAAAGTAAACTGTCCTCTGTTCGATACATAAGGGCCAGTTTACCGTCACTGTCATACTATGACAATATTATAAACCTTTAGACAAAGAAAACTGTCCTCTGTTCGATACATAAGTGTCAGTTTACCGTCACTGTCATACTATGACAATATTATAAACCTTTAGACAAAGAAAACTGTCCTCTGTTCGATACATAAGAGCCAGTTTACCGTCACTGTCATACTATGACAATATTATAAACCTTTAGACAAAGAAAACTATCCTCTGTTCGATACATAAGAGCCAGTTTACCGTCACTGTCATACTATGTCAATATTATAAACCTTTAGACAAAGAAAACTGTCCTCTGTTCGATACATAAGAGCCAGTTTACCGTTATTGTCATACTATGTCAATATTATCAACCTTTAGACAAAGAAAACTGTCCTCTGTTCGATACATAAGAGCCAGTTTACCATCACTGTCATACTATGTCAATATTATAAACCTTTAGACAAAGTAAACTGTCCTCTGTTCGATACATAAGGGCCAGTTTACCGTCACTGTCATACTATGACAATATTATAAACCTTTAGACAAAGAAAACTGTCCTCTGTTCGATACATAAGTGTCAGTTTACCGTCACTGTCATACTATGACAATATTATAAACCTTTAGACAAAGAAAACTGTCCTCTGTTCGATACATAAGAGCCAGTTTACCGTCACTGTCATACTATGACAATATTATAAACCTTTAGACAAAGAAAACTATCCTCTGTTCGATACATAAGAGCCAGTTTACCGTCACTGTCATACTATGTCAATATTATAAACCTTTAGACAAAGAAAACTGTCCTCTGTTTGATACATAAGAGCCAGTTTACCGTTACTGTCATACTATTTCAATATTATCAACCTTTAGACAAAGAAAACTGTCCTCTGTTCGATACATAAGAGCCAGTTTACCGTCACTGTCATACTATGTCAATATTATCAACCTTTAGACAAAGAAAACTGTCCTCTGTTCGATACATAAGAGCCAGTTTACCGTCACTGTCATACTATGTCAATATTATAAACCTTTAGACAAAGAAAACTGTCCTCTGTTCGATACATAAGTGCCAGTTTACCGTCACTGTCATACTATGACAATATTATAAACCTTTAGACAAAGAAAACTGTCCTCTGTTCGATACATAAGAGCCAGTTTACCGTCACTGTCATACTATGACAATATTATAAACCTTTAGACAAAGAAAATTGTCCTCTGTTCGATACATAAGAGCCAGTTTACCGTCACTGTCATACTATGTCAATATTATAAACCTTTAGACAAAGAAAACTGTCCTCTGTTCGATACATAAGAGCCAGTTTACCGTCACTGTCATACTATGTCAATATTATAAACCTTTAGACAAAGAAAACTGTCCTCTATTCGATACATAAGTGCCAGTTTACCGTCACTGTCATACTATGACAATATTATAAACCTTTAGACAAAGAAAACTGTCCTCTGTTCGATACATAAGAGCCAGTTTACCGTTACTGTCATACTATGTCAATATTATAAACCTTTAGACAAAGAAAACTGTCCTCTGTTCGATACATAAGGGCCAGTTTACCGTTACTGTCATACTATGTCAATATTATAAACCTTTAGACAAAGAAAACTGTCCTCTATTCGATACATAAGTGCCAGTTTACCGTCACTGTCATACTATGACAATATTATAAACCTTTAGACAAAGAAAACTGTCCTCTGTTCGATACATAAGAGCCAGTTTACCGTCACTGTCATACTATGACAATATTATAAACCTTTAGACAAAGAAAACTATCCTCTGTTCGATACATAAGAGCCAGTTTACCGTCACTGTCATACTATGTCAATATTATAAACCTTTAGACAAAGAAAACTGTCCTCTGTTCGATACATAAGAGCCAGTTTACCGTTATTGTCATACTATGTCAATATTATCAACCTTTAGACAAAGAAAACTGTCCTCTGTTCGATACATAAGAGCCAGTTTACCATCACTGTCATACTATGTCAATATTATAAACCTTTAGACAAAGTAAACTGTCCTCTGTTCGATACATAAGGGCCAGTTTACCGTCACTGTCATACTATGACAATATTATAAACCTTTAGACAAAGAAAACTGTCCTCTGTTCGATACATAAGTGTCAGTTTACCGTCACTGTCATACTATGACAATATTATAAACCTTTAGACAAAGAAAACTGTCCTCTGTTCGATACATAAGAGCCAGTTTACCGTCACTGTCATACTATGACAATATTATAAACCTTTAGACAAAGAAAACTATCCTCTGTTCGATACATAAGAGCCAGTTTACCGTCACTGTCATACTATGTCAATATTATAAACCTTTAGACAAAGAAAACTGTCCTCTGTTTGATACATAAGAGCCAGTTTACCGTTACTGTCATACTATTTCAATATTATCAACCTTTAGACAAAGAAAACTGTCCTCTGTTCGATACATAAGAGCCAGTTTACCGTCACTGTCATACTATGTCAATATTATCAACCTTTAGACAAAGAAAACTGTCCTCTGTTCGATACATAAGAGCCAGTTTACCGTCACTGTCATACTATGTCAATATTATAAACCTTTAGACAAAGAAAACTGTCCTCTGTTCGATACATAAGTGCCAGTTTACCGTCACTGTCATACTATGACAATATTATAAACCTTTAGACAAAGAAAACTGTCCTCTGTTCGATACATAAGAGCCAGTTTACCGTCACTGTCATACTATGACAATATTATAAACCTTTAGACAAAGAAAATTGTCCTCTGTTCGATACATAAGAGCCAGTTTACCGTCACTGTCATACTATGTCAATATTATAAACCTTTAGACAAAGAAAACTGTCCTCTGTTCGATACATAAGAGCCAGTTTACCGTCACTGTCATACTATGTCAATATTATAAACCTTTAGACAAAGAAAACTGTCCTCTATTCGATACATAAGTGCCAGTTTACCGTCACTGTCATACTATGACAATATTATAAACCTTTAGACAAAGAAAACTGTCCTCTGTTCGATACATAAGAGCCAGTTTACCGTTACTGTCATACTATGTCAATATTATAAACCTTTAGACAAAGAAAACTGTCCTCTGTTCGATACATAAGGGCCAGTTTACCGTTACTGTCATACTATGTCAATATTATAAACCTTTAGACAAAGAAAACTGTCCTCTGTTCGATACATAAGCGCCAGTTTACCGTCACTGTCATACTATGTCAATATTATAAACCTTTAGACAAAGAAAACTGTCCTCTGTTCGATACATAAGTGTCAGTTTACCGTCACTGTCATACTATGACAATATTATAAACATTTAGACAAAGAAAACTGTCCTCTGTTCGATACATAAGTGCCAGTTTACCGTCACTGTCATACTATGACAATATTATAAACCTTTAGACAAAGAAAACTGTCCTCTGTTCGATACATAAGTGACAGTTTACCGTCACTGTCATACTATGACAATATTATAAACCTTTAGACAAAGAAAACTGTCCTCTGTTCGATACATAAGGGCCAGTTTACCATTACTGTCATACTATGTCAATATTATAAACCGTTAGACAATGAAAACTGTCCTCTGTTCGATACATAAGAGCCAGTTTACCGTCACTGTCATACTATGACAATATTATAAACCTTTAGACAAAGAAAATTGTCCTCTGTTCGATACATAAGAGCCAGTTTACCGTCACTGTCATACTATGACAATATTATAAACCTTTAGACAAAGTAAACTGTCCTCTGTTCGATACATAAGAGCCAGTTTACCGTCACTGTCATACTATGACAATATTATAAACCTTTAGACAAAGTAAACTGTCCTCTGTTCGATACATAAGTGTCAGTTTACCATCACTGTCATACTATGTCAATATTATAAACCTTTAGACAAAGTAAACTGTCCTCTGTTCGATACATAAGGGCCAGTTTACCGTCACTGTCATACTATGACAATATTATAAATCTTTAGACAAAGAAAACTGTCCTCTGTTCGATACATAAGGGCCGGTTGACCGTCACTGTCATATTATGTCAATATTATAAACCTTTAGACAAAGTAAACTGTCCTCTGTTCGATACATAAGGGCCAGTTTACCATCCCTGTCATACTATGTCAATATTATAAACCTTTAGACAAAGAAAACTGTCCTCTGTTCGATACATAAGTGTCAGTTTACCGTCACTGTCATACTATGACAATATTATAAACCTTTAGACAAAGAAAACTGTCCTCTGTTCGATACATAAGTGCCAGTTTACCGTCACTGTCATACTATGACAATATTATAAACCTTTAGACAAAGAAAACTGTCCTCTGTTCGATACATAAGGGCCAGTTTACCATTACTGTCATACTATGTCAATATTATAAACCTTTAGACAAAGAAAACTGTCCTCTGTTCGATACATAAGAGCCAGTTTACCGTCCCTGTCATACTATGACAATATTATAAACCTTTAGACAAAGAAAATTGTCCTCTGTTCGATACATAAGAGCCAGTTTACCGTCACTGTCATACTATGACAATATTATAAACCTTTAGACAAAGTAAATTGTCCTCTGTTCGATACATAAGTGTCAGTTTACCATCACTGTCATACTATGTCAATATTATAAACCTTTAGACAAAGTAAACTGTCCTCTGTTCGATACATAAGGGCCAGTTTACCGTCACTGTCATACTATGACAATATTATAAATCTTTAGACAAAGAAAACTGTCCTCTGTTCGATACATAAGGGCCGGTTTACCGTCACTGTCATATTATGTCAATATTATAAACCTTTAGACAAAGTAAACTGTCCTCTGTTCGATACATAAGGGCCAGTTTACCATCCCTGTCATACTATGTCAATATTATAAACCTTTAGACAAAGAAAACTGTCCTCTGTTCGATACATAAGTGCCAGTTTACCGTCACTGTCATACTATGTCAATATTATAAACCTTTAGACAAAGTAAACTGTCCTCTGTTCGATACATAAGAGCCAGTTTACCGTCACTGTCATACTATGACAATATTATAAACCTTTAGACAAAGAAAACTGTCCTCTGTTCGATACATAAGAGCCAGTTTACCGTTACTGGCATACTATGTCAATATTATAAACCTTTAGACAAAGAAAACTGTCCTCTGTTCGATACATAAGAGCCAGTTTACCGTCACTGTCATACTATGACAATATTATAAACCTTTAGACAAAGAAAACTGTCCTCTGTTCGATACATAAGAGCCAGTTTACCGTCACTGTCATACTATGACAATATTATAAACCTTTAGACAAAGAAAACTGTCCTCTGTTCGATACATAAGAGCCAGTTTACCGTCACTGTCATACTATGTCAATATTATAAACCTTTAGACAAAGAAAACTGTCCTCTGTTCGATACATAAGGGCCAGTTTACCGTCACTGTCATACTATGACAATATTATAAACCTTTAGACAAAGAAAACTGTCCTCTGTTCGATACATAAGAGCCAGTTTACCGTCACTGTCATACTATGTCAATATTATAAACCTTTAGACAAAGAAAACTGTCCTCTGTTCGATACATAAGGGCCAGTTTACCGTCACTGTCATACTATGACAATATTATAAACCTTTAGACAAAGAAAACTGTCCTCTGTTCGATACATAAGGGCCAGTTTACCGTCACTGTCATACTATGTCAATATTATAAACCTTTGGACAAAGTAAACTGTCCTCTGTTCGATACATAAGAGCCAGTTTACCGTCACTGTCATACTATGTCAATATTATAAACCTTTAGACAAAGAAAACTGTCCTCTGTTCGATACATAAGGGCCAGTTTACCGTCACTGTCATACTATGACAATATTATAAACCTTTAGACAAAGAAAACTGTCCTCTGTTCGATACATAAGAGCCAGTTTACCGTCACTGTCATACTATGACAATATTATAAACCTTTAGACAAAGAAAACTGTCCTCTGTTCGATACATAAGAGCCAGTTTACCGTCACTGTCATACTATGACAATATTATAAACCTTTAGACAAAGAAAACTGTCCTCTGTTCGATACATAAGAGCCAGTTTACCGTCACTGTCATACTATGTCAATATTGTAAACCTTTAGACAAAGAAAACTGTCCTCTGTTCGATACATAAGGGCCAGTTTACCGTCACTGTCATACTATGTCAATATTATAAACCTTTAAACAAAGAAAACTGTCCTCTGTTCGATACATAAGTGTCAGTTTACCGTCACTGTCATACTATGTCAATATTATAAACCTTTAGACAAAGAAAACTGTCCTCTGTTCGATACATAAGCACCAGTTTACCGTCACTGTCATACTATGTCAATATTATAAACCTTTAGACAAAGAAAACTGTCCTCTGTTCGATACATAAGTGTCAGTTTACCGTCACTGTCATACTATGTCAATATTATAAACCTTTAGACAAAGAAAACTATCCTCTGTTCGATACATAAGCACCAGTTTACCGTCACTGTCATACTATGACAATATTATAAACCTTTAGACAAAGAAAATTGTCCTCTGTTCGATACATAAGTGCCAGTTTACCGTCACTGTCATACTATGTCAATATTATAAACCTTTAGACAAAGAAAACTGTCCTCTGTTCGATACATAAGAGCCAGTTTACCGTCACTGTCATACTATGTCAATATTATAAACCTTTAGACAAAGAAAACTGTCCTCTGTTCGATACATAAGTGCCAGTTTACCGTTACTGTCATACTATGACAATATTATAAACCTTTAGACAAAGAAAACTGTCCTCTGTTCGATACATAAGCACCAGTTTACCGTTACTGTCGTGCTTTCTTATCAAGAAATAATTTAAAACATTAAGTATAATATGACAATATATTATAGACCAATGCTTTTATTTTGATGTATGAATGTGAATTTTAACCGAAATAAAAATATATGGAAATATATGGAAACAAGTATTGACCAATTGTCACGTGGTTCCCTTTTATTTTGCAATTAGTGGTATGATTGATTGATATTTGTGTTAATATAACAATAATCTGAAAATTGATACTCTCTTATAGAATTGACAACCCCACCACCTTTTACTTGAAGTGCCTGTACCAAGCCAGGAATATGACTGGTCATGTATTTGTGTTAGAAATTTCCATTTTATCTCTTTCTACGATTTTTCTATTGGATATTGGAACAGTTCCGAAAGTGTCTTTTCTTCATTTTATAAGTCCACTGGTACTAATTTTGTCCGTTTGAACTAACCATGAACCCTATCACCATATCTTAATAGGTTTGTCTTAATTTGTAATGCGTTGTTTCATTAATATGGATTGACATTTAAAAATAATGGAATTTCCTCTAGAAGGGATTTCCCCCAGACTACGGACATCAATCAGCATTATAAACGTTATTTATAAGATATTGTTTGACCTTTTAATGCAGTGTATAATGACTGTTATTTGCAATTATTGACGTATATCATGATATATGCATGTTTACCCCGTACTGTATCATGATGTAAATATAGTGTTAGAGGAATCTATGTTGCCTCTTGATAAGATTTTGTGATTGGGGTTTTGGAACTGTTCCGAACTTCTGACAATGCGGTTCATGTTTTGTTTTTCATTTTATTTTTATGCACGTAGAACGGCAATAAAATGTCTGTTCCTTTACTATAAGTTTAGTGTTTGATAGTCACTAATGTTCATTTACATCCATATCATTTCTTACCAATGTAGTTTTAATCTACTAAAAAGCAACAAGATAGGTCGTACATGTATATAATGACGACACAGACATGTTGGTGGGATAGGTCGTACATGTATATAATGACAACACAGACATGTTGGTGGGATAGGTCGTACATGTATATAATGACAACACAGACATGTTGGTGGGATAGGTCGTACATGTATATAATGACAACACAGACATGTTGGTGGGATAGGTCGTACATGTATATAATGACAACAGACATGTTGGTGGGATAGGTCGTACATGTATATAATGACAACACAGACATGTTGGTGGGATAGGTCGTACATGTATATAATGACAACACAGACATGTTGGTGGGATAGGTCGTACATGTATATAATGACAACACAGACATGTTGGTGGGATAGGTCGTACATGTATATAATGACAACACAGACATGTTGGTGGGATAGGTCGTACATGTATATAATGACAACACAGACATGTTGGTGGGATAGGTCGTACATGTATATAATGACAACACAGACATGTTGGTGGGATAGGTCGTACATGTATATAATGACAACACAGACATGTTGGTGGGATAGGTCGTACATGTATATAATGACAACACAGACATGTTGGTGGGATAGGTCGTACATGTATATAATGACAACACAGACATGTTGGTGGGATAGGTCGTACATGTATATAATGACAACACAGACATGTTGGTGGGATAGGTCGTACATGTATATAATGACAACACAGACATGTTGGTGGGATAGGTCGTACATGTATATAATGACAACACAGACATGTTGGTGGGATAGGTCGTACATGTATATAATGACAACACAGACATGTTGGTGGGATAGGTCGTACATATATATAATGACAACACAGACATGTTGGTGGGATAGGTCGTACATGTATATAATGACAACACAGACATGTTGGTGGGATAGGTCGTACATGTATATAATGACAACACAGACATGTTGGTGGGATAGGTCGTACATGTATATAATGACAACAGACATGTTGGTGGGATAGGTCGTACATGTATATAATGACAACACAGACATGTTGGTGGGATAGGTCGTACATGTATATAATGACAACACAGACATGTTGGTGGGATAGGTCGTACATGTATATAATGACAACACAGACATGTTGGTGGGATAGGTCGTACATGTATATAATGACAACACAGACATGTTGGTGGGATAGGTCGTACATGTATATAATGACAACAGACATGTTGGTGGGATAGGTCGTACATGTATATAATGACAACACAGACATGTTGGTGGGATAGGTCGTACATGTATATAATGACAACACAGACATGTTGGTGGGATTCACAATACGCACAGACCAACGCAAAATATCCAAGTGACATAGACTCTTTATACAAACTAGTAAACACTACTAGTAATAACCTATAACATCATCCTCACATGGAAAACTGGGAATTGGTTCTGTAGATACCTTAAGATTTATGTGTTATGTTTATACTTTGAATGTTCGTTTGGCTTTTTCTTTTTTTTTTTTTTTTCTTTTTTTTTTTCCTTTTCGTGTTTTTGTTGTGGTTTGTCTTCGTTTTGTGTCTCTTGGATTATCCATTCCGAATTTTCCTTTCGGTTTTCTCTAACGTTTATTTACTTCAATGTATAACCAACAATAAAACAGACGACTAGTACCCTCTAAAACCCCTCCACAGACATATCCTGTGCCATTAATTAAATTACCTGTTCCGTACTGTTGTAATAAGCCACAATTCTCTTCACTTGGTCTTCTCGTATTTTGTTCCGTGATGTTAATAACATTTGATTTCTCTACCTTACATACCACCATTCCACCATTAGACATACGCTACTAAGATCGATCTAGAATTGAAGCATTGATTCAGAGCGGAGAACAAAGGTATCAGTATCTTGTTATTGGTAGAGACAAGTCTTACTTTGTCAAAAGCCATTCAAAATCTAACAATAAATATAAACAGGGCGAGATCATTCAAATGTTAGATTTTATAATCGACAACATATTTGCTCTGTTTGGTGGACGAGTGTTTCAACAAACGATTTATATTCCAATGGGTACGAATTGTGTTCCGCCACTCGCCAATTTGTTTCTACATGCTTACGAGGTAAACTTCCTTCAAGGTCTCCTCAAGAATAAAGATAAATAATTACCCCAGACCTGTAATTCCAGCTTCTGGTATTTGTTGCTTCTCCGCTAAGCACACATCATTAAGTGGAAAGTGCAAAGGCTGGTTGGCTCAAAATCATGATGATGTGTCCGAGTATGGCGGCAAGTCTAACCGCGAACTGTTGTTTTAGTAAGGTAGCACTATAAAATTCCAACTAAGCATGTTGATCTTTTACAAAGCTGACCTCATCATCATCTCATCGAAGATTAAGCTATAATATAGCTGAAAAATTGCAACAATCTCTCACTCACTCTTCAATTTACGGCTTCTAGTTATTTAAGTATCTTCACGCTTTTCGTTTTATTTATACAAAAAGCGCGCTGTACAAATCTGGTCAAAGTAAATCATTAAGAAGAGTTTGAAGATACCAAAGGGAGGTAATCAGAATCCGTAAATCGAAGAAGAACAGACAACACAATGACCAAAGGAAAACGGACAAAAGGACAAACAACGTTCTACAAAACATACACATGAAACTAAAGATCGAGTAACACGCACTCCACTAAAAACCCGGTAAATGATTTTTAATTTGATTTCTGCAAAAAAAAGTTGAAATGGTGTGTGGGTTGGGGTGTGTATCTTATAAACCTGATTTATTCAAGCTTTTATTAAATAAGTAAATAATATAGGGCGTTACAATGGAAAGCCGACCCTGTTTAACACATGGCTCATTTGGGTACATTTAAAGACATAAATACAGATATTCTGTACTTATAATTTACTTGGCAGATCTAGTTCTATTTAGACAGAGATTTTGTGGTTTTTGTCGTTTTACTTCTCAGATTTGTTACATTTTCCATGCTGTGTAAATAGTGTCTTACGTAGCTCTGTCCCACTTACTGACCTTATTTGTGAGTTGTACAGTCACAAACATTAAATGTCATGTTATGATAAATATTTACCTGTATGTTAAATCTCTTTGTGACGTAGGTTGTTTTGATTGTAATGTTAAGTATGACGTACATCACAGGCGACCCATTGACGAGTTGATATCGCTCCTACGTACGCCCTATTGATACTTTGGCTTGCAATTTTTAACAGTTCCCCGCCTATTAAGCTGAATGATTTTTAATTTGATTTCTGACAAAAATAGTTGAAATAGTGTGTGGCTTGTGGGTGTGTATCTTATAAACTTGATTTATTTAAACTTTTCGTAAATAAGTTAATAATGTAAGGCGTTACTAAGGACAGCTGACCTTGTTTATACACACAGGGGCTATTGCTTGTCCTTCTTCAATTTACGACTTCTGATTACCCCTTTGATATCTTCACGACTTCTGATTACCACTTTGGTATCTTCACGACTTCTGATTACCACTTTGGTATCTTCATGACTTCTGATTACACCTTTGGTATCTTCACGACTTCTGATTACACCTTTGGTATCTTCACGACTTCTGATTACCCCTTTGGTATCTTCACGACTTCTGATTACCACTTTGGTATCTTCACGACTTCTGATTACCACTTTGGTATCTTCATGACTTCTGATTACCTCTTTGGTATCTTCACGACTTCTGATTACCCCTTTGGTATCTTCATGACTTCTGATTACCCCTTTGGTATCTTCATGACTTCTGATTACCACTTTGGTATTTTCACGACTACTGATTACTCCTTTGATATCTTCACGACTTCTGATTACCCCTTTGGTATCTTCACTTCTGATTATCCCTTTGGTATCTTCACGACTTCTGATTACACCTTTGGTATCTTCACGACTTCTGATTACCCCTTTGGTATCTTCACGACTTCTGATTACCCCTTTGGTATTTTCACGACTTCTGATTACCACTTTGGTATCTTTACGACTTCTGATTACCACTTTGGTATCTTCATGACTTCTGATTACACCTTTGGTATCTTCACGACTTCTGATTACACCTTTGGTATCTTCACGACTTCTGATTACCCCTTTGGTATCTTCACGACTTCTGATTACCATTTTGGTATCTTCACGACTTCTGATTACCACTTTGGTATCTTCATGACTTCTGATTACCTCTTTGGTATCTTCACGACTTCTGATTACCCCTTTGGTATCTTCATGACTTCTGATTACCCCTTTGGTATCTTCATGACTTCTGATTACCACTTTGGTATTTTCACGACTACTGATTACTCCTTTGATATCTTCACGACTTCTGATTACCCCTTTGGTATCTTCACTTCTGATTATCCCTTTGGTATCTTCACGACTTCTGATTACACCTTTGGTATCTTCACGACTTCTGATTACCCCTTTGGTATCTTCACGACTTCTGATTACCTCTTTGGTATCTTCACGACTTCTGATTACCACTTTGGTATCTTCACGACTTCTGATTACCCCTTTGGTATCTTCACGACTTCTGATTACCCCTTTGATATCTTCACGTCTTCTGATTACCCCTTTGGTATCTTCACGACTTCTGATTACCCCTTTGGTATCTTCACGACTTCTGATTACACCTTTGGTATCTTCATGACTTCTGATTACCCCTTTGGTATCTTCACGAATTCTGATTACCCCTTTGGTATCTTCACGACTTCTGATTACCACTTTGGTATCTTCACGACTTCTGATTACCCCTTTGGTATCTTCACGACTTCTGATTACACCTTTGGTATCTTCACGACTTCTGATTACCACTTTGGTATCTTCACGACTTCTGATTACACCTTTGGTATCTTCACGACTTCTGATTACCTCTTTGGTATCTTCACGACTTCTGATTACCACTTTGGTATCTTCACGACTTCTGATTACCACTTTGGTATCTTCACGACTTCTGATTACCACTTTGGTATCTTCACGACTTCTGATTACCCCTTTGGTATCTTCATGACTTCTGATTACACCTTTGGTATCTTCACGACTTCTGATTACCCCTTTGGTATCTTCACGACTTCTGATTACCACTTTGATATCTTCACGTCTTCTGATTACACCTTTGGTATCTTCATGACTTCTGATTACACCTTTGGTATCTTCATGACTTCTGATTATATCTTTGGTATCTTCATGACTTCTGATTATATCTTTGGTATCTTCATGACTTCTGATTACACCTTTGGTATCTTCATGACTTCTGATTACACCTTTGGTATCTTCATGACTTCTGATTACACCTTTGGTATCTTCATGACTTCTGATTACACCTTTGGTATCTTCATGACTTCTGATTACACCTTTGGTATCTTCATGACTTCTGATTACACCTTTGGTATCTTCATGACTTCTGATTACACCTTTGATATCTTCATGACTTCTGATTACACCTTTGGTATCTTCATGACTTCTGATTACCACTTTCGTATCTTCACGACTTCTGATTACACCTTTGGTATCTTCACGACTTCTGATTACCACTTTGGTATCTTCACGACTTCTGATTACACCTTTGGTATCTGCATGACTTCTGATTACACCTTTGGTATCTTCATGACTTCTGATTACACCTTTGGTATCTTCATGACTTCTGATTACACCTTTGGTATCTTCACGACTTCTGATTACACCTTTGGTATCTTCACGACTTCTGATTACACCTTTGGTATCTTCATGACTTCTGATTACACCTTTGGTATCTTCATGACTTCTGATTACACCTTTGGTATCTTCATGACTTCTGATTACACCTTTGGTATCTTCATGACTTCTGATTACACCTTTGATATCTTCATGACTTCTGATTACACCTTTGGTATCTTCATGACTTCTGATTACACCTTTGGTATCTGCATGACTTCTGATTACACCTTTGGTATCTTCATGACTTCTGATTACACCTTTGGTATCTTCATGACTTCTGATTACACCTTTGGTATCTTCACGACTTCTGATTACACCTTTGGTATCTTCACGACTTCTGATTACACCTTTGGTATCTTCACGACTTCTGATTACACCTTTGGTATCTTCACGACTTCTGATTACACCTTTGGTATCTTCACGACTTCTGATTACACCTTTGGTATCTTCACGACTTCTGATTACACCTTTGGTATCTTCATGACTTCTGATTACACCTTTGGTATCTTCATGACTTCTGATTACACCTTTGATATCTTCATGACTTCTGATTACACCTTTGGTATCTTCATGACTTCTGATTACACCTTTGATATCTTCATGACTTCTGATTACACCTTTGGTATCTTCATGACTTCTGATTACACCTTTGGTATCTTCATGACTTCTGATTACACCTTTGGTATCTTCATGACTTCTGATTACACCTTTGGTATCTTCATGACTTCTGATTACACCTTTGGTATCTTCACGACTTCTGATTACACCTTTGGTATCTTCACGACTTCTGATTACACCTTTGGTATCTTCACGACTTCTGATTACACCTTTGGTATCTTCACGACTTCTGATTACACCTTTGGTATCTTCACGACTTCTGATTACACCTTTGGTATCTTCATGACTTCTGATTACACCTTTGGTATCTTCATGACTTCTGATTACACCTTTGGTATCTTCATGACTTCTGATTACACCTTTGGTATCTTCATGACTTCTGATTACACCTTTGGTATCTTCATGACTTCTGATTACACCTTTGGTATCTTCATGACTTCTGATTACACCTTTGATATCTTCATGACTTCTGATTACACCTTTGGTATCTTCATGACTTCTGATTACACCTTTGATATCTTCATGACTTCTGATTACACCTTTGGTATCTTCATGACTTCTGATTACACCTTTGGTATCTTCATGACTTCTGATTACACCTTTGGTATCTTCATGACTTCTGATTACACCTTTGGTATTTTCATGACTTCTGATTACACCTTTGGTATCTTCACGACTTCTGATTACACCTTTGGTATCTTCACGACTTCTGATTACACCTTTGGTATCTTCATGACTTCTGATTACACCTTTGGTATCTTCATGACTTCTGATTACACCTTTGGTATCTTCATGACTTCTGATTACACCTTTGGTATCTTCATGACTTCTGATTACACCTTTGGTATCTTCACGACTTCTGATTACCCCTTTGGTATCTTCACGACTTCTGATTACACCTTTGGTATCTTCACGACTTCTGATTACCCCTTTGGTATCTTCATGACTTCTGATTACACCTTTGGTATCTTCACGACTTCTGATTACACCTTTGGTATCTTCATGACTTCTGATTACACCTTTGGTATCTTCATGACTTCTGATTACACCTTTGGTATCTTCATGACTTCTGATTACACCTTTGGTATCTTCACGACTTCTGATTACACCTTTGGTATCTTCACGACTTCTGATTACACCTTTGGTATCTTCACGACTTCTGATTACACCTTTGATATCTTCATGACTTCTGATTACACCTTTGGTATCTTCATGACTTCTGATTACACCTTTGGTATCTTCATGACTTCTGATTACACCTTTGGTATCTTCATGACTTCTGATTACACCTTTGGTATCTTCATGACTTCTGATTACACCTTTGGTATCTTCATGACTTCTGATTACACCTTTGGTATCTTCATGACTTCTGATTACACCTTTGGTATCTTCATGACTTCTGATTACACCTTTGGTATCTTCATGACTTCTGATTACACCTTTGGTATCTTCATGACTTCTGATTACACCTTTGGTATCTTCATACTGTTCTTTCAACAGTGATGGTTAGCAACTTCATTAATAAAACGAGAAATCACCTCTCACTTCAAATCATTGAACATTGTTATTTTTCTGTTTGCCTTTGTATGGTCTGTCCTTACGATTTACGGCTTCTGGTAACTTACTTTGGTATCTTCAAACTTTATCTTGTAATTCCTGTCAGGGCCGACACTCTGACTACCAGTGAGGAGAAATGTTATACTGAAGAATATAAAGGTAACAATAACGTTATTTATAGGAAAGTGGCATTCTGTAGTAAAAATAACAGTGTAAACAATAGGATATTTGATTCTTCATTTAAACTTCTTCGGAAACTAGATTTGATTGTTGGTTAGATAAGACAATGTACATTTTTGTACTTCTATCTAACAGTTGCCAGTCAATATACGATAACACAATCATAAAAATAATAACACTTTTGATTGGAGGAATTTCAGTCTATTCAAACTGACCATCTGTCGTCGTATATCTAACAAACTTTCTTGAACACATTGAATATAAATATTTATTTAGAAATATCTTGTGAATACGAAGTCAAACTGATTTGAGCTTACAATATTGACATCCTAAGTGAAATGATTTTGCTTCACTAATAACATGATGATGATTGGTTCAAGTCGTCCAATCGTATGAAGGGGTATAAATAACTGAGGAAGAACATTAATACCTAAATACACTGTAACACATAGAAGTTCTGTCTCTCTATATAGTAATCTTTCCTTTATGGTAGGGTGTTTGAGACGAGCTAGGGGTGCATTTTGTTGTGGTTGTGATAATTTATTTATTATTTGTTGCTTTGTATATCAATTAATATCTTGATAAAAAGACTCATATTTTGGTATGTTTCTATTATTTCTAAGACCCACTAATAATATAAGCGATAGTCATTTATGAATGGTAGTTGCCATTTCTCTGTTTGATTGATAAAATTGAAAATATAGAAGGGGTAGTCAGAAACCGGAAATCAAATAACTGACAACGTAATGGCCGACAGAAAAAAGTACAAACATGTATATATACAAAATACTACTACAAATTGAGGAAAACGAACCATATAGATAACCGAGGGTGATCACATATAGATAACCGAGGGTGATCACATGTAGATAACCGAGGGTGACCACATATATATAACCGAGGGTGACCACATATAGATAACCGAGGGTGATCACATGTAGATAACCGAGGGTGACCACATATATATAACCGAGGGTGATCACATGTAGATAACCGAGGGTGACCACATATAGATAACCGAGGGTGACCACATATAGATAATCGAGGGTGACCACATATAGATAACCGAGGGTGACCACATATAGATAACCGAGGGTGATCATATGTAGATAACCGAGGGTGACCACATATAGATAACCGAGGGTGACCACATATAGATAACCGAGGGTGACCACATATAGATAACCGAGGGTGACCACATATAGATAACCGAGGGTGATCATATGTAGATAACCGAGGGTGACCACATATAGATAACCGAGGGTAACCACATATAGATAACCGAGGGTGACCACATATAGATAACCGAGGGTGATCACATATAGATAACCGAGGGTGATCACAAATAGATAACCGAGGGTGACCACAAATAGATAACCGAGGGTGACCACATATAGATAACCGAGGGTGACCACATGTAGATAACCGAGGGTGATCACATATAGATAACCGAGGGTGACCACATGTAGATAACCGAGGGTGACCACATGTATATAACCGAGGGTGATCACATATAGATAACCGAGGGTGACCACATATAGATAACCGAGGGTGACCACATATAGATAACCGAGGGTGACCACATATAGATAACCGAGGGTGACCACATATAGATAACCGAGGGTGATCATATGTAGATAACCGAGGGTGACCACATATAGATAACCGAGGGTGACCACATATAGATAACCGAGGGTGACCACATATAGATAACCGAGGGTGACCACAAATAGATAACCGAGGGTGATCATATGTAGATAACCGAGGGTGACCACATATAGATAACCGAGGGTAACCACATATAGATAACCGAGGGTGACCACATATAGATAACCGAGGGTGATCACATATAGATAACCGAGGGTGATCACAAATAGATAACCGAGGGTGACCACAAATAGATAACCGAGGGTGACCACATATGGATAACCGAGGGTGACCACATGTAGATAACCGAGGGTGATCACATATAGATAACCGAGGGTGACCACATGTAGATAACCGAGAGTGACCACATGTATATAACCGAGGGTGATCACATATAGATAACCGAGGGTGACCACATATAGATAACCGAGGGTGACCACATGTATATAACCGAGGGTGATCACATATAGATAACCGAGGGTGACCACATATAGATAACCGAGGGTGACCACATGTATATAACCGAGGGTGATCACATATAGATAACCGAGGGTGACCACATATAGATAACCGAGGGTGACCACATGTAGATAACCGAGGGTGACCACATGTAGATAGCAGAGGGTGATCACATATAGATAACCGAGGGTGACCACATATAGATAACCGAGAGTGACCACATATAGATAACCGAGGGTGACCACATGTAGATAACCGAGGGTGACCACATATAGATAACCGAGGGTGACCACATGTACATAACCGAGGGTGACCACATGTACATAACTGAGGGTGATCACATATAGATAACCAAGGGTGACCACATATAGATAACCGAGGGTGGCCACATGTATATAACCGAGGGTGATCACATATAGATAACCGAGGGTGACCACATATAGATAACCGAGGGTGACCACATGTATATAACCGAGGGTGATCACATATAGATAACCGAGGGTGACCACATATAGATAACCGAGGGTGACCACATATAGATAACCGAGGGTGACCACATGTAGATAACCGAGGGTGACCACATATAGATAACCGAGGGTGACCACATGTAGATAACCGAGGGTGACCACATATAGATAACCGAGGGTGATCACATATAGATAACCGAGGGTGACCACATGTATATAACTGAGGGTGATCACATGTAGATAACCGAGGGTGACCACATGTAGATAACCGAGGGTGACCCCATATAGATAACCGAGGGTGACCACATATAGATAACCGAGGGTGACCACATATAGATAACCGAGGGTGACCACATGTACATAACTGAGGGTGATCACATATAGATAACCGAGGGTGACCACATGTATATAACTGAGGGTGATCACATGTGGATAACCGAGGGTGACCACATGTAGATAACCGAGGGTGACCCCATATAGATAACCGAGGGTGACCACATATAGATAACCGAGGGTGACCACATATAGATAACCGAGGGTGACCACATATAGATAACCGAGGGTGACCACATGTACATAACTGAGGGTGATCACATATAGATAACCGAGGGTGACCACATATAGATAACCGAGGGTGGCCACATGTATATAACCGAGGGTGACCACATGTAGATAACCGAGGGTGACCACATGTACATAACTGAGGGTGATCACATATAGATAACCGAGGGTGACCACATATAGATAACCGAGGGTGGCCACATGTATATAACCGAGGGTGATCACATATAGATAACCGAGGGTGACCACATATAGATAACCGAGGGTGACCACATGTATATAACCGAGGGTGATCACATATAGATAACCGAGGGTGACCACATATAGATAACCGAGGGTGACCACATATAGATAACCGAGGGTGACCACATGTAGATAACCGAGGGTGACCACATATAGATAACCGAGGGTGACCACATGTAGATAACCGAGGGTGACCACATATAGATAACCGAGGGTGATCACATATAGATAACCGAGGGTGATCACATGTATATAACTGAGGGTGATCACATGTAGATAACCGAGGGTGACCACATGTAGATAACCGAGGGTGACCCCATATAGATAACCGAGGGTGACCACATATAGATAACCGAGGGTGACCACATATAGATAACCGAGGGTGACCACATATAGATAACCGAGGGTGATCACATGTAGATAACCGAGGGTGATCATATGTAGATAACCGAGGGTGATCACATATAGATAACCGAGGGTGACCACATATAGATAACCGAGGGCGATCACATATAGATAACCGAGGGTGACCACATGTAGATAACCGAGGGCGATCACATATAGATAACCGAGGGTGACCACATGTAGATAACCGAGGGTGACCACATGTAGATAACCGAGGGTGACCACATATAGATAACCGAGGGTGACCACATATAGATAACCGAGGGTGACCACATATAGATAACCGAGGGTGACCACATGTACATAACTGAGGGTGATCACATATAGATAACCGAGGGTGACCACATGTAGATAACCGAGGGCGATCACATATAGATAACCGAGGGTGACCACATGTAGATAACCGAGGGTGACCACATGTAGATAACCGAGGGTGACCACATGTAGATAACCGAGGGTGATCACATATAGATAACCGAGGGTGACCACATATAGATAACCGAGGGTGATCATATGTAGATAACCGAGGGTGACCACATATAGATAACCGAGGGTGACCACATGTAGATAGCAGAGGGTGATCACATATAGATAACCGAGGGTGACCACATGTAGATAACCGAGGGTGACCACATGTAGATAACCGAGGGTGATCACATGTAGATAACCGAGGGTGATCACATGTAGATAACCGAGGGTGACCACATATAGATAACCGAGGGTGACCACATGTAGATAACCGAGGGTGACCACATGTAGATAACCGAGGGTGACCACATATAGATAACCGAGGGTGACCACATGTAGATAACCGAGGGTGACCACATGTAGATAACCGAGGGTGATCACATGTAGATAACCGAGGGTGATCACATGTAGATAACCGAGGGTGACCACATATAGATAACCGAGGGTGACCACATGTAGATAACCGAGGGTGACCACATGTAGATAACCGAGGGTGACCACATATAGATAACCGAGGGTGACCACATGTACTCTGGAAGGTTTATTTGTGTTTTTTGTGTTTTTTGTCTTTTGTTTTGTTGGTGTTCATGAAGTTATTGTTATAAGACGTGCACTGTAACCTTACCTTTGATATGACGTACTGATCTAGTGTCAAGAGACCTATACTTTTAAGAATATTACTCATTCTTACAAGAAATATTATCTTACGTGAGGTAACATTTCCCACTGGTACATTACGTGAGGTAACATATCCCACTGGTACATTACGTGAGGTAACATATCCCACTGGTACATTACGTGAGGTAACATATCCCACTGGTACATTACGTGAGGTAACATATCCCACTGGTACATTACGTCAGGTAACATTTCCCACTGGTACATTACGTGAGGTAACATTTTACTCGTTGACATTTCCCACTGGTACATTATGTGAGGTAACATATCCCACTGGTACATTACGTGAGGTAACATTTCCCACTGGTACATTACGTGAGGTAACATTTTACTCGTTGACATTTCCCACTGGTACATTACGTGAGGTAACATTTCCCACTGGTACATTACGTGAGGTAACATTTCCCACTGGTACATTACGTGAGGTAACATTTCCCACTGGTACATTACGTGAGGTAACATATCCCACTGGTACATTACGTGAGGTAACATTTCCCACTGGTACATTACGTGAGGTAACATTTCCCACTGGTACATTACGTGAGGTAACATATCCCACTGGTACATTACGTGAGGTAACATTTCCCACTGGTACATTACGTGAGGTAACATTTCCCACTGGTACATTACGTGAGGTAACATATCCCACTGGTACATTACGTGAGGTAACATATCCCACTGGTACATTACGTGAGGTAACATATCCCACTGGTACATTACGTCAGGTAACATTTCCCACTGGTACATTACGTGAGGTAACATTTTACTCGTTGACATTTCCCACTGGTACATTATGTGAGGTAACATATCCCACTGGTACATTACGTGAGGTAACATTTCCCACTGGTACATTACGTGAGGTAACATTTTACTCGTTGACATTTCCCACTGGTACATTACGTGAGGTAACATTTCCCACTGGTACATTACGTGAGGTAACATTTCCCACTGGTACATTACGTGAGGTAACATTTCCCACTGGTACATTACGTGAGGTAACATATCCCACTGGTACATTACGTGAGGTAACATTTCCCACTGGTACATTACGTGAGGTAACATTTCCCACTGGTACATTACGTGAGGTAACATATCCCACTGGTACATTACGTGAGGTAACATTTCCCACTGGTACATTACGTGAGGTAACATTTCCCACTGGTACATTACGTGAGGTAACATTTCCCACTGGTACATTACGTGAGGTAACATTTCCCACTGGTACATTACGTGAGGTAACATTTCCCACTGGTACATTACGTCAGGTAACATTTCCCACTGGTACATAACGTCAGGTAACATTTCCCACTGGTACATTACGTCAGGTAACATTTCCCACTGGTACATTACGTCAGGTAACATTTCCCACTGGTACATTACGTGAGGTAACATTTCCCACTGGTACATTACGTGAGGTAACATTTCCCACTGGTACATTACGTGAGGTAACATTTCCCACTGGTACATTACGTGAGGTAACATTTCCCACTGGTACATTACGTGAGGTAACATTTCCCACTGGTACATTACGTGAGGTAACATTTCCCACTGGTACATTACGTGAGGTAACATTTCCCACTGGTACATTACGTGAGGTAATATTTCCCACTGGTACATTACGTGAGGTAACATTTCCCACTGGTACATTACGTGAGGTAACATTTCCTACTGGTACATTACGTGAGGTAACATTTCCCACTGGTACATTACGTGAGGTAACATTTCCCACTGGTACATTACGTGAGGTAACATTTCCCACTGGTACATTACGTGAGGTAACATTTCCCACTGGTACATTACGTGAGGTAACATTTCCCACTGGTACATTACGTGAGGTAACATTTCCTACTGGTACATTACGTGAGGTAACATTTCCCACTGGTACATTACGTGAGGTAACATTTTACTCGTTGACATTTCCCACTGGTACATTACGTGAGGTAACATTTCCCACTGGTACATTACGTGAGGTAACATTTCCCACTGGTACATTACGTGAGGTAACATTTCCCACTGGTACATTACGTGAGGTAACATATCCCACTGGTACATTACGTGAGGTAACATATCCCACTGGTACATTACGTGAGGTAACATATCCCACTGGTACATTACGTGAGGTAACATATCCCACTGGTACATTACGTCAGGTAACATTTCCCACTGGTACATTACGTGAGGTAACATTTTACTCGTTGACATTTCCCACTGGTACATTATGTGAGGTAACATATCCCACTGGTACATTACGTGAGGTAACATTTCCCACTGGTACATTACGTGAGGTAACATTTTACTCGTTGACATTTCCCACTGGTACATTACGTGAGGTAACATTTCCCACTGGTACATTACGTGAGGTAACATATCCCACTGGTACATTACGTGAGGTAACATTTCCCACTGGTACATTACGTGAGGTAACATTTCCCACTGGTACATTACGTGAGGTAACATATCCCACTGGTACATTACGTGAGGTAACATTTCCCACTGGTACATTACGTGAGGTAACATTTCCCACTGGTACATTACGTGAGGTAACATATCCCACTGGTACATTACGTGAGGTAACATATCCCACTGGTACATTACGTGAGGTAACATATCCCACTGGTACATTACGTCAGGTAACATTTCCCACTGGTACATTACGTGAGGTAACATTTTACTCGTTGACATTTCCCACTGGTACATTATGTGAGGTAACATATCCCACTGGTACATTACGTGAGGTAACATTTCCCACTGGTACATTACGTGAGGTAACATTTTACTCGTTGACATTTCCCACTGGTACATTACGTGAGGTAACATTTCCCACTGGTACATTACGTGAGGTAACATTTCCCACTGGTACATTACGTGAGGTAACATTTCCCACTGGTACATTACGTGAGGTAACATATCCCACTGGTACATTACGTGAGGTAACATATCCCACTGGTACATTACGTGAGGTAACATTTCCCACTGGTACATTACGTGAGGTAACATTTCCCACTGGTACATTACGTGAGGTAACATTTCCCACTGGTACATTACGTGAGGTAACATATCCCACTGGTACATTACGTGAGGTAACATTTCCCACTGGTACATTACGTGAGGTAACATTTCCCACTGGAACATTACGTGAGGTAACATTTCCCACTGGTACATTACGTGAGGTAACATTTCCCACTGGTACATTACGTGAGGTAACATTTCCCACTGGTACATTACGTCAGGTAACATTTCCCACTGGTACATTACGTCAGGTAACATTTCCCACTGGTACATTACGTCAGGTAACATTTCCCACTGGTACATTACGTGAGGTAACATTTCCCACTGGTACATTACGTGAGGTAACATTTCCCACTGGTACATTACGTGAGGTAACATTTCCCACTGGTACATTACGTGAGGTAACATTTCCCACTGGTACATTACGTGAGGTAACATTTCCCACTGGTACATTACGTGAGGTAACATTTCCCACTGGTACATTACGTGAGGTAACATTTCCCACTGGTACATTACGTGAGGTAACATTTCCCACTGGTACATTACGTGAGGTAATATTTCCCACTGGTACATTACGTGAGGTAACATTTCCCACTGGTACATTACGTGAGGTAACATTTCCTACTGGTACATTACGTGAGGTAACATTTCCCACTGGTACATTACGTGAGGTAACATTTCCCACTGGTACATTACGTGAGGTAACATTTCCCACTGGTACATTACGTGAGGTAACATTTCCCACTGGTACATTACGTGAGGTAACATTTCCCACTGGTACATTACGTGAGGTAACATTTCCTACTGGTACATTACGTGAGGTAACATTTCCTACTGGTACATTACGTGAGGTAACATTTCCTACTGGTACATTACGTGAGGTAACATTTCCTACTGGTACATTACGTGAGGTAACATTTCCTACTGGTACATTACGTGAGGTAACATTTCCTACTGGTACATTACGTGAGGTAACATTTCCTACTGGTACATTACGTGAGGTAACATTTCTCACTGGTACATTACGTGAGGTAACATTTCCTACTGGTACATTACGTGAGGTAACATTTCCTACTGGTACATTACGTGAGGTAACATTTCCTACTGGTACATTACGTGAGGTAACATTTCCCACTGGTACATTACGTGAGGTAACATATCCCACTGGTACATTACGTGAGGTAACATATCCCACTGGTACATTACGTGAGGTAACATATCCCACTGGTACATTACGTGAGGTAACATATCCCACTGGTACATTACGTGAGGTAACATTTCCTACTGGTACATTACGTGAGGTAACATTTCCTACTGGTACATTACGTGAGGTAACATTTCCTACTGGTACATTACGTGAGGTAACATTTCCCACTGGTACATTACGTGAGGTAACATTTCCTACTGGTACATTACGTGAGGTAACATTTCCTACTGGTACATTACGTGAGGTAACATTTCCTACTGGTACATTACGTGAGGTAACATTTCCTACTGGTACATTACGTGAGGTAACATTTCCTACTGGTACATTACGTGAGGTAACATTTCCCACTGGTACATTACGTGAGGTAACATATCTCACTGGTACATTACGTGAGGTAACATTTCCCACTGGTACATTACGTGAGGTAACATTTCCCACTGGTACATTACGTGAGGTAACATATCTCACTGGTACATTACGTCAGGTAACATTTCCCACTGGTACATTACGTGAGGTAACATATCTCACTGATACATTACGTCAGGTAACATTTCCCACTGGTACATTACGTGAGGTAACATATCTCACTGGTACATTACGTCAGGTAACATTTCCCACTGGTACATTACGTGAGGTAACATATCTCACTGGTACATTACGTCAGGTAACATTTCCCACTGGTACATTACGTGAGGTAACATATCTCACTGGTACATTACGTCAGGTAACATTTCCCACTGGTACATTACGTCAGGTAACATTTCCCACTGGTACATTACGTGAGGTAACATATCCCACTGGTACATTACGTGAGGTAACATTTCCCACTGGTACATTACGTGAGGTAACATTTCCCACTGGTACATTACGTGAGGTAACATATCCCACTGGTATATTACGTGAGGTAACATTTCCCACTGGTACATTACGTGAGGTAACATATCCCACTGGTACATTACGTGAGGTAACATTTCCCACTGGTACATTACGTGAGGTAACATTTCCCACTGGTACATTACGTGAGGTAACATTTCCCACTGGTACATTACGTGAGGTAACATTTCCCACTGGTACATTACGTGAGGTAACATTTCCCACTGGTACATTACGTGAGGTAACATATCCCACTGGTACATTACGTGAGGTAACATTTCCCACTGGTACATTACGTGAGGTAACATTTCCCACTGGTACATTACGTGAGGTAACATTTCCCACTGGTACATTACGTGAGGTAACATATCCCACTGGTACATTACGTGAGGTAACATTTCCCACTGGTACATTACGTGAGGTAACATTTCCCACTGGTACATTACGTGAGGTAACATTTCCCACTGGTACATTACGTGAGGTAACATTTCCCACTGGTACATTACGTGAGGTAACATATCCCACTGGTACATTACGTGAGGTAACATTTCCCACTGGTACATTACGTGAGGTAACATTTCCCACTGGTACATTACGTGAGGTAACATTTCCCACTGGTACATTACGTGAGGTAACATTTCCCACTGGTACATTACGTGAGGTAACATATCCCACTGGTACATTATGTGAGGTAACATTTTACTCGTTAACATTTCCCACTGGTACATTACGTGAGGTAACATATCCCACTGGTACATTACGTGAGGTAACATTTCCCACTGGTACATTACGTGAGGTAACATATCCCACTGGTACATTACGTGAGGTAACATATCCCACTGGTACATTACGTGAGGTAACATTTCCCACTGGTACATTACGTGAGGTAACATATCCCACTGGTACATTACGTGAGGTAACATTTTACTCGTTAACATTTCCCACTGGTACATTACGTGAGGTAACATTTTACTCGTTGACATTTCCCACTGGTACATTATGTGAGGTAACATTTTACTCGTTGACATTTCCCACTGGTACATTACGTGAGGTAACATTTTACTCGTTAACATTTCCCACTGGTACATTACGTGAGGTAACATTTTACTCGTTAACATTTCCCACTGGTACATTACGTGAGGTAACATTTTACTCGTTGACATTTCCCACTGGTACATTATGTGAGGTAACATTTTACTGGCTAACATTTCCCACTGGTACATTACGTGAGGTAACATTTTACTCGTTAACATTTCCCACTGGTACATTACGTGAGGTAACATTTCCCACTGGTACATTACGTGAGGTAACATTTCCCACTGGTACATTACGTGAGGTAACATTTTACTGGCTAACATTTCCCACTGGTACATTACGTGAGGTAACATTTTACTGGCTAACATTTCCCACTGGTACATTACGTGAGGTAACATTTTACTGGCTAACATTTCCCACTGGTACATTACGTGAGGTAACATTTTACTGGCTAACATTTCCCACTGGTACATTACGTGAGGTAACATTTTACTTGTTGACATTTCCCACTGGTACATTATGTGAGGTAACATTTTACTCGTTGACATTTCCCACTGGTACATTACGTGAGGTAACATTTTACTGGCTAACATTTCCCACTGGTACATTACGTGAGGTAACATTTTACTGGCTAACATTTCCCACTGGTACATTACGTGAGGTAACATTTTACTTGTTGACATTTCCCACTGGTACATTACGTGAGGTAACATTTTACTCGTTGACATTTCCCACTGGTACATTACGTGAGGTAACATTTTACTTGTTGACATTTCCCACTGGTACATTACGTGAGGTAACATTTTACTCGTTGACATTTCCCACTGGTACATTACGTGAGGTAACATTTTACTGGCTAACATTTCCCACTGGTACATTACGTGAGGTAACATTTTACTCGTTGACATTTCCCACTGGTACATTACGTGAGGTAACATTTTACTCGTTGACATTTCCCACTGGTACATTATGTGAGGTAACATTTTACTGGCTAACATTTCCCACTGGTACATTATGTGAGGTAACATTTTACTGGCTAACATTTCCCACTGGTACATTATGTGAGGTAACATTTCCCACTGGTACATTACGTGAGGTAACATTTTACTCGTTGACATTTCCCACTGGTACATTATGTGAGGTAACATTTTACTCGTTAACATTTCCCACTGGTACATTACGTGAGGTAACATTTTACTCGTTGACATTTCCCACTGGTACATTACGTGAGGTAACATTTTACTCGTTGACATTTCCCACTGGTACATTATGTGAGGTAACATTTTACTCGTTAACATTTCCCACTGGTACATTACGTGAGGTAACATTTTACTCGTTGACATTTCCCACTGGTACATTACGTGAGGTAACATTTTACTCGTTGACATTTCCCACTGGTACATTATGTGAGGTAACATTTTACTCGTTAACATTTCCCACTGGTACATTATGTGAGGTAACATTTTACTCATTAACATTTCCCACTGGTACATTATGTGAGGTAACATTTTACTCGCTAACATTTCCCACTGGTACATTATGTGAGGTAACATTTTACTCGTTAACATTTCCCACTGGTACATTATGTGAGGTAACATTTTACTCGCTAACATTTCCCACTGGTACATTATGTGAGGTAACATTTTACTCGTTAACATATCCCACTGGTACATTATGTGAGGTAACATTTTACTCGCTAACATTTCCCACTGGTACATTATGTGGGGTAACCTTTTACTCGTTGACATTTCCCACTGGTACATTATGTGAGGTAACATTTTACTCGCTAACATTTCCCACTGGTACATTATGTGAGGTAACATTTTACTCGCTAACATTTCCCACTGGTACATTATGTGAGGTAACATTTTACTGGCTAACATTTCCCACTGGTACATTATGTGAGGTAACATTTTACTCGCTAACATTTCCCACTGGTACATTATGTGGGGTAACCTTTTACTCGTTGACATTTCCCACTGGTACATTATGTGAGGTAACAGTTTACTCGCTAACATTTCCCACTGGTACATTATGTGAGGTAACATTTTACTCGCTAACATTTCCCACTGGTACATTATGTGAGGTAACATTTTACTGGCTAACATTTCCCACTGGTACATTATGTGAGGTAACATTTTACTGGCTAACATTTCCCACTGGTACATTATGTGAGGTAACATTTTACTCGCTAACATTTCCCACTGGTACATTATGCTGATCTTCAGAGTACAAGAATATGAGACCATGCTTTAGAGTACGCATTCTGTAATATGAGACCATGCTTAATTGTTAGGGTTAGGTGTTTAATGCCACTTTCAACAATATTTCAATTATGTCGTGTCGGTCAGTTTTATTGGTGTAAGGAAATCGGAGTCCCGGTAAAACATCACCGAGCCGCCGCAAGTCACTCGATTACGAGGTGAAAACCATCGATCTTCAATAAATCACTGAAAAAATAAAAGCAAAAATATCACACGGCAACAACACTTCTAAAATACAATCAGGCATTTGCTGAAACAAAAGAAAGGTCGTTCACACTGTTGGTTTTTTACAGATATCTAATAAAATTATTTGTATGGTCCCTCCCTACTTTATTACATAAGATTATATCAATTACACCTCGAAACTAGTTGAAGTGGAAATCCCAGACCAGTGATAGTTACCGATTGTGTAGGTACATGTTAATCTACCATCACGATCGCTGCCACGGAAGTTACCACGAACTTAGATATGTCATCAAAACAAGCAGGACGTTTCCGTTTTACGTTGATCTGTTACCTTTAAATGACAATGTTAAATTGTGAAATCATTTTATTCTGTATTTAGATATTTTCAAAATAATATGTAAATTAATGTAAAATATATTAATGAAGTACATATCGGATTAGTATTCTACAGATTAAATCCTTCTATTATTCCTGACAAACATTAAATGGGTGTGTATTTTGCGTCGTATGTACTTTGTTAATAATAAAGTCGTTAACACAGTGGTACTAACAAGCTATTTTAATGATTTATAATATCCTGTGTTATGTGGGCTATTTTAACACATACTAAATTACATAATGAAGGAAGATTACAAAATATGTGTAGTGAGAAAAAGGGTAATAACAAAATTACCGAACTCCGAGCAATCTTACAAAGGGAAAGTCAAAACTCATAATTATATAAACAGACAAAATCAGTCAACAACCGGAAAACTGTGAAAACCGTAATGACCCTGACTTGGTACAGGCATTTCTAAAGAAATGGTGGGTTGAATAAGATTTTAAAGCGCCAAACCTCCCGCTTTCATTACGGCTCAAAGTTTCCGGCTGTCACTTTAACAGTATGTTAATTATACAACTAGGGTATTAATAGGTTGGTCATAGGAAAGGTCCAGTAAACAATGGCAGACATTCTTTGATTGTTACACACCATTATAAATCCATGAAAAACAATTATAATATCATAGCATTTTAATAAGAGTGGGTTATAAGACATAACATTTTAAAGTTGTCATCGATATAATCAAGAATTAGGGAGAATTAAAAACACACACAAATATAAAGGTCGTGTCCTTTTATGATTTCAAAATAGTATTGTAGTATTATGAAACTCAAAAATGTGTTTATCGAATCAAGGAAATATTTTGTAATTACATAAACAATATCCCAAAACAACTTTAGCCTATAAAATATGACAGAAATCAAACAATATTCCTACGTGATATAATACACCTTGCTTCCTCTTCATTGGTTATCATCGTTCTTTAATCATTGGCCGTTGTTGACCAACTCTTCAACTCTTCGCAGTCCATAACGTCTGATTAAGGAAACCTAGATTGTGTGATTGATTGGCTGGTTGGTGTTTAACGCCAACTATAGCAATATTTAATGCTATATCGTGGCGTTAGAAAACTAGAAGTTTCACTATATTATAAATATATGTATATTAATTTTGCTTACTATAGTCTTTGTGTGCCTGTATTATATTATTTTCATTAATTAAATTTATTTTAGACAACAAGACAGATGTGTACGTATGTATTACATTGACTATATACAGAGGTGATTAAACTTGTGTATTGGGGGGTCTTCGTGGTCGTGAATGTATGGTAGTTGGATTTAAAACTACATGTGCAATCAGTGCCTGCACAGGCGAGATGTGCTCGATACATTATTATGCTATAAAGTTTGTCAGTGACTTGCGGCAAGTTAGTGGTTTTCTCCGGATTCCTCCGCCAATAACACTGATCGTCACGATATAACTGAAATGTTGTTGAAAGTGGAGTTAAAAACCACAACTATAGCCTTGTGTATTGATCGTAGAATGTTTTTAACAATATAGGGACAATATATAGTGTTTTGTTTTGGTGTCTTTTTTGTTTTTAATTCGTTAAATATAATTAGCGTCGAAGGGGTAAATTGTTATTGTGTGTTAAAGATTAAAATGTCAGTTCATTAGCAACTACGTTAAATATAGTGTGTGAAATCTTTAGCCTTCTCCATTGACATTTACCGTCAGACTCAATAATCGTTACCAGGGTTCAAACCCATATAACTTCCCAGCACGCTATCTCAATTGTCCAGTCAAAAGTCGTTGCCCTGATTGGATCATCCCTACCTCAATTCTATATAGTGTTTTAATATATGTTTTATGTTTAATATCTTGTTAAAAGATGTAGTGAATATCATAAAATTTGTTGAGCATAAAAAATCATGTTTTTTCCAAACGACTCTAAAGGGAAAATATGAATGATTGGTTTGATTTAATGCGTGTTTTCAGATCATGCTACTTTTGTTTTGTATTTTAGCTTCGTTTTTTGTAGATGAGTTTTGTTCCACTAGACTGTTATATAAATGTTGTGGATGGTGTTTTACATATTGAATAACAGGCGTTGATCCATTTTCACACATGGTTTAGTGTCAGAATGCATTATTTATTTACTCTCAGACAAGGATTATTCCAGAAACGCGTCATGCGCACTAAATTTGATATCTTTGTTTTTATTTTTAATGTCGTACTTTGTAGATTATTGTGTGTTCTGTTTTTATTTTTAATGTCGTACTTTGTAGATCATTGTGTGTTCTGTTTTTATTTTTAATGTCGTACTTTGTAGATCATTGTGTGTTCTGTTTTTATTTTTAATGTCGTATTTTGTAGATCATTGTGTGTTCTGTTGTTCTCTTTCTTTACATCCTTGTCTGTCCATCGATTTCCGGCTTCTGATTACCGCTTTTGTGTTTTCATTTTTTTTCTTGAGCAATTTAAACAAATGGTTTAATGTCAGATTCTCTTATTTATCTACTATGAGATAAGGAAAGGGCAGTGTATCCAAATACAGTATTTAACTAAATCCAGATATGTTCCACTTGTCGTAAACACTTCCTGGTCCTTTCCTCATTCATGACTTATCATTGGGTTTGTAACTAGATTAACACCACGGGTGCCATTAGTGGAGCAGGAACTGCCAACCCTTCCGGAGCACACGAGTTCATCCCCGGTTTTTAGTGGGGTTCGTGTTAATCAATCTTTAGTTTTATGTGTATGTTTTGTAGATCGTTGTTTGTCCTTTTTCTTTTGATCATTGTGTTATCTGTTCGTTTTCGATATTTGGATTATGATTATGATTATGATTATGATTATGATTACCCCTTTGGTATCTTCAAACTCTTCTTTTAACTACAATTACAAAACACAGACATCGAATACTTATGTCATACAGCCACTTTGTCATTTTTAAATGTAGTTCAAGGTCAAATTATCGTTAGTGGCACTTCTCATTATCTTTGTATTATAAAGAAGACCACTTACAGTAAAAATACATTTCCTGTTGATTATTTCCGTTTATAATATATACATAGTAAAATAAAAAAAAATAAAAAAATACAACACTTCCGGAACAATTCTAAAAGGCAACACTTTGGAGAAAATTCCTAAATCAAGTATCAATATTATAGAAAGAAATCAAATCTATACCTAACATAAATATAACACATATAATATTTAAATATATATGCATACATTAAATTAAGGCACATTATTATATGTATGTACCAAATATCAGATGGGATATGTCTTTTCTTTTTTTTTATAAGAAATCAACCTTTAAACTGTTTTCTATTTAAATTGTTTAATTTCATTTTCATAGATTTCTAGTAAATTTGTACTTTCAATAATTAAATGGAAATTTTGATTGTAAAATTAAAATTGTATCCTGTTTATATATTAGTCTGTAGGGGTGACGTTCAGTCTTACAGGATATGTACAATTAGACCTCGAGTGTAGGATATGTACTATTAGACACCGAGTGTAATGTAGTTTAAAAATACATAGAAATAACTTTGATCAGGTACATTAAAGGAGAACAACTGTAAAGTCCTATAATTAAACAGTTTTAGGGGCAAGAAAATACATGGGCCTCAACAGGATAATTATATTTATATCTACATAAAGTAATCGTTATAGGTAATCGATATAGTTCGTGGGTTCGATCCCCGTCGGCGGGAAGTGTGTTCGATACACCATTATGTGGTAAAGTTAACCGGTCGAACAACGTTATTATAAAGAACGCTATAATCTTGAACATTATATACTTGATCTTCGTGATACAGAAGTTGTCACATGTATGATATTAGTTCTATAAAAGAGAGTCGAATTAAATAAGGACACATGTATCAATCTATCCGTCATATGCCAAGGCTTAGATTACAATAAAGACTACACATTATGAGTTTATTTAAGTCTTATAATTACCATAATATTTTGGATTTGTTTTATATCCGTTTTGACTATTTCATGCTCAACACTTGTTTGTCACGGTAACATGTGTCATTACAACACAAACAATCTAAAATATTTCTAATGACCGCAAGTTTCCGTCCAGGCATAATAAAAGTTAGTTTAAAATGCTCAAATTTAATCTTATACAATTATATAACAGTAGCTTAGTAGCTATGTACAATACAATTCAGCTGAGTCATGGAACAACAATGTATTAAATCAAACTTTTATGAATGAATGTTATGTTATCTAAAAACCTAGTTATTTCCTTGGAGATTCTTGTACTTTGTACCACTGTGTGATGTTAGTGAAATTATATGCTTGATGTATTTACGTCGTAAATCTTTTTATTTTTATTTTGTTCATCTGCATTTAATACTTTATGTCTCGCCGCAAGTCAGACGCAAAAAAAAATTGTTGGAAGCAGACATAGTGGTTTATGTAATAATTCCAGACAAATATTTATATCTTGGAAAAATACCGTTCTCTTACTTGTCATTTTCATTCTGTTGATATTGCTGAAATCTACCACTCTTCCAAACACAAACCTTTCAATGAAAACATTGATATTTACTGAAATAGGCATTCCGTTAATCTAAATGTGAATACTTGCTCTGTAAACAACACCACTTTATTCTGGATTAAGGAGGGCATGATATATGCCATGGATTAAGGAGGACATGATATATGCCATGTATTAAGGAGGACATGATATATGCCATGGATTAAGGAGGACATGATATATGCCATGTATTAAGGAGGACATGATATATGCCATGGATTAAGGGGGACATGATATATGCCATGTATTAAGGAGGACATGCTATATGTCATGGATTAAGGAGGACATAATATATGCCATGGATTAAGGAGGACATGATATATGTCATGGATTAAGGAGGACATGATATATGTCATAGATTAAGGAGGGCATGATATATGCCATGGATTAAGGAGGACATGATATATGTCATGGATTAAGGAGGACATGATATATGCCATGGATTAAGGAGGACATGATATATGTCATGGATTAAGGAGGACATGATATATGTCATAGATTAAGGAGGGCATGATATATGTCATAGATTAAGGAGGGCATGATATATGTCATAGATTAAGGAGGACATGATATATGTCATGTATTAAGGAGGACATGATATATGCCATGGATTAAGTAGGACATAATATATGTCATGTATTAAGGAGGACATGATATATGTCATGTATTAAGGAGGACATGATATATGTTATGTATTAAGGAGAACATGATATATGCCATGGATTAAGGAGGACATGATATATGTCATGGATTAAGGAGGACATGATATATGTCATGTATTAAGGAGGACATGATATATGCCATGGATTAAGGAGGGCATGATATATGCCATGGATTAAGGAGGACATGATATATGTCATGTATTAAGGAGGACATGATATATGTCATGTATTAAGGAGGGCATGATATATGTCATGGATTAAGGAGGGCATGATATATGTCATGGATTAGGGAGGACATGATATATGTCATGGATTAAGGAGGACATGATATATGTCATGTATTAAGGAGGACATGATATATGTCATGTATTAAGGAGGGCATGATATATGTCATGGATTAAGGAGGACATGATATATGTCATGTATTAAGGAGGACATGATATATGTCATAGATTAAGGAGGGCATGATATATGCCATGGATTAAGGAGGACATGATATATGTCATGGATTAAGGAGGACATGATATATGCCATGGATTAAGGAGGACATGATATATGTCATGGATTAAGGAGGACATGATATATGTCATAGATTAAGGAGGGCATGATATATGTCATAGATTAAGGAGGGCATGATATATGTCATAGATTAAGGAGGACATGATATATGTCATGTATTAAGGAGGACATGATATATGCCATGGATTAAGTAGGACATAATATATGTCATGTATTAAGGAGGACATGATATATGTCATGTATTAAGGAGGACATGATATATGTTATGTATTAAGGAGAACATGATATATGCCATGGATTAAGGAGGACATGATATATGTCATGGATTAAGGAGGACATGATATATGTCATGTATTAAGGAGGACATGATATATGCCATGGATTAAGGAGGGCATGATATATGCCATGGATTAAGGAGGACATGATATATGTCATGTATTAAGGAGGACATGATATATGTCATGTATTAAGGAGGGCATGATATATGTCATGGATTAAGGAGGGCATGATATATGTCATGGATTAAGGAGGACATGATATATGTCATGGATTAAGGAGGACATGATATATGTCATGTATTAAGGAGGACATGATATATGTCATGTATTAAGGAGGGCATGATATATGTCATGGATTAAGGAGGACATGATATATGTCATGTATTAAGGAGGACATGATATATGTCATGGATTAAGGAGGACATGATATATGCCATGGATTAAGGAGGACATGATATATGTCATGTATTAAGGAGGACATGATATATGTCATGTATTAAGGAGGGCATGATATATGTCATGGATTAAGGAGGACATGATATATGTCATGTATTAAGGAGGACATGATATATGTCATGGATTAAGGAGGACATGATATATGTCATGTATTAAGGAGGACATGATATATGTCATTTATTAAGGAGGACATGATATATGTCATGTATTAAGGAGGGCATGATATATGTCATGGATTAAGGAGGGCATGATATATGTCATGGATTAAGGAGGACATGATATATGTCATGGATTAAGGAGGACATGATATATGTCATGTATTAAGGAGGACATGATATATGTCATGTATTAAGGAGGGCATGATATATGTCATGGATTAAGGAGGACATGATATATGTCATGTATTAAGGAGGACATGATATATGTCATGGATTAAGGAGGACATGATATATGCCATGGATTAAGGAGGACATGATATATGTCATGTATTAAGGAGGACATGATATATGTCATGTATTAAGGAGGGCATGATATATGTCATGGATTAAGGAGGACATGATATATGTCATGTATTAAGGAGGACATGATATATGTCATGGATTAAGGAGGACATGATATATGCCATGTATTAAGGAGGACATGATATATATCATGGATTAAGGAGGACATGATATATGTCATAGATTAAGGAGGGCATGATATATGCCATGGATTAAGGAGGACATGATATATGCCATGGATTAAGGAGGGCATGATATATGCCATGGATTAAGGAGGGCATGATATATGCCATGGATTAAGGAGGACATGATATATGTCATGGATTAAGGAGGACATGATATATGTCATGTATTAAGGAGGACATGATATATGCCATGTATTAAGGAGGACATGATATATGTCATGTATTAAGGAGGACATGATATATGTCATGTATTAAGGAGGGCATGATATATGTCATAGATTAAGGAGGGCATGATATATGCCATGGATTAAGGAGGACATGATATATGCCATGTATTAAGGAGGGCATGATATATGCCATGGATTAAGGAGGACATGATATATGCCATGTATTAAGGAGGACATGATATATGTCATAGATTAAGGAGGACATGATATATGCCATGGATTAAGGAGGACATGATATATGTCATGTATTAAGGAGGGCATGATATATGCCATGGATTAAGGAGGACATGATATATGTCATGTATTAAGGAGGGCATGATATATGCCATGGATTAAGGAGGGCATGATTTATATGCCATGGATTAAGGAGGACATGATATATGCCATGGATTAAGGAGGACATGATATATGCCATGGATTAAGGAGGACATGATATATGCCATGGATTAAGGAGGACATGATATATGCCATGGATTAAGGAGGACATGATATATGCCATGGATTAAGGAGGGCATGATATATGCCATGGATTAAGGAGGACATGATATATGCCATGGATTAAGGAGGGCATGATATATGCCATGGATTAAGGAGGACATGATATATGCCATGGATTAAGGAGGACATGATATATGCCATGGATTAAGGAGGGCATGATATATGCCATGGATTAAGGAGGACATGATATAAGCCATGTATTAAGGAGGACATGATATATGCCATGGATTAAGGAGGACATGATATATGCCATGGATTAAGGAGGACATGATATATGCCATGGATTAAGGAGGACATGATATATGCCATGGATTAAGGAGGGCATGATATATGCCATGGATTAAGGAGGACATGATATATGTCATGTATTAAGGAGGACATGATATATGTCATGGATTAAGGAGGACATGATATATGTCATGGATTAAGGAGGACATGATATATGTCATGTATTAAGGAGGACATGATATATGTCATGTATTAAGGAGGACATGATATATGTCATGTATTAAGGAGGACATGATATATGTCATGTATTAAGGAGGACATGATATATGTCATGGATTAAGGAGGACATGATATATATCATGGATTAAGGAGGACATGATATATGTCATGTATTAAAGAGGACATGATATATGTCATGTATTAAGGAGGACATGATATATGTCATGTATTAAGGAGGACATGATATATGTCATGTATTAAGGAGGACATGATATATGCCATGGATTAAGGAGGACATGATATATGCCATGGATTAAGGAGGGCATGATATATGCCATGGATTAAGGAGGGCATGATATATGCCATGGATTAAGGAGGACATGATATATGGCATGTATTAAGGAGGACATGATATATGCCATGGATTAAGGAGGACATGATATATGTCATGTATTAAGGAGGACATGATATATGCCATGGATTAAGGAGGACATGATATATGTCATGTATTAAGGAGGACATGATATATGCCATGGATTAAGGAGGACATGATATATGTCATGTATTAAGGAGAACATGATATATGCCATGGATTAAGGAGGACATGATATATGTCATGTATTAAGGAGGACATGATATATGCCATGGATTAAGGAGGACATGATATATGTCATGTATTAAGGAGGACATGATATATGCCATGGATTAAGGAGGACATGATATATGTCATGTATTAAGGAGGGCATGATATATGTCATGTATTAAGGAGGACATGATATATGTCATGGATTAAGGAGAACATGATATATGCCATGGATTAAGGAGGACATGATATATGCCATGTATTAAGGAGAACATGATATATGTCATCAACATTTTGCTTTTATAGTTTTCGTTAGATTTTTCTCGTAGTATTGGAATCTCTAAATGAACTTCCAGTACTTCGCTGATTTCTGACTTATTTGTATACTGACTACACTATGAATCCTTACTTATTGCTACAGTTCAAAAGATATACTCATCTTAGAGTATGAGTTGATTGCTGAAGACTCCATTGTGACTTTGAAATGTAGAACAGCAATAAAATAGTTGTTCCTTTACTTTAATGTGTGTCTAAGTATAATGTTAGAGTCTCCATGTTCATTTACATCAATATACTTTCTGACTAATTCGAAGCACAATCTTTAATATTTGATTTATTCGACAATAACATAGATACCTAATCGTAACTAATAATCTTGATTTTCTTGAATAATCTTGAGCAAATTTATCCTGTACAACTTACTTTTTGCAAACTTAATATTAAAAAAACAGAATGACAATTCGAATGTGGTTGATGTAACTAACACGAAACGTGAATATCCAGAAGAAACGCTCCATTACACACGAACCATGGTAGAATTCAAAATCATTTGATGATATGTACTGATTACATAGGTACAGGGGACTCTCTCTCTCTCTCTCTCTCTCTCTCTCTCTCTCTCTCTCTCTCTCTCTCTCTCTCTCTCTCTCTCTCTTACACGATAGAAAGCACGTTTAGTTGTATTCTACTGCAATCATGAACGTAAATAGTCAAATATTGTGTTTGCAATTAATCAACTTATTAATATTGTAATTGTGTCTGGATCGTTCAATATTTGACAGCCCCATCGCTTTTCTCTAAAGTTTATCATTTCCTAGTGCAAGTTTTGTTCTACACTTCCTGGTCTGTCGATCACTATATACATATAGAAGTCTAGAAAATTGTGCAACAATACCGATAAAGATGTTACAAAAAATATATTGAGTAACATCTTTATCGGTATCGTTGCACAATTTTCTAGATTTCTATAATTTATTTTGTTTGTGCTGCATCGTCATGTCTCGACGATCCGTTACTCATTAAGATCTCTGGTGGGTAGATTCCCTTAGACTTTATATATATATATATATATATATATATATATATATATATATATACAGTAAAATAAGATCAATGCCTCACTATTAACGATTAGATAACAACTAGTATTTACACATGTCAAGGTTACTTCCCATGTGTTCTATTGTATATAAACCTGTACTCAAACATACCAGGTGAACTATTCATGACGTTGTACATTATGAATTAATACATGTTTGACGTAAATACTGACATTTTTTCACAATTTGCTTAAAAACAAGTTTTCAAAGCTTGTGGTTTCTACCATGATTTCCTTGATAGAGGTTTGCTGTTAACAAGGAAGCTGCTGAAATGGTTTAGTTGAAGTCATCACTTAGAAAGTTTTACGGTCGCCACCATGACTTGGTTAGCCGTTACTGAATAGCTGTGTCACACATGACCACGTATATGTTCCGTTTGTCGTAATCACAATCCGGTTTGTGACATATCAGATTATCACTGGGTTTGTAACAACAGTAACACAACAGGTGTCACTAGTGGAGCAGGAACTGTTTACCCTTCTGGAGTGCCTGAGTTCACCCCAGGGTTTTAGTGAGAGCGTTGCGCTACCTTTAGATGTCTGTGTAGTGTTTTGTAGATCATCGTTTGTCAGTTTGTACTTTTTCTTTTAACCATTGTATTGTCTGTTCTCCTTAGATTTACAATTTCTGATTACCCCTTTGGTATCTTCAAATTCGTCTTGACATTATAGGGGCAATATATTGTGTTTTGTTTTGGTGTGTTTTTGTTTTTAATTTGGTAAATGTATTTAGCGTCGAAGGTCACAATTCTTCTATGTTTAGTCCTGATTCACCAAGCTAGTTAAAATAGTAAAGTATATTTATTTTGATATTGTCAGGATGAGGATTTGTTTATGTCTTAATACTTCCATAACTAACGAATATACAGAGTATACCTCTTTTACGTAGATTTGTTATTTCCTATATCACTGACAATATTGGACTTGACTGTTAGTAGTACGACGGGCATTTCATAAGAAACAGCAATGGGTATTGTTTTTAGGAAGTCCAGCTGCAAAATTGTTAAAGAAGAGACAATGCAATATAATAAAATTCCCATATAGAATTAAAATGTATTGTGTTATCATAAGTATGGACTTAACATGCAGCAATACAGAATGGAAAGCCCCGTTACGTTTACCAGTAAGAGGACAATGACCCTATTATAATCTGAATCTCCCTTACGTTTACCAGTAAGAGGACAATGACCCTATTATAATCTGAATCTCCCTTACGTTTACCAGTAAGAGGACAATGATCTTATTATAATCTGAATCTCCCTTATGTTTACCAGCAAGAGGACAATGATCTTATTATAATCTGAATCACCCTTACGTTTACCAGCAAGAGGACAATGATCTTATTATAATCTGAGTAAGTAATTGGTAAAATTGTCACAAATGAGAACATGAAATACAAAAAAGGCGTAAAATTCTCCTATACAAATAAGAAACGATTGAAGATACCCACAGAGGCAGAAGACGAAAGAAAGAAAATGTATAGTGTGATAGCTCTTTGATCTGATTTATGCATAAAGAAAAAAGAAAGGAAAGCCCCCTTACGTTTCCCATCAAGAGGACAATGACCCTAGTCTGAGTGTCAGTATACTTGTAAGCAATTGGTGAATTAAAAAAACATGTTTTTCATGGATGACAACCATTGTGGTATGTCAGTCTAGAATAACTTTTCGGTCGTTGGTTACATGTACAGACCAATACAGGTTTAGCTAAGTTGACAATGTTATTTTAGTATGACTTGTGGTTTTCGCTTGACATCCCTATGTCTATATCCTATAGTTTTTGTGGTTTTCGCATGATTTCTCCACTTAGTTACATTCTTATCTATCACATATTGTCTACCAGTTGTCAGTTAAGTGTATATATAATCAGTTTTTAAATCTTTAGGTATATTTAAAATACCAAATTTTATTATTTTTATTAAATTTGTTCATTGATACAGTTACATCAAATGAATCTTTATGATTGGTTGGTAGCCCTATCTGTCGTATGATCGAACAAAGGTGCTTAACTATCTGTATATGGTTTAATACCTACACCGATTTGATGTGTGGGAAATTTAAAGTGCAAAGTTCTTCCTGATTTAAATTTGTTTACGCCACAAATGATTAAATTGAGGCCAAATTCCTAATTTTGTCCATGGTTTCATTTGAATTATTAATACAAATACGCCTTTTTTTCTTTTTACAATTAGGAATTGTAAGATTAATTGATTGATTGATTGTTGCTTGCTGAAACTGGAATTTGAATTCGACAGAACGCGTTTTAAAACTTGGGTAGGGTTAAAATTTTAAAAAAAAACAATGTTATGGAAAAGTACCTTAAATACTACTCTTGCATATGGCGTGGGTCATGTATGATACGTATTATAAACCACACCTCAGAATAATTGTGAGATGACCACCATAATGATTTATGAGCGGTATTCTTAATGTTCAATTGATGAAATGTTGCACATGCATTTTGTTTTACTCGTATATGTGCAGTATTACTAGATAAACGGGTTTTAATTGTATCATCAGTATGTCCGACATCACAATTGAAAGTTTGGAAATTGAATAATTTGAATAAAAGGAATGCTTTAACAGGTCTATAAAACTATGAAGGAACACAAGTATGTCTTAAGATGAATATTCTACAAACAACAAATTCTACCTTTGTAGCTAGTTGCCTGTTGAATACGAGCATTCATTAATCATGTCATTGCACTGTCCATGGCTTGGTGTTGTCATTTATTTGTTTGAAAATGTTTTCCATCTGTTCCTACGATTCATCCATTAGATTTCAGAACTGTTCTGATGGTGCCTTTTTCATTTTTTAACCAGTTGTGGCACGCCACATGTTTGTTTCTCTCCCAAATCAAGAACAAGATTCTATACCACAGCTACAGCTGTCTGTTTTGCATTCAATGATTTGAGTAGCTGTTAGATTTATTGATATTGGTGAAATTGTTGACATCACTGTTTAAGCTTTCTTTTCGTAATAACATGTCATGAACAAACAAAATTTAAACTGTATAATTAAGACACATACATATTATTCTAATACATTATTGTCTTCTCCCTCGAGAACAGTTTTCCTATAGTGTTGTCTGGTAAGATATAATGCCCTCGCCACCAGACAACACTATAGGAGAACAGTTCTCTCAGGAGTAGACAATAATATATTTAGTACATAACATCCCATTCCAGACATAAAAGAAAAACGCTCAAATTCAATATAATAATAAAATTTACAATGTAACATTATATTTGCATTGCCAAACCTGGCTATGTTGACAGCAGACTACAGCGACTCTATTTTAAGGGAGATAAATCTTGACAAAAATATATAAAAATTACGCGGGAAAATATATGCCACAGGTATAGTCCCCACGGGAAATTATTTGAAACTGGTATAGTTCCCGTCGCTATGTATAGTCAGTCACCCGTTGTCAAGTGTACTGTTCAAAAATATTACACACTGAATATCCAATCAAAATACCGAATTTTCATATGTTAGGTACTAAAAAGTGCTAGAACTATTAAAATTCAGCACTTTTTTATTTATTTTGTAATACCGATACCTAAATAATAAAACATCCGTTTCATACCCAATATTAACGTCAGATGATTATCTAGACCTACATTTTTCCTTATTAATGTACGTGATATGAAGAACATTGCCCTCAAAATTAAATACCGTGTACTAACCGCACCCGGATTACCATTGTTAAATACAATCATTTATAATCATCAAGCAACGTTTTTCGACAGATTTTACTGCAAACAAATTAATCTGAAAAAAATAATTGACTTCCTGTTTCCAGACTGGCTTTACCACCTATGTTCGTATCCTGTCTGAATACGGTGTAAAAGAACCACATCGGTGGGGTAATGGTTAACGTGCTCGCCTCGAATGGGGTAGACCGTTGGTTCGAATCCTGATCGGGTCAAACCAAATACTATAACATTGGTATGTGTTGCATCTCCGCTAAGCACGCAGCATTAAGGAGTAAGTGGATGCAAAGACTGGTTGGCTCAGAATCAGGATAATGTGTCCAATGTCAAATAATGGTCTTTAATAAGCATGAATAATTCCAAAAGTTGAATGTGAAATTTTCATATGCTCTGTCATATATTCTGTTGTTTCAGTTATAGCCAGTTTGGAGGAATTTGTGTTTTATAATATGAATCTAACAAACTGCCTTGTGCAGCGTTATTTTATTGATTATTTATATTTGGTTGTACCAGTGGATCTCTAGCAATCAAGAGGGGATACGTAGGGTACCATTACCTGTTTTAACCCCGCCACAATTTCGTATATGTTGTGAGTCCACCACGAATGTTCATAAGTGTCTCTCCTTGTCTTGTTTGTTGTTTGACATTTAACAATGTCAAGGGTCGTGTTGTTAAGATTGGTTATATTGTTGATCATCAATGTTTCATTTCTGTTTTCAATTGTCTTCACTCTGATTTCAAAAGTTAAGTGGTTTAAAGGTATACATTGGTGAATGTGTAGATACACGTATCTCTGACAGCATAATCAAGAAAAGAATAAGTGTTCGTTCGGTTATTGGTTTGTTCGTGCGATAGACGCATAACGATCTTTGATGTATTTATTTATTACTATCTTATTCCTATAAAAAGAAAACAGTTTAACTAACGCTTATATAGAGAAGTCAGATTTGTTTATGTCGAGGAATGTACAAGTTTAAGTGCAAAATTATTTAATGGTTGTATCCAACTGAGTCAAGCTAAAAAAGCATAGCGAAACTATGTACTGACGCACTTTATTGTCATATAGGTGTAAAAGTATTTCTCCAATAAGATTGTTTGTTATCTTATCTTCCCTATTTACAATGTATATAATATTCGTACGATATTATTTCCACATTACTTAGTTCACGACAAATATATACCTGTACGACAACTTATATCATATGACGCACGACTTGTATTGTCTGTTCTTTTTTAATTTACGGCTTCTGATTACCCCTATCTACAACTTTACTTATATATTATTATCAAGTTAATATTTTTAATGATTCCATTCCATACATTTTTCAATCTCTGACATAAATGATATTATAGTATTGTGTGAAGGACAATCGATAAATACGGGCGCCAATTAATACACTAGTGAGATGTACATCATCTACAAAACAATACAAGGAAACTAAAGATTAAGAAAAACGAACCTCACTAAAAACTAGGGGTGAACCCGTGTGCTCCGGAAGGGTAGGCAGTTCTTGGTCCATTCTTAAGTGGAACATATCTGTGATCATTTATGACAGATATTCCCTAACGCTTAACCAAGCCATGGTGACGACCGTATTAACCAAGCCATGGTGACGACCGTAAAAGTGAGGAGGATTCATGTCTTATTTACGTTCTTTGTGTTGTGTTTTTGTTGTGTTTGTCTTCGTCTTATGTATCCTATGTTCCCAGTTTCTCAGCATTGTCTATTTTTGATTGCCCCTTCGGTATTCTCTAACGTTTATCTACAGTTTCTCAGCATAGTCTATTTTTGATTGCCTCTTCGGTATTCTCTAGCGTTTATTCAATTTAACGAACTTGTCCTCTTCGTGTAACGAGATAATTGGCATACTCAATACACGAAGAATACATTTATGTCCCGTCCACTGGGAGATATATTTCATTGGTGACAGTCGAAAATATTTTATCACTTCTATTTAATATTTACATGACTCAAGTGATACAAAAACATGCAATACTGAAATGCTTCATTCATTGTCATTTAATACCTTTAAAACTCATTTACAATTGAATGCCCTTAATAAGTAATACTGAATTGAATTTGAGAATTCACAGATGGTTTGTAATGTATAAACCTTGGTCTGTAGGGATGAGTATTTGCGTCATGTGTAGTAGAAAATTTACAGCTTTTCTTTTTCATGATTGACATGCTGCGTTGTCAATGCAAATAGTGTATTGATAAAATTCAAAAAGATTGAAAACGATACATGTTTATATTTTAGACTTGCTGAGATATAGAAACGAAAAACGTGGTACCAAAGCCGATGTATATTAAAGTAAAGATTCCCATAGGGCAAAATAGCAACAGTACAAAATAAAACAAACAATGCGAACACTCAGAAAAACCCAGAGTGACACCAATATTCCTAAACGTGATGTGCTTGGAAAATAATAAAATATTATTAGGGAGGACCGACGGCGCAATGAAGAATGCACAATCCAGAAACACGAATAACAATGAACACAAGACACACAATGAAGAATGCACAATCCAGCAACACGGGTAACAGTGAACACAAGACACACAATGAAGAATGCATAATCCAGGAACACGGGTAACAGTTAACACAAGACACACAATGAAGAATGCACAATCCAGCAACACGGGTAACAGTGAACACAAGACACACAATGAAGAATGCACAATCCAGGAACACGGATAACAGTGAACACAAGACACACAATGAAGAATGCACAATCCAGCAACACGGGTAACAGTGAACACAAGACACACAATGAAGAATGCATAATCCAGGAACACGGGTAACAGTGAACACAAGACACACAATGAAGAATGCATAATCCAGGAACACGGATAACAGTGAACACAAGACACACAATGAAGAATGCACAATCCAGCAACACGGATAACAGTGAACACAAGACACACAATGAAGAATGCACAATCCAGGAACACGGATAACAGTGAACACAAGACACACAATGAAGAATGCATAATCCAGCAACACGGATAACAGTGAACACAAGACACACAATGAAGAATGCACAATCCAGCAACACGGATAACAGTGAACACAAGATACACAATGAAGAATGCACAATCCAGGAACACGGATAACAGTGAACACAAGACACACAATGAAGAATGCACAATCCAGCAACACGGATAACAGTGAACACAAGACACACAATGAAGAATGCACAATCCAGCAACACGGATAACAGTGAACACAAGACATACAATGAAGAATGCACAATCCAGGAACACGGGTAACAGTGAACACAAGACATACAATGAAGAATGCACAATCCAGGAACACGGATAACAGTGAACACAAGACATACAATGAAGAATGCACAATCCAGGAACACGGATAACAGTGAACACAAGACATACAATGAAGAATGCACAATCCAGGAACACGGATAACAGTGAACACAAGACATACAATGAAGAATGCACAATCCAGGAACACGGGTAACAGTGAACACAAGACACACAATGAAGAATGCACAATCCAGGAACACGGATAACAGTGAACACAAGACACACAATGAAGAATGCACAATCCAGGAACACGGATAACAGTGAACACAAGACACACAATGAAGAATGCACAATCCAGCAACACGGATAACAGTGAACACAAGACATACAATGAAGAATGCACAATCCAGGAACACGGGTAACAGTGAACACAAGACATACAATGAAGAATGCACAATCCAGGAACACGGATAACAGTGAACACAAGACATACAATGAAGAATGCACAATCCAGGAACACGGGTAACAGTGAACACAAGACACACAATGAAGAATGCACAATCCAGGAACACGGATAACAGTGAACACAAGACACACAATGAAGAATGCACAATCCAGGAACACGGATAACAGTGAACACAAGACACACAATGAAGAATGCACAATCCAGCAACACGGATAACAGTGAACACAAGACATACAATGAAGAATGCACAATCCAGGAACACGGGTAACGGTGAACACAAGATACACAATGAAGAATGCACAATCCAGCAACACGGATAACAGTGAACAAAAGACACACAATGAAGAATGCACAATCCAGGAACACGGGTAACAGTGAACACAAGACACACAATGAAGAATGCACAATCCAGCAACACGGATAACAGTGAACACAAGACACACAATGAAGAATGCACAATCCAGGAACACGGATAACAGTGAACACAAGACATACAATGAAGAATGCACAATCCAGCAACACGGATAACAGTGAACACAAGACATACAATGAAGAATGCACAATCCAGGAACACGGGTAACAGTGAACACAAGACACACAATGAAGAATGCACAATCCAGCAACACGGATAACAGTGAACACAAGACACACAATGAAGAATGCACAATCCAGGAACACGGATAACAGTGAACACAAGACATACAATGAAGAATGCACAATCCAGGAACACGGATAACAGTGAACACAAGACACACAATGAAGAATGCACAATCCAGGAACACGGATAACAGTGAACACAAGACATACAATGAAGAATGCACAATCCAGGAACACGGGTAATAGTGAACACAAGATACACAATGAAGAATGCACAATCCAGGAACACGGATAACAGTGAACACAAGACACACAATGAAGAATGCACAATCCAGCAACACGGATAACAGTGAACACAAGACATACAATGAAGAATGCACAATCCAGGAACACGGATAACAGTGAACACAAGACACACAATGAAGAATGCACAATCCAGGAACACGGATAACAGTGAACACAAGACATACAATGAAGAATGCACAATCCAGGAACACGGGTAACAGTGAACACAAGATACACAATGAAGAATGCACAATCCAGCAACACGGATAACAGTGAACACAAGACACACAATGAAGAATGCACAATCCAGGAACACGGATAACAGTGAACACAAGACATACAATGAAGAATGCACAATCCAGGAACACGGGTAACAGTGAACACAAGACATACAATGAAGAATGCACAATCCAGGAACACGGATAACAGTGAACACAAGACATACAATGAAGAATGCACAATCCAGCAACACGGGTAACAGTGAACACAAGACATACAATGAAGAATGCACAATCCAGGAACACGGATAACAGTGAACACAAGACACACAATGAAGAATGCACAATCCAGGAACACGGATAACAGTGAACACAAGACACACAATGAAGAATGCACAATCCAGCAACACGGATAACAGTGAACACAAGACATACAATGAAGAATGCACAATCCAGGAACACGGGTAACGGTGAACACAAGATACACAATGAAGAATGCACAATCCAGCAACACGGATAACAGTGAACAAAAGACACACAATGAAGAATGCACAATCCAGGAACACGGGTAACAGTGAACACAAGATACACAATGAAGAATGCACAATCCAGGAACACGGATAACAGTGAACACAAGACACACAATGAAGAATGCACAATCCAGCAACACGGATAACAGTGAACACAAGACACACAATGAAGAATGCACAATCCAGGAACACGGATAACAGTGAACACAAGACATACAATGAAGAATGCACAATCCAGCAACACGGATAACAGTGAACACAAGACACACAATGAAGAATGCACAATCCAGGAACACGGATAACAGTGAACACAAGACACACAATGAAGAATGCACAATCCAGGAACACGGGTAACAGTGAACACAAGACATACAATGAAGAATGCACAATCCAGCAACACGGATAACAGTGAACAAAAGACACACAATGAAGAATGCACAATCCAGGAACACGGGTAACAATAAACAAAAGACACACAATGAAGAATGCACAATCCAGCAACACGGATAACAGTGAACACAAGACACACAATGAAGAATGCACAATCCAGCAACACGGATAACAGTGAACACAAGACACACAATGAAGAATGCACAATCCAGCAACACGGATAACAGTAAACACAAGACACACAATGAAGAATGCACAATCCAGCAACACGGATAACAGTGAACACAAGACACACAATGAAGAATGCACAATCCAGCAACACGGATAACAGTGAACAAAAGACACACAATGAAGAATGCACAATCCAGGAACACGGGTAACAATAAACAAAAGACACACAATGAAGAATGCACAATCCAGCAACACGGATAACAGTGAACACAAGACACACAATGAAGAATGCACAATCCAGCAACACGGATAACAGTGAACACAAGACACACAATGAAGAATGCACAATCCAGCAACACGGATAACAGTGAACAAAAGACACACAATGAAGAATGCACAATCCAGGAACACGGGTAACAATAAACAAAAGACACACAATGAAGAATGCACAATCCAGCAACACGGATAACAGTGAACACAAGACACACAATGAAGAATGCACAATCCAGCAACACGGATAACAGTGAACACAAGACACACAATGAAGAATGCACAATCCAGCAACACGGATAACAGTAAACACAAGACACACAATGAAGAATGCACAATCCAGCAACACGGATAACAGTGAACACAAGACACACAATGAAGAATGCACAATCCAGGAACACGGATAACAGTGAACACAAGACACACAATGAAGAATGCACAATCCAGCAACACGGATAACAGTGAACACAAGATACACAATGAAGAATGCACAATCCAGCAACACGGATAACAGTGAACACAAGACACACAATGAAGAATGCACAATCCAGGAACACGGATAACAGTGAACACAAGACATACAATGAAGAATGCACAATCCAGGAACACGGATAACAGTGAACACAAGACATACAATGAAGAATGCACAATCCAGCAACACGGGTAACAGTGAACACAAGACATACAATGAAGAATGCACAATCCAGGAACACGGATAACAGTGAACACAAGACACACAATGAAGAATGCACAATCCAGGAACACGGATAACAGTGAACACAAGACACACAATGAAGAATGCACAATCCAGCAACACGGATAACAGTGAACACAAGACATACAATGAAGAATGCACAATCCAGGAACACGGGTAACGGTGAACACAAGATACACAATGAAGAATGCACAATCCAGCAACACGGATAACAGTGAACAAAAGACACACAATGAAGAATGCACAATCCAGGAACACGGGTAACAGTGAACACAAGATACACAATGAAGAATGCACAATCCAGGAACACGGATAACAGTGAACACAAGACACACAATGAAGAATGCACAATCCAGCAACACGGATAACAGTGAACACAAGACACACAATGAAGAATGCACAATCCAGGAACACGGATAACAGTGAACACAAGACATACAATGAAGAATGCACAATCCAGCAACACGGATAACAGTGAACACAAGACACACAATGAAGAATGCACAATCCAGGAACACGGATAACAGTGAACACAAGACACACAATGAAGAATGCACAATCCAGGAACACGGGTAACAGTGAACACAAGACATACAATGAAGAATGCACAATCCAGCAACACGGATAACAGTGAACAAAAGACACACAATGAAGAATGCACAATCCAGGAACACGGGTAACAATAAACAAAAGACACACAATGAAGAATGCACAATCCAGCAACACGGATAACAGTGAACACAAGACACACAATGAAGAATGCACAATCCAGCAACACGGATAACAGTGAACACAAGACACACAATGAAGAATGCACAATCCAGCAACACGGATAACAGTAAACACAAGACACACAATGAAGAATGCACAATCCAGCAACACGGATAACAGTGAACACAAGACACACAATGAAGAATGCACAATCCAGCAACACGGATAACAGTGAACAAAAGACACACAATGAAGAATGCACAATCCAGGAACACGGGTAACAATAAACAAAAGACACACAATGAAGAATGCACAATCCAGCAACACGGATAACAGTGAACACAAGACACACAATGAAGAATGCACAATCCAGCAACACGGATAACAGTGAACACAAGACACACAATGAAGAATGCACAATCCAGCAACACGGATAACAGTGAACAAAAGACACACAATGAAGAATGCACAATCCAGGAACACGGGTAACAATAAACAAAAGACACACAATGAAGAATGCACAATCCAGCAACACGGATAACAGTGAACACAAGACACACAATGAAGAATGCACAATCCAGCAACACGGATAACAGTGAACACAAGACACACAATGAAGAATGCACAATCCAGCAACACGGATAACAGTAAACACAAGACACACAATGAAGAATGCACAATCCAGCAACACGGATAACAGTGAACACAAGACACACAATGAAGAATGCACAATCCAGGAACACGGATAACAGTGAACACAAGACACACAATGAAGAATGCACAATCCAGCAACACGGATAACAGTGAACACAAGATACACAATGAAGAATGCACAATCCAGCAACACGGATAACAGTGAACACAAGACACACAATGAAGAATGCACAATCCAGGAACACGGATAATAGTGAACACAAGACACACAATGAAGAATGCATAATCCAGCAACACGGATAACAGTGAACACAAGACACAAAATGAAGAATGCACAATCCAGCAACACGGGTAACAGTGAACACAAGACATACAATGAAGAATGCACAATCCAGGAACACGGATAACAGTAAACACAAGACACACAATGAAGAATGCACAATCCAGCAACACGGATAACAGTGAACACAAGACACACAATGAAGAATGCACAATCCAGCAACACGGGTAACAATGAACACAAGACATACAATGAAGAAGGCACAATCCAGGAACACGGGTAACAGTGAACACAAGACATACAATGAAGAATGCACAATCCAGCAACACGGGTAACAGTGAACACAAGACACACAATGAAGAATGCACAATCCAGGAACACGGGTAACAGTGAACACAAGACATACAATGAAGAATGCACAATCCAGCAACACGGGTAACAGTGAACACAAGACATACAATGAAGAATGCACAATCCAGGAACACGGATAACAGTGAACACAAGACACACAATGAAGAATGCACAATCCAGCAACACGGGTAACAGTGAACACAAGACACACAATGAAGAATGCACAATCCAGGAACACGGGTAACAGTGAACACAAGACACACAATGAAGAATGCACAATCCAGCAACACGGATAACAGTGAACACAAGACACACAATGAAGAATGCACAATCCAGCAACACGGATAACAGTGAACACAAGACACACAATGAAGAATGCACAATCCAGCAACACGGGTAACAGTGAACACAAGACATACAATGAAGAATGCACAATCCAGGAACACGGATAACAGTGAACACAAGACACACAATGAAGAATGCACAATCCAGCAACACGGGTAACAGTGAACACAAGACACACAATGAAGAATGCACAATCCAGGAACACGGGTAACAGTGAACACAAGACACACAATGAAGAATGCACAATCCAGCAACACGGGTAACAGTGAACACAAGACACACAATGAAGAATGCACAATCCAGGAACACGGATAACAGTGAACACAAGACACACAATGAAGAATGCACAATCCAGGAACACGGATAACAGTGAACACAAGACACACAATGAAGAATGCATAATCCAGGAACACGGATAACAATAAACACAAGACACACAATGAAGAATGCACAATCCAGGAACACGGGTAACGGTGAACACAAGACATACAATGAAGAATGCACAATCCAGCAACACAGATAACAGTGAACACAAGACATACAATGAAGAATGCACAATCCAGGAACACGGGTAACAGTGAACACAAGACACACAATGAAGAATGCACAATCCAGGAACACGGGTAACGGTGAACACAAGACACACAATGAAGAATGCACAATCCAGGAACACGGATAACAATAAACACAAGACACACAATGAAGAATGCACAATCCAGGAACACGGATAACAGTGAACACAAGACACACAATGAAGAATGCACAATCCAGGAACACGGGTAACAATAAACAAAAGACACACAATGAAGAATGCACAATCCAGGAACACGGGTAACAGTGAACACAAGACACACAATGAAGAATGCACAATCCAGGAACACGAGTAACAGTGAACACAAGACACACAATGAAGAATGCACAATCCAGGAACACGGATAACAGTGAACACAAGACACACAATGAAGAATGCACAATCCAGCAACACGGATAACAGTGAACACAAGACACACAATGAAGAATGCACAATCCAGGAACACGAGTAACAGTGAACACAAGACACACAATGAAGAATGCACAATCCAGGAACACGAGTAACAGTGAACACAAGACACACAATGAAGAATGCACAATCCAGGAACACGGGTAACAGTGAACACAAGACACACAATGAAGAATGCACAATCCAGCAACACGGATAACAGTGAACACAAGACACACAATGAAGAATGCACAATCCAGCAACACGGATAACAGTGAACACAAGACACACAATGAAGAATGCACAATCCAGGAACACGGGTAACAGTGAACACAAGACATACAATGAAGAATGCACAATCCAGGAACACGGATAACAGTGAACACAAGACACACAATGAAGAATGCACAATCCAGGAACACGGATAACAGTGAACACAAGACATACAATGAAGAATGCACAATCCAGGAACACGGGTAACAGTGAACACAAGACACACAATGAAGAATGCACAATCCAGGAACACGGATAACAGTGAACACAAGACACACAATGAAGAATGCACAATCCAGGAACACGGGTAACAGTGAACACAAGACACACAATGAAGAATGCACAATCCAGGAACACGGGTAACAATAAACAAAAGACACACAATGAAGAATGCACAATCCAGGAACACGGGTAACAGTGAACACAAGACACACAATGAAGAATGCACAATCCAGCAACACGGATAACAGTAAACACAAGATACACAATGAAGAATGCACAATCCAGGAACACGGATAACAGTGAACACAAGACACACAATGAAGAATGCACAATCCAGGAACACGGATAACAGTGAACACAAGACATACAATGAAGAATGCACAATCCAGCAACACGGATAACAGTGAACACAAGACACACAATGAAGAATGCACAATCCAGCAACACGGATAACAGTGAACACAAGATACACAATGAAGAATGCACAATCCAGGAACACGGATAACAGTGAACACAAGACACACAATGAAGAATGCATAATCCAGCAACACGGATAACAGTGAACACAAGACACACAATGAAGAATGCACAATCCAGCAACACGGATAACAGTGAACACAAGACACACAATGAAGAATGCACAATCCAGCAACACGGATAACAGTGAACAAAAGACACACAATGAAGAATGCACAATCCAGGAACACGGGTAACGGTGAACACAAGACATACAATGAAGAATGCACAATCCAGCAACACGGATAACAGTGAACACAAGACACACAATGAAGAATGCACAATCCAGGAACACGGATAACAGTGAACACAAGACATACAATGAAGAATGCACAATCCAGCAACACGGATAACAGTGAACACAAGACACACAATGAAGAATGCACAATCCAGCAACACGGATAACAGTGAACACAAGATACACAATGAAGAATGCACAATCCAGCAACACGGATAACAGTGAACACAAGACATACAATGAAGAATGCACAATCCAGCAACACGGATAACAGTGAACACAAGACATACAATGAAGAATGCACAATCCAGCAACACGGATAACAGTGAACACAAGACACACAATGAAGAATGCACAATCCAGGAACACGGATAACAGTGAACACAAGATACACAATGAAGAATGCACAATCCAGGAACACGGATAACGGTGAACACAAGACATACAATGAAGAATGCACAATCCAGCAACACGGATAACAGTGAACACAAGACATACAATGAAGAATGCACAATCCAGCAACACGGATAACAGTTAACACAAGACACACAATGAAGAATGCACAATCCAGGAACACGGATAACAGTGAACACAAGACACACAATGAAGAATGCACAATCCAGCAACACGGATAACAGTGAACACAAGACACACAATGAAGAATGCACAATCCAGGAACACGGGTAACAGTGAACACAAGATACACAATGAAGAATGCACAATCCAGGAACACGGGTAACAGTGAACACAAGACACACAATGAAGAATGCACAATCCAGGAACACGGGTAACAGTGAACACAAGACACACAATGAAGAATGCACAATCCAGGAACACGGGTAACAGTGAACACAAGACACACAATGAAGAATGCACAATCCAGGAACACGGGTAACAGTGAACACAAGACACACAATGAAGAATGCACAATCCAGCAACACGGATAACAGTGAACACAAGACACACAATGAAGAATGCACAATCCAGGAACACGGATAACGGTGAACACAAGACATACAATGAAGAATGCACAATCCAGCAACACGGATAACAGTGAACACAAGACATACAATGAAGAATGCACAATCCAGCAACACGGATAACAGTGAACACAAGACACACAATGAAGAATGCACAATCCAGGAACACGGATAACAGTGAACACAAGACACACAATGAAGAATGCACAATCCAGCAACACGGATAACAGTAAACACAAGATACACAATGAAGAATGCACAATCCAGCAACACGGATAACAGTGAACACAAGACATACAATGAAGAATGCACAATCCAGCAACACGGATAACAGTGAACACAAGACACACAATGAAGAATGCACAATCCAGGAACACGGGTAACAGTGAACACAAGACACACAATGAAGAATGCACAATCCAGCAACACGGATAACAGTAAACACAAGATACACAATGAAGAATGCACAATCCAGCAACACGGGTAACAGTGAACACAAGACACACAATGAAGAATGCACAATCCAGCAACACGGATAACAGTGAACACAAGATACACAATGAAGAATGCACAATCCAGCAACACGGATAACAGTGAACACAAGACACACAATGAAGAATGCACAATCCAGCAACACGGATAACAGTGAACACAAGACATACAATGAAGAATGCACAATCCAGGAACACGGGTAACAGTGAACACAAGACACACAATGAAGAATGCACAATCCAGGAACACGGATAACAGTGAACACAAGACACACAATGAAGAATGCACAATCCAGGAACACGGATAACAGTGAACACAAGACATACAATGAAGAATGCACAATCCAGCAACACGGATAACAGTGAACACAAGACATACAATGAAGAATGCACAATCCAGCAACACGGATAACAGTGAACACAAGATACACAATGAAGAATGCACAATCCAGGAACACGGATAACGGTGAACACAAGACATACAATGAAGAATGCACAATCCAGCAACACGGATAACAGTGAACACAAGACATACAATGAAGAATGCACAATCCAGCAACACGGATAACAGTGAACACAAGACACACAATGAAGAATGCACAATCCAGCAACACGGATAACAGTGAACACAAGATACACAATGAAGAATGCACAATCCAGCAACACGGATAACAGTGAACACAAGACATACAATGAAGAATGCACAATCCAGGAACACGGATAACAGTGAACACAAGACATACAATGAAGAATGCACAATCCAGCAACACGGATAACAGTGAACACAAGAAGTCAAGATACACAATGAAGAATGCACAATCCAGGAACACGGATAACAGTGAACACAAGACACACAATGAAGAATGCACAATCCAGCAACACGGGTAACAGTGAACACAAGATACACAATGAAGAATGCACAATCCAGCAACACGGATAACAGTGAACACAAGACATACAATGAAGAATGCACAATCCAGGAACACGGATAACAGTGAACACAAGACATACAATGAAGAATGCACAATCCAGCAACACGGATAACAGTTAACACAAGAAGTCAAGATACACAATGAAGAATGCACAATCCAGGAACACGGATAACAGTGAACACAAGACACACAATGAAGAATGCACAATCCAGCAACACGGGTAACAGTGAACACAAGATACACAATGAAGAATGCACAATCCAGCAACACGGATAACAGTGAACACAAGACATACAATGAAGAATGCACAATCCAGGAACACGGATAACAGTGAACACAAGACACACAATGAAGAATGCACAATCCAGCAACACGGGTAACAGTGAACACAAGATACACAATGAAGAATGCACAATCCAGCAACACGGATAACAGTTAACACAAGACACACAATGAAGAATGCACAATCCAGCAACACGGATAACAGTGAACACAAGACACACAATGAAGAATGCACAATCCAGGAACACGGATAACAGTGAACACAAGACACACAATGAAGAATGCACAATCCAGCAACACGGGTAACAGTGAACACAAGACATACAATGAAGAATGCACAATCCAGCAACACGGATAACAGTGAACACAAGATACACAATGAAGAATGCACAATCCAGGAACACGGATAACAGTGAACACAAGATACACAATGAAGAATGCACAATCCAGCAACACGGATAACAGTGAACACAAGACATACAATGAAGAATGCACAATCCAGCAACACGGATAACAGTGAACACAAGATACACAATGAAGAATGCACAATCCAGGAACACGGATAACAGTGAACACAAGACACACAATGAAGAATGCACAATCCAGGAACACGGATAACGGTGAACACAAGACATACAATGAAGAATGCACAATCCAGCAACACGGATAACAGTGAACACAAGATACACAATGAAGAATGCACAATCCAGGAACACGGATAACAGTGAACACAAGACATACAATGAAGAATGCACAATCCAGCAACACGGATAACAGTGAACACAAGACACACAACGAAGAATGCACAATCCAGCAACACGGATAACAGTGAACACAAGATACACAATGAAGAATGCACAATCCAGCAACACGGATAACAGTGAACACAAGACACACAATGAAGAATGCACAATCCAGGAACACGGGTAACAGTGAACACAAGACACACAATGAAGAATGCACAATCCAGCAACACGGATAACAGTGAACACAAGACATACAATGAAGAATGCACAATCCAGCAACACGGATAACAGTGAACACAAGACATACAATGAAGAATGCACAATCCAGCAACACGGATAACAGTGAACACAAGACACACAATGAAGAATGCACAATCCAGCAACACGGATAACAGTGAACACAAGATACACAATGAAGAATGCACAATCCAGCAACACGGATAACAGTGAACACAAGACACACAATGAAGAATGCACAATCCAGGAACACGGGTAACAGTGAACACAAGACACACAATGAAGAATGCATAATCCAGGAACACGGGTAACAGTGAACACAAGACACACAATGAAGAATGCACAATCCAGCAACACGGATAACAGTGAACACAAGACACACAATGAAGAATGCACAATCCAGGAACACGGGTAACAGTGAACACAAGACACACAATGAAGAATGCACAATCCAGCAACACGGATAACAGTGAACACAAGACACACAATGAAGAATGCACAATCCAGGAACACGGGTAACAGTTAACACAAGACACACAATGAAGAATGCACAATCCAGGAACACGGATAACAGTGAACACAAGACACACAATGAAGAATGCACAATCCAGCAACACGGATAACAGTGAACACAAGACATACAATGAAGAATGCACAATCCAGGAACACGGGTAACAGTGAACACAAGACATACAATGAAGAATGCACAATCCAGCAACACGGATAACAGTGAACACAAGACACACAATGAAGAATGCACAATCCAGCAACACGGATAACAGTGAACACAAGACATACAATGAAGAATGCACAATCCAGGAACACGGGTAACAGTGAACACAAGACACACAATGAAGAATGCACAATCCAGGAACACGGGTAACAGTGAACACAAGATACACAATGAAGAATGCACAATCCAGGAACACGGGTAACAGTGAACACAAGACACACAATGAAGAATGCACAATCCAGGAACACGGGTAACAGTGAACACAAGACACACAATGAAGAATGCACAATCCAGGAACACGGGTAACAGTGAACACAAGACACACAATGAAGAATGCACAATCCAGGAACACGGATAACAGTGAACACAAGACACACAATGAAGAATGCATAATCCAGGAACACGGGTAACAGTGAACACAAGACACACAATGAAGAATGCACAATCCAGCAACACGGATAACAGTGAACACAAGACACACAATGAAGAATGCACAATCCAGGAACACGGATAACAGTGAACACAAGACACACAATGAAGAATGCACAATCCAGCAACACGGATAACAGTGAACACAAGACACACAATGAAGAATGCATAATCCAGGAACACGGGTAACAGTGAACACAAGACACACAATGAAGAATGCACAATCCAGCAACACGGATAACAGTGAACACAAGACATACAATGAAGAATGCACAATCCAGCAACACGGATAACAGTGAACACAAGACATACAATGAAGAATGCACAATCCAGGAACACGGATAACAGTGAACACAAGACACACAATGAAGAATGCACAATCCAGCAACACGGATAACAGTGAACACAAGACACACAATGAAGAATGCGCAATCCAGCAACACGGATAACAGTGAACACAAGACATACAATGAAGACAAACAAAACAACAACAACAATATAAAGATGAGCAACACGAATCCCACCAAGTAAACCAGGAGTTAACAAAGCAAGGTGCTCGCCACACCAAATAAATCAGGAGTTAACAAAGCAAGGTGCTCGCCACACCAAATAAACCAGGAGTTAACAAAGCAAGGTGCTCGCCCCACCAAATAAAACAGGAGTTAACAAAGCAAGGTGCTCGCCACACCAAATAAACCAGGAGTTAACAAAGCAAGGTGCTCGCCCCACCAAATAAACCAGGAGTTAACAAAGCAAGGTGCTCGCCACACCAAATAAAACAGGAGTTAACAAAGCAAGGTGCTCGCCCCACCAAATAAAACAGGAGTTAACAAAGCAAGGTGCTCGCCCCACCAAATAAAACAGGAGTTAACAAAGCAAGGTGCTCTCGAATGGTAAGCAGTTTCTGTTTCTTATAAAACACCCGCCCTGGTGTTCATAGTGAAGTCCGGTAAAGTCTGGGTGACGATAGAGGAACCAAAGGAGGAAGATCCTTTTCCATTTGAGAAATGGATATTTCGTAACGGGCAACCAGTTCGTGATTAAGATCGTAGAAAAGTTTTGTTGAAAGTACCCAACATTGAATAATAAATTAATTTGATGTGTTTAAGAGATTTTGATTGGTTAAAAAATGATGTTGTTTTCCATAGACAAATTATTTAACCGGAAGTCACATGTTGGGGTCTCAATTGGGAAATTTTTTAATTTAACTTCTTTTTAAGCAATTATTATCCGACAAAATATTTTTAGAACAAGAAAAAAATTAATTAGGAATTAATTTATAAGGATTTATCTCAATTTTTTTGTTCGATTCATTCGAAATAAACTCAAAATTGTGGTACGCACCTTGCATAACCCGCTTTAGTGTGTACCACATTTTTGAGTTTATTTTTTCATGAACCGAAAAAAAATTGAGATCACTCCTTAAATAACATCCACTACTAGATTGATATTTTTTCGTATTATTTCTTTGATAATTCTGTATAATAATAGTATCAATGGGTAAATAAAGATAGCTAGAGGAATTATTTACTCTGTTCCATGTCTGAATGTAAATCTGTGACGTCAATGGTTAATATCAAAATACACAATAATCACCTTTAGCGTTAATGATATTGTATACAGTTGACTGTCAAGTGAATATCAGACTGCATGCCAATTACTGTTATTTCTTTACAAACACATGTCATAGGTTACGTCTCGAAAATGTCTGGTGCATTCGTGAGTGGAATATGAAATATGAAATTAACACAGATTGATGGAAAGAAAGAAAATTCATCCGAAAAAATCAAAAAGAGGAGAGAAATCTCTTTTTGATCTCTTTTTCACATTTCATGACCTCTTGTATACCTCCGAAAATCCACGGTCGGTCAATAATCGTACGACATTAGTTATATCCTAATAAGGCATCCTACACTATAAAGATAAATGCACTTATTTATAGATTAAGAACAGCTTAAGGATAACAAGGGTGTTATCAGAAGCCGTAAATCGAAGAAAGGGGACACAAAGACAAAGAATGATCGACAAAACATTACAAAGAAAACAAAGCAATGAAAAGTGCTCCGGAAAGGTATCTACTTCCTGCTCCAATAGTGACACCCGTCGTATAATTGTTCCATGACACTAACATCATCTGATATGGAAATCGTGTTAGACACCAGTATTGGTAAATAAATGTAAAGTACAACATTAACTTCAATTAAACATATCCCCGCCATATTGACTAATCAATCGGCAGACGTTCGCCCTGGATACCTATAATAAGTGAAACGTGATATAATTACAGTAAAGTTACGTAATTTTAAATGACTACTTTTTTCGTTGATTGCCAAAGAATCAATAGATTTCTTCTTTGTTTATCTGAGATCACAGTAAATGATGTAATCGTATGATTTATTTATGACTAGTATCTTTTATAAACTAATATTAGAATTTCATTGTCAATATGTTATGTAATCATTGATCACTTGATATCTCCTATACTAATGCAGTGTATATATATTTGATTTGACAAAATTTCAATTCTAGCAATAACATGACCTAGTATGTAACTCCATAGTGACAAATTACCCAGGAAGATCACATGGTACTTTGGTTTACATCTACAAGAGAATTTCTTGTCTATCATTACTAAATAGGGGGAGGGGGCGATTCCTGTCAGTGGTGGTGTGTACTGCAAACAATCTTATGTGATAGACTTTCGACAGGTTTGTGGCTTTCTGAATGTATCCCGGTCAGTGCCGGATTTAGATAAAGAGAGGCCCTAGGCTATTCCACTTGTGAGGCCCCTCTCAATTCCCCACCTTCACGATTGAAGGAAGATGGAAGTGTGTTTAATCAATTTCAAGAAAGATGATGAAGGGTGTTTAAAATTCTGCAATATTCTGAAATTAAGTGTAACTGTGTAAGGAAAATTACTGAATGGTTGTTTAGAAAGTACAGTACGTTATGATAGCATAAGAGTGAAAGTCCAATAACAATGTTAAAAATATTATACACCTTGGCCAGAGCCCCCTCCCCTCCTAAATATTGAGGCCCTAGGCTTTAATCTATCGAGCCTATAGGTAAATCAGGCACTGAATTCCCGGTTTCCTCCACCAATAAAACTGAGCGCAATATTATACATAAAATGAAATGTTATTAAATACCAATAACATATTATACATGTTTTGTATGACATTAGTTTATATATTTCTACGGGAAAAGACATGTGTGGCTATAATAAGAGATTTCCTTTATATTTCTTCTCGTTTTTATATTTCATTTGTTGTACTGAAAAAGTTTCCAGAAGGATTCAACTTTGCGGTGGCAGTCTCAAATCACTTTTTGTGTCGAGTCATTTTTGATAATTGTGATGTTAAAAGCAGCCATTTCTAATTCTCAAAAATATGCAGTGATCCGATAATAAAAAGTGTAGTTAAGGTATAATATAGAATTACAATAGGATTGTGGCTTGTGGTGTATCTGAGTAACGCAAGTTTTAAACATCTTCGTATAGTGTACAAATGTATTGCGAATTTGTCTCTCTGAACTTCTGATTTTGGGCGTACCTGATGAAGATTGTTCTAGAAACGTGTCATGCGTACCAATTTTGATATATACATTTTTCTTATTCTCAATTGTTTGGAATTATCCACTTTTTGAGGATAATATACTACAGTAACAAATCTAAATGAATTAAGGTACATGGTTTTTTCCCAATCCACAAAAGCTAAAGACATTCATTCAAGTTAGTTTTTGTCGGTATGCATATAATTCTGTTTATTTCTAACTTGAGTAGACATGAGATGTGGATACTGATGTATCTGACATACTAACAATGTGTCACATTCCATCTATAATGGGGTATGGTATTGCATCATGACCGACATATTTAAGATTTTTAAGACATATTACCTAGCAGTCAATAGATAACAGAAGGAATGTGATAATACCTTTTCATGGTATTTTAAGCCTAACGCAGATCATATTTTTATCTATTCCATACTTACAACATCTGTTTTAGTTCATATTTTCTAATTTAGTTGGATAGAAAATAATTGGTCAAAATGTTTTACTTTTGTGTGGTACGTTTGAGGTAATATAAACTAATAGTCTGTAACTACATTTGTTGCTAACAGACGTTAGAGAGGAGCTATCAATAATAAACACTCCACAGACGTTAGAGAGGGGCTATCAATAATAAACACTCCACAGACGTTAGAGAGGGGCTATCAATAATAAACACTCCACAGACGTTAGAGAGGGGCTATCAATAATAGACACTCCACAGACGTTAGAGAGGGGCTATCAATAATAAACACTCCACAGACGTTAGAGAGGGGCTATCAATAATAGACACTCCACAGACGTTAGAGAGGGGCTATCAATAATAAACACTCCACAGACGTTAGAGAGGGGCTATCAATAATAGACACTCCACAGACGTTAGAGAGGGGCTATCAATAATAAACACTCCACAGACGTTAGAGAGGGGCTATCAATAATAGACACTCCACAGACGTTAGAGAGGGGTTATCAATAATAAACACTCCACAGACGTTAGAGAGGGGCTATCAATAATAAACACTCCACAGACGTTAGAGAGGGGCTATCAATAATAAACACTCCACAGACGTTAGAGAGGGGCTATCAATAATAAACACTCCACAGACGTTAGAGAGGGGCTATCAATAATAGACAATACACAGACGTTAGAGAGGGGCTATCAATAATAGACAATACACAGACGTTAGAGAGGGGCTATCAATAATAAACACTCCACAGACGTTAGAGAGGGGCTATCAATAATAAACACTCCACAGACGTTAGAGAGGGGCTATCAATAATACACACTCCACAGACGTTAGAGAGGGGCTATCAATAATAAACACTCCACAGACGTTAGAGAGGGGCTATCAATAATAAACACTCCACAGACGTTAGAGAGGGGCTATCAATAATAAACACTCCACAGACGTTAGAGAGGGACTATCAATAATAAACACTCCACAGACGTTAGAGAGGGGCTATCAATAATAGACAATACACAGACGTTAGAGAGGGGCTATCAATAATAAACACTCCACAGACGTTAGAGAGGGGCTATCAATAATAGACAATACACAGACGTTAGAGAGGGGCTATCAATAATAGACAATACACAGACGTTAGAGAAGGGCTATCAATAATAAACACTCCACAGACGTTAGAGAGGGGCTATCAATAATAAACACTCCACAGACGTTAGAGAGGGGCTATCAATAATAGACAATACACAGACGTTAGAGAGGGGCTATCAATAATAAACACTCCACAGACGTTAGAGAGGGGCTATCAATAATAGACAATACACAGACGTTAGAGAGGGGCTATCAATAATAAACACTCCACAGACGTTAGAGAGGGGCTATCAATAATAAACACTCCACAGACGTTAGAGAGGGGCTATCAATAATAAACACTCCACAGACGTTAGAGAGGGGCTATCAATAATAAACACTCCACAGACGTTAGAGAGGGGCTATCAATAATAAACACTCCACAGACGTTAGAGAGGGGCTATCAATAATAAACACTCCACAGACGTTAGAGAGGGGCTATCAATAATAAACACTCCACAGACGTTAGAGAGGGGCTATCAATAATAAACACTCCACAGACGTTAGAGAGGGGCTATCAATAATAAACACTCCACAGACGTTAGAGAGGGGCTATCAATAATAAACACTCCACAGACGTTAGAGAGGGGCTATCAATAATAAACACTCCACAGACGTTAGAGAGGGGCTATCAATAATAAACACTCCACAGACGTTAGAGAGGGGCTATCAATAATAAACACTCCACAGATGTTAGAGAGGGGCTATCAATAATAAACACTCCACAGATGTTAGAGAGGGACTATCAATAATAAACACTCCACAGACGTTAGAGAGGGGCTATCAATAATAGACACTCCACAGATGTTAGAGAGGGACTATCAATAATAAACACTCCACAGACGTTAGAGAGGGGCTATCAATAATAGACAATACACAGACGTTAGAGAGGGGCTATCAATAATAGACAATACACAGACGTTAGAGAGGGGCTATCAATAATAGACAATCCACAGACGTTAGAGAGGGGCTATCAATAATAGACAATCGACAGACGTTAGAGAGGGGCTATCAATAATAGACAATCCACAGACGTTAGAGAGGGGCTATCAATAATAGACAATCCACAGACGTTAGAGAGGGGCTATCAATAATAAACACTCCACAGACGTTAGAGAGGGGCTATCAATAATAAACACTCCACAGACGTTAGAGAGGGGCTATCAATAATAGACAATACACAGACGTTAGAGAGGGGCTATCAATAATAGACAATCCACAGACGTTAGAGAGGGGCTATCAATAATAGACAATCCACAGACGTTAGAGAGGGGCTATCAATAATAAACACTCCACAGACGTTAGAGAGGGGCTATCAATAATAAACACTCCACAGACGTTAGAGAGGGGCTATCAATAATAGACAATCCACAGACGTTAGAGAGGGGCTATCAATAATAAACACTCCACAGACGTTAGAGAGGGGCTATCAATAATAAACACTCCACAGATGTTAGAGAGGGGCTATCAATAATAAACACTCCACAGATGTTAGAGAGGGACTATCAATAATAAACACTCTACAGACGTTAGAGAGGGGCTATCAATAATAGACACTCCACAGACGTTAGAGAGGGGCTATCAATAATAAACACTCCACAGATGTTAGAGAGGGGCTATCAATAATAAACACTCCACAGATGTTAGAGAGGGACTATCAATAATAAACACTCCACAGACGTTAGAGAGGGGCTATCAATAATAGACAATACACAGACGTTAGAGAGGGGCTATCAATAATAGACAATACACAGACGTTAGAGAGGGGCTATCAATAATAGACAATCCACAGACGTTAGAGAGGGGCTATCAATAATAGACAATCCACAGACGTTAGAGAGGGGCTATCAATAATAGACAATCCACAGACGTTAGAGAGGGGCTATCAATAATAGACAATCCACAGACGTTAGAGAGGGGCTATCAATAATAAACACTCCACAGACGTTAGAGAGGGGCTATCAATAATAAACACTCCACAGACGTTAGAGAGGGGCTATCAATAATAGACAATCCACAGACGTTAGAGAGGGGCTATCAATAATAAACACTCCACAGACGTTAGAGAGGGGCTATCAATAATAGACAATCCACAGACGTTAGAGAGGGGCTATCAATAATAGACAATACACAGACGTTAGAGAGGGGCTATCAATAATAAACACTCCACAGACGTTAGAGAGGGGCTATCAATAATAAACACTCCACAGACGTTAGAGAGGGGCTATCAATAATAGACAATCCACAGACGTCAGAGAGGGGCTATCAATAATAGACAATCCACAGACGTTAGAGAGGGGCTATCAATAATAGACAATCCACAGACGTTAGAGAGGGGCTATCAATAATAGACAATCCACAGACGTTAGAGAGGGGCTATCAATAATAGACAATACACAGACGTTAGAGAGGGGCTATCAATAATAGACAATCCACAGACGTTAGAGAGGGGCTATCAGTAATAGACAATCCACAGACGTTAGAGAGGGGCTATCAATAATAGACAATCCACAGACGTTAGAGAGGGGCTATCAATAATAGACAATCCACAGACGTTAGAGAGGGGCTATCAATAATAGACAATCCACAGACGTTAGAGAGGGGCTATCAATAATAGACAATACACAGACGTTAGAGAGGAGCTATCAATAATAGACAATCCACAGACATTAGAGAGGGGCTATCAATAATAGACAATCCACAGACATTAGAGAGGGGCTATCAATAATAGACAATCCACAGACGTTAGAGAGGGGCTATCAATAATAGACAATACACAGACGTTAGAGAGGGGCTATCAATAATAGACAATCCACAGACGTTAGAGAGGGGCTATCAATAATAGACACTCCACAGACACTGGCTACATTGGGTACACAAGACACAGGAAGAAAAACAAACACAACACAGATAATTAAAAATATGAACCCTGCAAAAACCCGGGGTGAATCCAATTTATGCTTCTTATAAGACATCCTCCGTGTTAGGAAAGGAAATATCTACAAAAAAAAAAGGAAACGATCCATGGTCATTTGAGATATGGATATTTCGCAACGGTCAACCAGATTCAATGTGAAACACAACGTAGCAAAATATAGATATGATATCGAAACAAAACGTGGAAACCCCGGGGGTAGGAAATAGGATCATAACGTGGAAACCGCGGGGGTAGGAAATAGGATCATAACGTGGAAACCGCGGGGGTAGGAAATAGGATCATAACGTGGAAACCGCGGGGGTAGGAAATAGGATCATAACGTGGAAACCGCGGGGGTAGGAAATAGGATCATAACGTGGAAACCGCGGGGGTAGGAAATAGGATCATAACGTGGAAACCCCGGGGGTAGGAAATAGGATCATAACGTGGAAACCCCGGGGGTAGGAAATAGGATCATAACGTGGAAACCGCGGGGGTAGGAAATAGGATCATAACGTGGAAACCGCGGGGGTAGGAAATAGGATCATAACGTGGAAACCGCGGGGGTAGGAAATAGGATCATAACGTGGAAACCGCGGGGGTAGGAAATAGGATCATAACGTGGAAACCCCGGGGGTAGGAAATAGGATCATAACGTGGAAACCCCGGGGGTAGGAAATAGGATCATAACGTGGAAACCGCGGGGGTAGGAAATAGGATCATAACGTGGAAACCGCGGGGGTAGGAAATAGGATCATAACGTGGAAACCGCGGGGGTAGGAAATAGGATCATAACGTGGAAACCGCGGGGGTAGGAAATAGGATCATAACGTGGAAACCGCGGGGGTAGGAAATAGGATCATAACGTGGAAACCCCGGGGGTAGGAAATAGGATCATAACGTGGAAACCCCGGGGGTAGGAAATAGGATCATAACGTGGAAACCGCGGGGGTAGGAAATAGGATCATAACGTGGAAACCGCGGGGGTAGGAAATAGGATCATAACGTGGAAACCCCGGGGGTAGGAAATAGGATCATAACGTGGAAACCGCGGGGGTAGGAAATAGGATCATAACGTGGAAACCGCGGGGGTAGGAAATAGGATCATAACGTGGAAACCGCGGGGGTAGGAAATAGGATCATAACGTGGAAACCGCGGGGGTAGGAAATAGGATCATAACGTGGAAACCGCGGGGGTAGGAAATAGGATCATAACGTGGAAACCCCGGGGGTAGGAAATAGGATGATATTAGACTAATTAGTGTTTACTGTTTACCAGCATCTCTTACTCCCACAGTGTGCTATTTTTTGTTTTTCTTCTTGTTGTTATTATTTCAAGTTCACAGAAAATTAGATTAATATTCATATTATAGAAATATTTTGAATTCCAGATTTTAAACATGTGTAACTTAGTGCGCGTTTCTGTAATAACCGGTCATTAGGTACGCTCAAAATTAAAAGATTGGAAAGATAAATAATCTAAAACTCTTTAGGTACAAGAAAACAATAAATAATCATATTAATTTACATACAAGTTTCCTTCTTATTTAATCTTATTGTTTTATTAAACTGTTTGATCTAGATAACTGTCTCAGATGACCAAGGACGTCAAATTTTCCAGAAATGAAATATTACTTTCATTTTCACCCTATATATATATATTTATTTAGAACTACCCGTTTACAACGGGGGCGCTTACCACCAGGGTAGAAGTAGTGGCGCGTCTATATTATATAAAACAATTATGTACAACAAATTCATAGCATATAGTCTGTAAAACACAAAATATTCTATCTAAAATATATGTCATTTAAGAGTTCACATCACATATGTACTAAGCATAAAATATTTAAAAATTTAAAAATGGATAAGAAATGAGAAACATTAATATCATGAGTTCAATAAATCATGTCTAAGATCGAAGCACTCCTTTAAAAACATTTTTCCTAAAGAGTCATAAAAATATCCGACATCGCTGCTAAAAAGATAGCCGATGTCCCCAATTAAGAACTGGATCTTAGCAGCAACCAACAGTTCTGCAAAGGAAAAATTAAAACCGAGGCCTTCATAAGGCTCAGGATTGAATAAACTAGAGAACTTCAGACGGATTTGTTGTAGACTGGACAGTCAAAAAAGACGTGCTCGAGGTCCTCGCCAACCTCAGCATTGCATAAATCGAATACATCGGTTTGGGACATGTTCATTCTATGCAAATACTTTTCTAGAGGAATGGTTTTCGTTCTAGCTAAAAGCTTCAATCTAGATGATCGAAAATCATTATCACATAAATAAGATTGTCTACCTATCTTAACAAAACAATTTTGATACAGGTCCAAACTGCTTTTAGTTTGCACTTCAAGCATCATTTTATTTCTCGTGTTTGTTCCAAACATCGAGTTCAGGGAGGCTTGACTTTGGCTTCCGAATCAAGAAACATCAGGAGTGACATCACGTATGTCTAGGTTCAGGGTATCGTAATCCCAAAATGTGTCATTATTGTTAATCATTTCGTTATATACCTGCTTACACAAACGATGATTTGATAGTCGTAACAGACGGTTGTAGTATGAAATTCTTTGTCTATCGATAAAGACGGACAAAGGCTCCCATCCTAGTTCCAATAATATTGCAGCCTTTGAAATGTTAAGTTTTGTACGGAGACTAATTTTAGCTGCTTTGTATTGCCAACTATTCAGTGAGTTTTTACTGACTTGGGACAGTGGCATCCAGACCGCGCATGCATGGGTTAGCGAAGGTCTGATAACCGAGTTCCACAAAGCATCCCCAAAATTTAATCGGTTGAAATCGCCGTGCTCCTCAAGCACACGAATCGTATAGTTCAGTTGTTTATCAGCTTTTTCCTTAAGAAAACTACAAATGTGGAAATTTGATTTTAAGGTACGGTTTACAAAATAACCAAGATATTTGTATTCGTTTATCTCTTCAATTGACTCATCCCCTAATTTCCAGGTTGAGTTATTATTTATCCTCTTCCCCACAACCATAAATTTAGATTTTTTCGAATTAAACTTTAGGTTCCATTTTTTGGCAAATTGGTGGAAAATTTGCAAGAGAGTCTGAAGTTCTCTAGGAGATTATGCCATTAAAACAACATCGTCCGCGAACAGGAGACAGTTAGTCAGATTTAATGATATATTTACACCGATATATGTATCACTCAACATCTGAACAAAGTCGTTCATTAACACAGAGAAAAGGGTGGGGGACAAAACACAACACTGTTTAACACCATACTCTTGATCGAAATAATCGGTATCGTAATCATTAAATAGAACTTTATTCTTAACATTTCTATAAATTTCTTTTATTAAACGCCATGGTTTGCCTTGAATGCCGCTTTCCCAGAGTTTAACAAGAAGTTCCTCCCGCCAAACTCTGTCAAAGGCCTTCGATAGATCAAGAAAAGCAATCTTCGAAGACTTTGCAAGGGAACAAATACCGTGTAGCGTGAATATATGGTCTTCTTCCTAACAGCACCTTGTGATTCACCAAGTATATTGTTAGATTCAAGATGGTTAACAGCTGTGCTTTCGATGGTTTTTGAGAATATTTTATACACGTTAGAGGATAATGTTATTCCTCTATAATTATCAATGTCATATAAAGAACCCGATTTGTGCAAGGACCTTATAATACCGCTATGCCAATCGTCTGGTATAACTTCAATATCAGATATTGCCGTAAACATATCTACAAGCGAACGGATCATTATATCTCCCCCGAATTTCAGAAAATCATTAGGTATTTCGTCAATACCTGGTGCTTTAGCGGATTTTAGTTTCATAAGTGTATTTGAGATGGATTCCTTTGTAAATAAAATAGACAGCGTATTTTCGTCCTTCCGCGCTAACTCATCTTTTTCTTTCATAAAATTTAAAATGCGCTCTTTAAAATCAGACTCTAGAGTAGAATCAACACCAATAGAACTGAATTGTTTGCCTAATGCATTATTTATCTCATCACGCTCTTCTAACATATGTGATTTCGTAATAGGATCAATTATCTGACTAACACTTTTTTCTACTTTTGGTCCCTTTAAAAGATTCCAGAAAGCCTTACTTTTATTTCGACTTTTACAACCGCTCTTTCCAAGAAGTTTCATTTTATTTTGAAACTCTTTCTGTTTGATTGCGGTTTGTAATTTTTCCTTTCGTTTTCGATATAAGCCTGAGATACGTTTCCCTAAATCGCTATCATGACAGTAAGATTTATTATGAATTCGTTGCAATTTGTTTACATCTTGTCTAGCCTTCAATAGCTTAATATTTAAGTCCTTGTCCCAAAAATTACGCTAATTTTTTACTCTGAGGATTTTCCGTATTACTGACTCGGCGACCCCATTAACCTTAGTTTTCTAAAAACTCCATAGAGTGTTAATATCATTATTTTTATTAACCCAATCAGCAATAAACGATGATTCGAGGTAATTTTGAAAAGAATCCCAATCTGTGTCATCTGTAATTTTCCAGAAGAATCTATCTTTACTCTTTGACATGGTTTTAGTCTCCTTTGTGTCCGTGTTACACAGGTACTTATTATTACACAGGTACTTATTATTACACAGGTACTTATTATTACACAGGTACTTATTATTACATGATCACTGTCATATTGACCGTCCTCGTCGATAAAAACCGTATATAAAAAAGAAGGAAAACAAATGTATTACCTTGAGTATTTAGTACAGGGGTTTTACCGTTACATACAACGTTAACTTAAACACAAACCGTTTTCTGACAAGGAGGGTTATCTTTGGCCACACTGGAGCAAATTATACAAGAGACCCTCGGTAAAAAATAAATGGTTGGTACTTAATACAAAATTCAAAAAAATTATTAATATATATGTTGCAAAGTTTTATATTTTTGTATTAGCGTGGTCGCCTCGAGTGCGGTAGATCTTGTGTTCGAGTCCCGATCGCGTCAAACCAAATACTATGCAATTGGTGTTTATTGCTTCTCCGCTAAGCACGCAAAGACTTGTTGGCTCAGAATCAGTATAATATGTCTGAGAAGGGCGACATGTCTGTCCGTGGACTGTTGTTTCAGTAAACTAGCTGTGTACATATCCCACTCAGCGTGTTTGTCTAGTAGAAAGCAGACCTCATCATCATCTCATTGAAGATTAACTTGTTCTCGCCATGATATAGCTGAAAAATTGGCGATAAACAATAATCACTCATCCACTCACTTCTATTTCTCATTCACTCACTTGTACTTCTCATCCACTCACTTGTATTTCTCATTCTTGTTATTCAATTGTGTTATAATATAGAAACCATACATTTGTAGAAAATATTTACCTGTCTTTTTATTTAGATCATGTTGAAAACTTACACAGAAAATTACCTGAATAAAATTTACACACCAAAAATGGAATTATCTGTTTTACAACCATACCTAAAAATATATTTACCTGTGTAACAAAACAATGGATTTTAAATTAGGTTGTTCAATGACAAGGAAATGCAATCAGACACCATGCAACTCTACGACAAACGAAACCACGGGGAAAACCCTACCATGAAATGAAGACATTGATGAAAATAAAACAGACTTAGCTTAGGAAATCCACTCGTCGTGAAATTACATAACTTTTTTTCTGACACTGTTACAAAGCAAAGGAAAAACATATGACGCAATATATTTGCAGTCAGTTTAAATTTCTGCTCTAGTAGTCAATGGTTCACAACACTGGAGCAATAGTCAGATATTTTAATATTTTATATCAGAATGTATTTTCTATTCTTTAATAATTAATATATAGTTGGCATATCAATAGCGATGCTTAAATAATTGACGTCCTTATGACGTATATGAGCACGTATTCTTTATCGAATGTAGCATTTTCCGCAAGACCACAGCAAGATCACATTAGCTTACACGTTACATATTATATATTTTAAAGTCTGATGTTACGAAATCAGCAGACTTAACTAAACTTATGAATTAGCGAACTACAGTGTCTTTATATTACGCCACGTTATTATATCATCAAACTGACCAATCCTTGATGGGTTTTTCTTTCTTTTGTTTGTTTATTTGTTTCTTTGTGTATTTTATTTTATTTTGTGTTTGTTTTTACTTGTTTTTTCCCCTCTGCATTCTTAGTGTAGACGTAGTATAATTTTTTTAGATCAAAGATGTTGTGCCATTGTAGCCAGTGCCGGATTTAGATAAAGAGAGGCCCTAGGCTAATCCACTTGTGAGACCCCTCCCAATTCCACACCTTCACGACTGGAGGAAGATGGAAGTGCGTTTAATCAATTTCAATAAAGGCAAAGATGATGAGGGGTGTTTAAAATTCTGCAGTATTCTGAAATGGAGTGCAACTTTAACTGTGTAATGAAAATTACTGAAGGGTTGTTTAGAAAGTGCAGTATGTTATGACAGCATAAGTGTGAAAGTCCAATAACAGTGTCAAACAAAATATACACCTTGGCCGGAGGCCCCCTAAATGTTGAGACCCTAGGCTTCAGTCTATCGAGTTTATAGGTAAATTCGGCACTGATTGTAGCTTTGCTGTCGGCTACAAAAACAATAATACTAAACTGTGAAGTACGCTGATGATATAAACTTAGATCTTTAATTACACCTCTGGTAAGAGTTCCATATGGCACCCCCATCCAAAAATGGTATATTTTGGCCATGTTGCTATACAGGTTAAATTAGCAATATAAAAGAATGTAATAGTGCCAATATTTAATACATATCATAAACATATACAAATACCGTATGTTCGCATTTTAATCATCAAGTGGGTAGACTTTACAAATGTCATATAAGAAATGCTCAAACAAGTTATTTTTATCTGAGTATAATGTCCTCCACATATATTCCATCAAGTGTTTGTCAAATGTCTTTGCTCTGGTATGAGTCGTAGGGAGCTGTCGTTTTATACACCACCATCTATTTTCAATAAGATGTGTGCATGCTCCTGTACTAGGATCCACAAAGTTCTCACTGTGATTTACAGTTTCATGTTTAAAACGCTTCAACTACAAAGATTTATCAAGTGTTTGATCATTACCAGGTATGACCTCAAATTTATTGGCATTTGTCATCAACTAATTGTAGCTGAGTGGTTAGTGCTGTTGGCTACAAACCTCAAGGTTTCGGGTTCGAGTCTCACTGTGACACCGGGCGGTTTTCAAGGCAAGTTTGTCATCAACTAATTGTGGTTAGTGCTTATTTACCATAAGAAAATAGAAGTCTAAAAGTTGTAAGAAACTAAATGAGTGAGAAATAAGGTAATGGGATGATGAAAGAAATGAGGATGTTTATGTCCTTTGGTTTACAGGACTTGTTTATGTCCTTTGGTTTACAGGACTTGTTTATGTCCTTTGGTTTACAGGACTTGTTTATGTCCTTTGGTTTACAGGACTTGTTTATGTCCTTTGGTTTACAGGACTTGTTTATGTCCTTTGTTTTACAGGACTTGTTTATGTCCTTTGGTTTACAGACTTGTTTATGTCCTTTGGTTTACAGGACTGTTTATGTCCTTTGGTTTACAGGACTTGTTTATGTCCTTTGGTTTACAGGATTTGTTTATGTCATTTGGTTTACAGGACTTGTTTATGTCCTTTGTTTTACAGGTCTTGTTTATGTCCTTTGGTTTACAGGACTTGTTTATGTCCTTTGGTTTACAGGACTTGTTTATGTCCTTTGGTTTACAGGACTTGTTTATGTCCTTTGGTTTACAGGACTTGTTTATGTCCTTTGGTTTACAGGACTTGTTTATGTCCTTTGGTTTACAGGACTTGTTTATGTCCATTGGTTTACAGGACTTGTTTATGTCCTTTGGTTTACAGGACTTGTTTATGTCCTTTGTTTTACAGGTCTTGTTTATATCCTTTGGTTTACAGGACTTGTTTATGTCCTTTGGTTTACAGGACTTGTTTATGTCCTTTGGTTTACAGGACTTGTTTATGTCCTTTGGTTTACAGGACTTGTTTATGTCCTTTGGTTTACAGGACTTGTTTATGTCCTTTGGTTTACAGACTTGTTTATGTCCTTTGTTTTACAGACTTGTTTATGTCCTTTGGTTTACAGGACTTGTTTATGTCCTTTGGTTTACAGGACTTGTTTATGTCCTTTGGTTTACAGGACTTGTTTATGTCCTTTGGTTTACAGGACTTGTTTATGTCCTTTGGTTTACAGGACTTGTTTATGTCCTTTGGTTTACAGGACTTGTTTATGTCCTTTGGTTTACAGGACTTGTTTATGTCCTTTGGTTTACAGGACTTGTTTATGTCCTTTGGTTTACAGGGGGCACATCAGTAAACCAGCCAATCCGCATTTGAGACAGTCCTCGAAAATAGTACAAAATAGATCACCAGGAACTTTGAATTTTTTTTTCAGTTGTTTCTTGATTATGATATTTTTTACAGTTAATCCTATCATATTTGGTGAGGTTTTAGCTGCAAAAAAACACGTCATTTGTTGAAATATAACCACAGATAAAAACATGGATGTCAAATTACTACACCCTGTGTGGAAGGATTTCCTGGATACTGTAAATACTGTTGTTTTGACCGGATATTGAAAACAGCTGATTATTTTCTTATTTGACATACAATGTTTGTTTCAAAGTGGATCAGAATGTGGAGCTTGGACCAAAATAATAGGAAATAGTTGTCTTGTTATCCAGAAAATTCATTTGGATTTTTAATGATTTTTTTATTTACAATGTAAGTCAATGGTGGAATATATAGTGGTGTGCCCTCTACAGGACTTGTTTATGTCCTTTGGTTTACAGGACTTTTAAATTATTGGGATTTCCAGTCTTATGATCTTAAGATTACCTGAAGAAGGTTATTTCAGGAATTAAATTCAGTGTGCACTAAATTTAATATCTATGTTTTTATTTTGAATGATGTCGAGACATGTTTGATTTTGTTAATGCTTCGTGTCATTAAATACAGTGTATGCTTATTGTTAACACAGTATATAAGAGTTCATGGAAAAATCATTTTACAGAAATGACGTGTGTCGTGTATATATCTGGTTTCACTTCCTGGTGGCTTTTCTGGGGTTTTTCGCAGTATTTCATGGCCTTCATTTTTGTTTCACTTTTACTTTAAAATCAATCTAACTGGTCATGGTCTATCTGTATCATTGGTCGTATTGAAATTTTCACTTATTTTAAAAATTATTTCGCGAAACAAAAACAATTTAATGTAATTATTCAATAATCTGGGCTTTTATTTAAAGTAGCAGGGTTTAGGAGTGGACCGGACGTTGAGGGACGAACAGTGGGGGCTAAAAAAAGGAAGCTACTAAACCCAGGGTTACTAGTGGTCAAGTCCAAGTCATCCCTTCTTTCTTTCTTTCTTTCTTTTGTGTTCACTTCTAAGAGTATATAGCACAATTCTTGCTGTTCAACATTTAAGAAATTGAATTCACATTTGTCTCACAATTATTATTCGATTTCGCCTTATTTAGATATTTTGTGAATTACTTACATAGTATTTCTTAATCTATTCTTTACATAAGTTTGACCATTTAAATGATATATCTAATAACACTTTAGATTTAAACAGAGAAGTACAAGACCTACTTACAGAGGTATTATATAACTATCTAAAACATGAAGTTCATTGTACTGTGTCATTTCAATTCGAAAGGGGATTTTATGTTTTGTTCCTTCTGTCAAGTATTATTAAATGTTTGTAATAGATAAACGCATAGAGAGTTATAAGAACTCTTTGATATTAAATAAAAATAATAATACAGGACCTCTAGATAATTTACTTTGAGGGTATGTAATGGAGGTTATTTCAGAAGTGCGTCGTTGTGCACTAAATTTGATATAGATCTACGTTGTTATTACTATGACTGGGTCGATACCTCTGCTAGCGGACGATTAGTCCACGAGGGTATCATCCGCCCCTGTAGTCAGTGTTTCGGCACTGACATGGTTTATTAGATACCAATGCTTTGATTACTATCACTGGGTCGATACATATCTGCTGGTGTACAATTAGTCTCCGAGGGTATTGTCCCCCCCCCCCCCCCCCCCCCCAATAGTCAGTTCTTCGGCATTGACATGATCTGTTAGATATAGTTTTTATCTAAATGTACAGTTCCTAACTCTTTTAATTATTATTAAAACTAAGGTATTCCTCCCTCAGGCATAGCTGACCATTAAAACTAAGGTATTCCTCCCTCGGGCATAGCTGCCCATTAAAACTAAGGTATTCCTCCCTCGGGCATAGCTGACCATTAAAACTAAGGTACTCCTCCCTCAGGCATAGCTGACCATAGCCACTCCTCCCTCAGACATAGCTGACCATAGCCACTCCTCCCTCAGACATAGCTGACCATAACCACTCTTCCCTCAGACATGGCTGACCATAGCCACACCTCCCTCAAACATAGCTGACCATAGCCACTCCTCCCTCAGACATAGCTGACCATAGCCACTCCTCTCTTAGCTGACCATAGCAGATGTTGACTATCTTCTTTATGCCCTTTGGATTTCTTCATCCCAAAGACTATTAAATTATTTGGTTTTCAAATATTTTGGCTTTGAGATTACCCAATGAAGATTATTCGAGAAACGTGTCGTGATCACTAAATAAGATACGTTTTTATTCATTTTATTTCACCAAACTTCCTCCTCATAAACTAAAAATTGTTTCAGTTTCAATTCAATAATAACACGAATTCCTTTATTCAAATATTTGTATGAGAAGCAAAATAAAAAATATAATAAGAAAAAAAAGGCTCCAGTGGCTATATGTTTGGTCTCAACTCGTGTACGATAAATCATATGTACAAAACTTTTTCACTCATAATAGACATGCACAGTTCCCTTATGCCCTGACGGTATTTATAATAACTAAGAAAAAGATCTTGCTTAATTGGAGATTTTTTTTTTTTTTTTTCAAATATGTCCATAGCTTGAAGCAAATAGCACGAATAATCCGCTTCTCAAAATGAAGCAGACGTGCCCAGCCTTTAGCTTAAACATGTTTTTTATTCAATAATCATAACAATAGTTTCTGTTACAACTTTAACATGTATACACAATATTCTGTAAAGACTTGGTTTGAAAAATGTAGGAGTATTTTACACTAATATGATTATGACCTGTTGAAAATGTTCTTAATGTGCATTACTTAAATTAGTATACAAATATACTATAGGAATGTTCAATGATCATGGTTCCAGATTGGAGTAGACATAATAGCTACACCTGTCATCTACTATTTACAATCAGTAAAACACGGTCAACCTGTTGTTTCAAGTCTCAATTGACTGGCCTAAATTCCAATACCCGAGTTCATCCTGTTTTTTTTAATCACAGATTTTATTGCACTAATTGCTGTTAACAATTTACTAGATATACAGCTTTTACCTAGTATCCCTAGTTGTTAATCACTAAATAGTAAGGGATTTGCTATTTAGTGAAGCTTAGTTCAAAATAAATGTTGTTAGTACACTTATACAGTTAATATCCAGTATATATTGTAATTCTGACATGTAATAAACATATAATAGCTGTTTATGGTGATTTCACATGCTTTTTGTTGACAATATCCGGATATTTGACACTTTCAATCCGATCACGATCGAAAGGTTAATTGTTCATGGTTGTTGTTAATGTGGTCCACCCTGTTGTTAATGTGATCCACACTGTTGTTAATGTGATCCACCCTGTTGTTAATGTGGTCCACCCTGTTGTTAATGTGGTCCACCCTGTTGTTAATGTGGTCCACCCTGTTGTTAATGTGATCCACACTGTTGTTAATGTGATCCACCCTGTTGTTAATGTGATCCACACTGTTGTTAATGTGATCCACCCTGTTGTTAATGTGGTCCACACTGTTGTTAATGTGGTCCACACTGTTGTTAATGTGATCCACACTGTTGTTAATGTGATCCACACTGTTGTTAATGTGGTCCACCCTGTTGTTAATGTGGTCCACACTGTTGTTAATGTGATCCACACTGTTGTTAATGTGATCCACACTGTTGTTAATGTGGTCCACACTGTTGTTAATGTGGTCCACCCTGTTGTTAATGTGGTCCACACTGTTGTTAATGTGGTCCACACTGTTGTTAATGTGATCCACACTGTTGTTAATGTGGTCCACCCTGTTGTTAATGTGGTCCACCCTGTTGTTAATGTGATCCACACTGTTGTTAATGTGATCCACCCTGTTGTTAATGTGGTCCACCCTGTTGTTAATGTGGTCCACCCTGTTGTTAATGTGGTCCACCCTGTTGTTAATGTGGTCCACCCTGTTGTTAATGTGATCCACACTGTTGTTAATGTGGTCCACCCTGTTGTTAATGTGGTCCACCCTGTTGTTAATGTGGTCCACCCTGTTGTTAATGTGGTCCACCCTGTTGTTAATGTGGTCCACCCTGTTGTTAATGTGGTCCACCCTGTTGTTAATGTGGTCCACCCTGTTGTTAATGTGGTCCACCCTGTTGTTAATGTGGTCCACACTGTTGTTAATGTGGTCCACCCTATTGTTAATGTGGTCCACCCTGTTGTTAATGTGGTCCACCCTGTTGTTAATGTGGTCCACCCTGTTGTTAATGTGATCCACCCTGTTGTTAATGTGGTCCACACTGTTGTTAATGTGGTCCACACTGTTGTTAATGTGGTCCACCCTGTTGTTAATGTGGTCCACCCTGTTGTTAATGTGGTCCACCCTGTTGTTAATGTGATCCACCCTGTTGTTAATGTAGTCCACCCTGTTGTTAATGTGGTCCACCCTGTTGTTAATGTGGTCCACACTGTTGTTAATGTGGTCCACACTGTTGTTAATGTGGTCCACACTGTTGTTAATGTGGTCCACCCTGTTGTTAATGTGGTCCACACTGTTGTTAATGTGGTCCACACTGTTGTTAATGTGGTCCACCCTGTTGTTAATGTGGTCCACACTGTTGTTAATGTGGTCCACACTGTTGTTAATGTGGTCCACACTGTTGTTAATGTGGTCCACACTGTTGTTAATGTGGTCCACACTGTTGTTAATGTGGTCCACCCTGTTGTTAATGTGGTCCACACTGTTGTTAATGTGGTCCACACTGTTGTTAATGTGGTCCACCCTGTTGTTAATGTGGTCCACCTTGTTGTTAATGTGGTCCACCCTGTTGTTAATGTGGTCCACCCTGTTGTTAATGTGGTCCACCCTGTTGTTAATGTGGTCCACCCTGTTGTTAATGTGGTCCACACTGTTGTTAATGTGGTCCACACTGTTGTTAATGTGGTCCACACTGTTGTTAATGTGGTCCACCCTGTTGTTAATGTGGTCCACCCTGTTGTTAATGTGGTCCACACTGTTGTTAATGTGGTCCACCCTGTTGTTAATGTGGTCCACACTGTTGTTAATGTGGTCCACCCTGTTGTTAATGTGGTCCACCCTGTTGTTAATGTGGTCCACACTGTTGTTAATGTGGTCCGCTTTTTTTACCCAATCTTAAAATTTTGTGTAGTGTTTTGTCGATCACTCTATGTCCTTACGACCCTTTTGGGGGGGTCATTGTATTGTCCGTCCCTTGATTTACGGCTTCTGATTACTTCTTTAGTATCTTCAAACCTTTCTATTGACTGTTAAATTCTGACACAACTCTAGAATGTAAAGTGCATAGATATAATGTGTGCTCATGAATTCTATAAATTGTCATGAATCCGAGTTGAAAATGTGTAGAGACTTGTTGAAAACACATAATATTTATCCTATGTTGAAAATTCTGCTGAAAAATAATTATGTTTATGTGAGGGGCACATCATGGATATGCATGCAAATGGTTCCCTACTGTATGGAATACGGTGGTGAGAGTTGATTACACATGTTTTCCTTTACTCAGTTCTTACTCTTTGTGATATAACCTGAGATTTTTCTCAAAGTTTTTTGTCGAGAATATTTATAAAACTAGAAATGTACATATTCGTGTAGCATCTAGGTAGGGGTTAGAGCATTTTGCTTGTTCATCCCTTTTTCCCATAGACTTTTCCTAACCTTGTGACTAGATTGACCGTTTTGTATTACTTCCGTCTTACAGTTGGAGCAAACGTGATGTCTATTTATTCCTTATCATTGTAATAAATATTAGGGGTTATTTCGATGTGAGGTTTCAAACGATCCGTCATAAGAGGTCGATTTGTGCTTACCACCGAACGATCATAGGGGGATTGGTTGAGGGAATACTATCGATCAATTGCTATCTCTTCTCAAATAATATTGATTGCTGTAATTGAATTCAAATATTCGTGTAAAAGAATTAAAACCAAAGACATACCAGTGAAGCCCTTTTATTTTTATTTATTATTTTATTTCGCTAACAGTCTGCCTTTTATCGGTCTTTTGATATTGCATTGTGGTTATACGAAGCCACATGTACTTGACAACCCTGGGTGTGCATCAACAGAAAACCACATGTACTTGACAACCCTGGGTGTGCATCAACAGAAAACAATCCTCAATATACCCACTTTAGTTTGGTTACAAAAACAAGTCTGGTTTTGTTTACTCATGTGTGGATGTAAATACGGGCTGGTAATATGTGTCTTTCATCGTTATATAAATAATGTCAATTACATATCCACTGGCAACAGATTGTTTATTACAACTGTTTAACAAAAGCCCACATGGGAAAACCAGGTCAAAAGGTTAAAGTTTATATATGAACGGGTATATTTATCTAGTACGATAAACAATATTTTTAATATCTGATCAATAAACAGTGACGTTTAGTCATCAAGAAGTGTTGATTCGATTTACCTGTATACCTATCATACAATTGATTACACACAGGTGATGAAACTGACAAACCAAAAATAACATAATTATCAACTTTATAGATCAATTGAGTAAACTAACATAAATAAGTCTTAATAATAAAATATCCTGTAAGTAAACTACGAAATTATGATTAACTGAGTGCAAAAGCATAAATAATACTTAATAATAACTTTATTTGTCATTAAATTAATATTTGTGACATTACATTACATTAAAAGACAATTATCATACAATAATAATAATAATAATAATAATAATAATTTAGGAACAAAAAACATTTAAAGAATATAAAATGGAAGAAGAGTTTGAAGATACCAAAGGGGTAATCAGAATCCATATATCAAAGAACAGACAACACAATGACCAAAAGTAAAAAGGACAAAAGGACAAACAACGATCTACAAAACATACACATAAAACTAAAGATCGAGTAACACGAACAACCGGGGGTGAAGTCAGGTGTTCCGGAAGGGTGAGCAGTTCCTGTTCCATTTGTGGCATCCGTCGTGTTAATCTAGTTACAAACCCGGCAAAGCCCGTGATAAATCATGAATGAGGCAAGGATCGGGAAGTGTTTACGACAATTGGAACATATCCGTGGTCATTTGTGACACAGATATTCCATAACGGTCAACCAAGTCATGGTGGCGACCGTAAAACTTTCGAAATGATGGCTTCAACTTAACCAAGAAACTGTAATTTAAGGGTCCCCTGTCCTCAGTTCTTAAAAAAATATGTCAACTTCAATATTGATGGCCGTGATATATAATGTCACAGTATGTTATAATATATTTCTGTTATTGGAAAATGCAGTAAAAAACGAGATGATTTTGAATATTAACACACAATACAATCCAGTACAGACGTGATTATCTTGAATATTAATAGGAAATACAATCCAGTACAGACGAGATTGTCTTGAATATTAACACACAATACACAATCCAGTACAGACGATTGTCTTGAATATTAACACACAATACAATCCAGTACAGACGAGATTGTCTTGATTTATAGCACACAGTACAATCAAGATGACCTCGCATACAATAGATAAACTGCTGAGCTAAATGAGTGCTGTATAAATAGGCAACATTTAGACCATTCAATGGGAAATCTACTTTCTCTAAGACTCAGTTTGCAGAAACTATCTTGCGGGACTCTATTTTTGTTGTATATCATATGAGACCAAGAAAATTCCATTTCTTAGAGGTTATATAGCCATATTTCACACTGGGTAACGCACAATATTTTCAAAGGTGAACAAAGATGGAGATTTCGATATCTTTTTCCGAGAATGAAAATAAAGTGTCAAATTTGTCAATCGTTTAGAATCTGACAATGTTGTATTTATTTTTGAACCCTCCCTGGTATCGTTTATTTATTTCTAAACATCATTAATTTTATGGATTTTGTTTTTTTTTAAATCTGATGCAGTGACGTATTTCGAAAGTGAAATCAGCAGAAGGTGGTGTTTGGAATTTCCAAACTTGTAATGAATAATTTTATTTTTGAGAAGGCTTTCCGATAAAATCAAACTGATAAGAAACAACAGATTCAAAAATACCACAGTAAATTGTCAGTAATTCACCAGTGATTGTGTTTTCAGATTCTAAGTTAAGATACATCGTTCTAAAATAGCTCTTCTCTGACTATTATTAAGCAATTATGAATGTATTTTTAGCTTAATTGACGCTTTACGAATACTGTGATACTGTTTCTATATTTTGCACAGCAGAAATCAATAAAAATACAACACTGGAGCGTGGTATCAGATTAACAATGAAGACATTGTTTTTTGCTTAAACAATATTATACTAAGCTGATTAAACCCTGATGACTTCTATGTTAAATCAGAAATCTATGATAAACAAGTCAGAGTGTAAATTATCGTCAGTATAATAGCCCTATTAATCATTGTTTTAGTTATTTACGAGCAGTATGTGTATTTCTCACCATGCTCACGTTTTAGAAATATAAACATGTTCAAGTCATCCTTGCATTAATTATTTCCTTTTCTAATATTCAAGCACAGAATTAAAATTTAAAACCCAGCTTTTAAAGAAACAAAATGAGTTCTTTGTGTTTTCCAGCATATTAAAAATAATGAATAGCTTTGATTTCTCCGACATAAGAGTGCAGCTGTTATTAACTGCGATCCTGTTTAGTTTTGGGTAATTCCTGTTTTCTTTTTCCCATGTGTCAGTACAGACATGTAGTTAATGTAGTTAAAAGTTGACCGCATTAATTGTTAAATAGTTTCCCCATGAATTACTTGAAATAGTTTAAATGTTGGTTATATATCAAACGGATAATAACGATGTTCTTAAGATAATGCTTTCATATAACATTGTATATTTTTGTAAAAACTTAAAATATCGAAAATGAAAGATTTGAAAACCAACAGATATTAGAAAAAAGTGATGATTATGAGAAGAAAGTTTAAACGGTGATGGTCAATAATTCCACCAATATCAACAAAACAAAAGAAAGTTTAAGCAGTGATGGTCAACAATTCTACCAATATCAACAAAACAAAACAAAGTTTAACAGTGATGGTCAACAATTCCACCAATTTCAACAAAACAAAAGAAAGTTTAAACAGTGATGGTCAACAATTCTACCAATATCAACAAAACAAAAGAAAGTTTAAACAGTGATGGTCATCAATTCTACCAATATCAACAAAACAAAAGTGATGGTTAACAATTCCACCAATTTCAACAAAACAAAAGAAAGTTTAAATAGTGATGGTCAACAATTCTACCAACATCAACAAAACAAAAGAAAGTTTAAACAGTTATGGTCAACAATTCTACCAATATCAACAAAACAAAAGAAAGTTTTAACAGTGATGGTCAACAATTCTACCAATATCAACAAAACAAAAGAAAGTTTAAACAGTGATGGTCAACAATTCTACCAATATCAACAAAACAAAAGAAAGCTTAAACAGTGATGATCAACAATTCTACCAATATCAACAAAACAAAAGAAAGTTTAAACAGTGATGGTCATCAATTCTACCAATATCAACAAAACAAAAGAAAGTTTAAACAGTGATGGTCAACAATTCTACCAATATCAACAAAACAAAAGAAAGTTTAAACAGTGATGGTCAACAATTCTACCAATATCAACAAAACAAAAGAAAGCTTAAACAGTGATGATCAACAATTCCACCAATATCAACAAAACAAAAGAAAGTTTAAACAGTGATGGTCATCAATTCTACCAATAGCAACAAAACAAAAGAAAGTTTAAACAGTGATGGTCATCAATTCCACCAATATCAACAAAACAAAAGAAAGTTTAAACAGTGATGGTCATCAATTCTACCAATATCAACAAAACAAAAGAAAGTTTAAACAGTGATGGTCAACAATTCTACCAATATCAACAAAACAAAAGAAAGTTTAAACAGTGATGGTCATCAATTCCACCAATATCAACAAAACAAAAGAAAGTTTAAACAGTGATTGTCATCAATTCTACCAATATCAACAAAACAAAAGAAAGTTTAAACAGTGATGGTCATCAATTCCACCAATATCAACAAAACAAAAGAAAGTTTAAACAGTGATGGTCATCAATTCTACCAATATCAACAAAACAAAAGAAAGTTTAAACAGTGATGGTCATCAATTCCACCAATATCAACAAAACAAAAGAAAGTTTAAACAGTGATGGTCATCAATTCTACCAATATCAACAAAACAAAAGAAAGTTTAAACAGTGATGGTCATCAATTCTACCAATATCAACAAAACAAAAGAAAGTTTAAACAGCGATGGTCATCAATTCCACCAATATTAACAAAACAAAAGAAAGTTTAAACAGTGATGATCATCAATTCTACCAATATCAACAAAACAAAAGAAAGTTTAAACAGTGATGGTCATCAATTCCACCAATATTAACAAAACAAAAGAAAGTTTAAACAGTGATGGTCATCAATTCTACCAATATCAACAAAACAAAAGAAAGTTTAAACAGTGATGGTCATCAATTCTACCAATATCAACAAAACAAAAGAAAGTTTAAACAGTGATGGTCATCAATTCCACCAATATTAACAAAACAAAAGAAAGTTTAAACAGTGATGGTCAACAATTCTACCAATATCAACAAAACAAAAGAAAGTTTAAACAGTGATGGTCATCAATTCCACCAATATTAACAAAACAAAAGAAAGTTTAAACAGTGATGATCATCAATTCTACCAATATCAACAAAACAAAAGAAAGTTTAAACAGTGATGGTCATCAATTCTACCAATATCAACAAAACAAAAGAAAGTTTAAACAGCGATGGTCATCAATTCCACCAATATTAACAAAACAAAAGAAAGTTTAAACAGTGATGATCATCAATTCTACCAATATCAACAAAACAAAAGAAAGTTTAAACAGTGATGGTCATCAATTCCACCAATATTAACAAAACAAAAGAAAGTTTAAACAGTGATGGTCATCAATTCTACCAATATCAACAAAACAAAAGAAAGTTTAAACAGTGATGGTCATCAATTCTACCAATATCAACAAAACAAAAGAAAGTTTAAACAGTGATGGTCATCAATTCCACCAATATTAACAAAACAAAAGAAAGTTTAAACAGTGATGGTCAACAATTCTACCAATATCAACAAAACAAAAGAAAGTTTAAACAGTGATGGTCATCAATTCCACCAATATTAACAAAACAAAAGAAAGTTTAAACAGTGATGATCATCAATTCTACCAATATCAACAAAACAAAAGAAAGTTTAAACGGTGATGGTCAACAATTACACGAATATCAACATAACGAACAATCATCTCTCGCCTCAACTCATGGAACATAAAAAAGACCATGACATATGACGTTGTAAATCCAGGTCCTGGCTTGGGACAGGCACAAAAGTGTGGTGTGGAGTTAAACAAGTTAATGGGGTCTCAATTATTTAATATTCTACATACACGAGATATTCGTTAGAGTCACTTTAATATTCTACATACACGAGGTATTCGTTAGAGTCACGTCTTAATCGACGTGCAACTAACCACCTTTCAACAAGGGGTTATGCCACCACACATAAAGTTATATTTCTATACCTCGGAGTTCCTTCGATGGGCTGGGGACTAAGTGGTCACACCGATGTTATACACAACACCAGTAGTTAAAGCTACAGATCATATACACTGGTCATGGGGGGGGGGGGGGGGGGGGGGCTGGGGACTAAGTGGTCACACCGATGTTATACACAACACCAGTAGTTAAAGCTACAGATCATATACACTGGTCATTGTCGTATTATTAATATTAAACTATAAATGACAGGATATATCATTGAAGTCATATTCAATGATTGTGTTGAAACAACGGCTGCTGTCTTAACCGATTAGATGGTACTTCCGATTGTAAAAACAGAAATTAATTATATATAAAGTTTCAACGCTTCTTTTTTAAAGGCATACAGGCTGTCAGAATTGAATTGTTTTTTATATTAAAAGTTGCTAATATTCGATGTTTTATACTAATTGCAGTTGAAATTTTTCATAATATCATACGTAAATAGCCTAGAACGAAGGAAATACGTCGCTGTTTGATTTTTTTACATCCCGTAAAGAATTCAATGTTGACCCGCGCAATATTCATACGACCTGACAGTGAACTCATTCGGGAAAGCGTTTGCGCATGTGCGAAATTGTTTGTTGATGAAGAAAATGACGGATGTGCAAAAATCATCACGTATTTCCGATTTTAAGTGTCATTCTTACTAAATACCATTATATAATAATAACTGATTATCCCGGATCCAATTTCATAGATATATTTCTTAATTTATAGAGAGAGGGTATCAAATCAAAAGAAAATATGCATTTAGTCACAGGAACACTTTCGTTACTAGAAAGGAAAGTGATGGTTACTCAGAAATAGAAATACTTTTTGTATCAGAAAATCTATATAAATATGATTCCGAGATATTTGGCAACAGATCGTATTGATCAACACGGGAAAACCACTGCAGCCTACAAGTGTTAAAAATGTTAAATATTCATAACATCTGACCAATGTTTAGTTAGTCTCTGTGGTCATTAGGTTCCACACTTGGGATGGAACTTTTTATCTATGATCAAACGACACGTTACGATTTAAGATCGACGTGGAGGAAATGTAAAATAATATTGGTGATCAGTGTCATTTCTTATTTTCATTTTCAAATAAAGAAGATACACGTACATTGTCTGCGGATGTAAAATTTGTTTTCACTGTCTTTAGAAACGGGAAGAAAAACTAACCTTTGTGTTGGAGGAATGGTTAGTTATGACGATATAGAGGCGTGTGTGGTCGATCTTATGATAAAAATCCTATGTCACATAAGAAAAGTTTGGAGATAACTTATGTTCCAGTAATGTATATTACATTGAACATGGTCTTAATCATTGAACATGGTCTTAATCATTGAACATGGTCTTAATCATTGAACATGGTCTTAATCAGATTTTGATTTGAATGTATTTTACATCAAACTTTAAGATAACTTGTAAATTTATAGCATTTTAAGGTGGACCTACTTTAATTGTATTCATTCCATGGTTGTAATTTACAGTGTTAACAAATAGCATACGCTTGAACAGACTATTAAGGAGTCGCAAAAAGGCACTAGTGTAAAAAAAAACCACGAGTGTGTCAATTGGACCTTGTACCTCCCTTTTATCAAACAATATATCTTACCCAAGACACTTTAATAATTAAAAGATAATGATATAGTCCTCCAATATTAACAAAATTAAATTAAGAATTTTATTTCTTGGAAAATATGGATATTCCCTGTAAGTATTTATATTCTTGGTGACACTGGGTTTCTCATGAATCACAGTATCAAGAATGAGAGCTATCGTAACTGTTTACTCCTAGTTTATCACAAACAATGAACGTGATGAATAATGGGCGTTTATTGTTACTTTGATACACATACAATGGAATTCCGTTTAATGTTGGGTAATTCCTGTTTCAATTTCCTGCGCAAAGATTGGGTTTGATGAAGATTGCCGACGTATTCTTAAAACAACGATCACAAACTAATATAATCATTAAAATGAAAACAATCATCTTCAAATACTCCATTCTCTCTGTGTTATGTCTTCTGTGTGCAATAGAGAAACCTAGGAAACTGACACGCTGTTTAAATAAAATGGCATTATAAATTAGATATATGCCACAAAATGCCAATTAATTCTTGTAGAATCATATTGTTTATATTTTTGTTCTTATAAGATGCAAGATAATGGCTGACTAAACGACAGAGTGTCTATTGTCGAAGAGGTTGTTCTGAAGAAAGAACTGCGGAACAAACCAAAGTGTGTAGAAGACTATGCTGGATATAATGAAGATATAGCATTATAACATGATCACTATTCACCCCCTAACTCCCCCCCCCCCCCCCCCCCCCCCCTCCCCCAATGTTATATGAACTCATGATGTGACTTTGTAATAGAGAATCGATAAAAACACAGAAAATTGAGATAAATTAGTTCTTGCATTTATACTTGGCAATTCACCCCGGGTTTTTTTTATCTAATTTCAAATCGCTAATATTTGGACCTATAAAACTCGTTAATCACAGCTACTTTTTTGTTATTGAAATGCCTGTGCCAATCTACGAAAGTGGACAGTGATGTATAAGTGTTAAGTGGTGTCGATGTTGTCTCTTTCTACGATACCCTAACACTACGTGACCCTACCTAACACTACGTGACCCTACCTACTCTAAATTGGTTACTTGATTGGTCTCATTATTCTGTTTATAGACAATAATCTCATTTTCCTACTTTAAGGTTTTTTGGCGTTTGAATAATACGATTCAATAGTCGTGATAATATGTCTGCTTTTAAGTAAATCGTACAACTGCACATATCGATAATTAGTTACATGTATAATGTACAAACGTGCAGTTTACTGTGAATTGATTTAATTTCCCCCAGCTATAGACATAACATTTGATATCAGAATAATCTGAATTACAGGGCTACACAGAACTGGTGGACAGTTAGCATCTAATTATCAAAAGGGGGTTAGGATCCCATTAAGCGGTTTAACGCCGCCACGTGTTTGTAACTGTCCCCAAGCAAGCGCATGGGTTTCTGACGTCATAGGTCGTGGTCTTTGTTATGTTCAAAGATTTGAGGTGATGTGGTTGTTCGTTTTGATATTGGTGGAATTGTTGACCATCACTTTCTTTTCATAATTAGGGTAACCATGAGTTTTATCGCCAGGGTAATAGCTAAGATAACCCATATGAGTTTCCAAACATTCTTATATTCATCTGATAATTAATATGCCTTACATCAAATATACGATATAAATAAACCACGGCCATTGACTTAAACTGTACATTAAAGTACATTTCTATACAAAAGCCTTTAGACTGACAAAGAAGAAGAAGAATGAAAACGCTGTGTTTTAACTTAACGTAGTTTAAAGAAGAAGAAGAATGAAAACGCTGTCCTTTAACTTAACGTAGTTTATTAAAGAAGAAGAAGAATGAAAACGCTGTCCTTTAACTTAACGTAGTTTATTAAAGAAGAAGAATAATGAAAACGCTGTCCTTTAACTTAACGTAGTTTATTAAAGAAGAAGAAGAATGAAAACGCTGTCCTTTAACTTAACGTAGTTTATTAAAGAAGAAGAACAATGAAAACGCTGTCCTTTAACTTAACGTAGTTTAAAGAAGAAGAAGAATGAAAACGCTGTCCTTTATCTTAACGTAGTTTATTAAAGAAGAAGAAGAATGAAAACGCTGTCCTTTAACTTAACGTAGTTTATTAAAGAAGAAGAATAATGAAAACGCTGTCCTTTAACTTAACGTAGTTTATTAAAGAAGAAGAATGAAAACGCTGTCCTTTAACTTAACGTAGTTTAAAGAAGAAGAAGAATGAAAACGCTGTCCTTTAACTTAACGTAGTTTATTAAAGAAGAAGAATGAAAACGCTGTCCTTTATCTTAACGTAGTTTATTAAAGAAGAAGAAGAATGAAAACGCTGTCCTTTAGCTTAACGTAGTTTATTAAAGAAGAAGAACAATGAAAATGCTGTCCTTTAACTTAACGTAGTTTATTAAAGAAGAAGAAGAATGAAAACGCTGTCCTTTAGCTTAACGTAGTTTATTAAAGAAGAAGAACAATGAAAACGCTGTCCTTTAACTTAACGTAGTTTAAAGAAGAAGAATGAAAACGCTGTCCTTTATCTTAACGTAGTTTATTAAAGAAGAAGAAGAATGAAAACGCTGTCCTTTAACTTAACGTAGTTTATTAAAGAAGAAGAACAATGAAAACGCTGTCCTTTAACTTAACGTAGTTTATTAAAGAAGAAGAACAATGAAAACGCTGTCCTTTAACTTAACGTAGTTTATTAAAGAAGAAGAAGAATGAAAACGCTGTCCTTTAACTTAACGTAGTTTATTAAAGAAGAACAATGAAAACGCTGTCCTTTAACTTAACGTAGTTTATTAAAGAAGAAGAAGAATGAAAACGCTGTCCTTTAACTTAACGTAGTTTATTAAAGAAGAAGAACAATGAAAACGCTGTCCTTTAACTTAACGTAGTTTAAAGAAGAAGAAGAATGAAAACGCTGTCCTTTATCTTAACGTAGTTTATTAAAGAAGAAGAAGAATGAAAACGCTGTCCTTTAACTTAACGTAGTTTATTAAAGAAGAAGAATAATGAAAACGCTGTCCTTTAACTTAACGTAGTTTATTAAAGAAGAAGAATGAAAACGCTGTCCTTTAACTTAACGTAGTTTAAAGAAGAAGAAGAATGAAAACGCTGTCCTTTAACTTAACGTAGTTTATTAAAGAAGAAGAATGAAAACGCTGTCCTTTATCTTAACGTAGTTTATTAAAGAAGAAGAAGAATGAAAACGCTGTCCTTTAGCTTAACGTAGTTTATTAAAGAAGAAGAACAATGAAAACGCTGTCCTTTAACTTAACGTAGTTTATTAAAGAAGAAGAAGAATGAAAACGCTGTCCTTTAGCTTAACGTAGTTTATTAAAGAAGAAGAACAATGAAAACGCTGTCCTTTAACTTAACGTAGTTTAAAGAAGAAGAATGAAAACGCTGTCCTTTATCTTAACGTAGTTTATTAAAGAAGAAGAAGAATGAAAACGCTGTCCTTTAACTTAACGTAGTTTATTAAAGAAGAAGAACAATGAAAACGCTGTCCTTTAACTTAACGTAGTTTATTAAAGAAGAAGAACAATGAAAACGCTGTCCTTTAACTTAACGTAGTTTATTAAAGAAGAAGAAGAATGAAAACGCTGTCCTTTAACTTAACGTAGTTTATTAAAGAAGAACAATGAAAACGCTGTCCTTTAACTTAACGTAGTTTCTATAGGTTAATTAATTACTTTCATTTCCATTCATATTCGTTCATATTATTTTTCTTTTGGGCATTAGAATGAGTTGCAGAAAGTTACATACAAGACTAACCAGGGATCTCACAATATGATCACAATTTTGAACTCTATTTTCAGCAAGAAGAGACTTTCGGTCATACTTGGCGATATTGCCGAATATTACCAGCTGAACTCGAACCCTCAATCTCTGGGTCAGTTCTCTAAAGGGTGGATCAGGAGCCAACGACTGAAGTACTTCCCAGACCCAACCGATTAAACCTGCCTTTTTTATATCTACGATTTTATATGACACTATCTATATTGATATACCAGTGCTGATCGTGACATACATCTATACAATGTATACTGCTACCTTGACCTGGTGAACATGATATGTACATGACTATACTTATCTACTGTGTGGATCACATGGGGTTGTGAATCAGTTCAAGTAGTCAGCACCTATTACAGATATTTAATCTGAGTAGTTATTGTAAAAGTTTATCTCCCTCAACGGTACATATAGCTTTTGCTAGGGTATACTGACAGCTATAGGCTTGTCTTAGCTAGGGTATGCCGACAAAATATGTGGAGTTTAACAACCAATCAATTTTTATAATATTTTAAAGAGAAACCACTAATCTTCCGTAAATCGGACAAACTGCATCATGCAGTTAGTGACTGACCATTTAACTTTTCATGAGGTATCCCCCCCCCCCCCCCCTCCTCCAGGGCAAGATTTTTACGGGAAAAAAATTAGATTATTTATTTTTTGGACATGAAAAATCGGTATTTTTCTACTTGTATCAAAATTTCTCTCAAAAACGGCAGGATCAAATTTGCAAGCCTTATTTTACCTGTACACATGTTTTAAAAAGTGTGCAGTCTGGCTGGATGAGTTGGGTTAAAGGTGCTTGTCCAGCTATATCAGGACTACCAAAAAAACCTGGACAGTTACATGAACTTAGAATTGACTGGTGATATCCCTGGTTTTTGGGCAAGATGTCTGACTGAACCTTTATAACTAAGATGGACACACTTATGTATGTGTTAGTGTTAGCTATAGGTTTATGTTCAGAAGTCAACAATCTTAAGGGCTGTGACCCAGACCCCTCATGATCACCTGCCATGATATCATATGACATGATGTTGATACCAGTTTTAAGTATTCAGTATTATTAATATTAATTTGTTTACCTGCTGCTTCTTTTTTAAATGCTGCTTTATGTTGGAGCATCTGTGTGTGGATCTTGAACAAGAGTCCAAAGAGGCACTTGCCACGTGGGTTCTTGTTCAGATCTATACACAGTCCTCCTTTTTATGCCTGTATGTCTTAGCTTATTTTAGTTTGTAACTTTGCATGTGACTTGTGTTGTTTTATTGTTAATGTATATTCGGTAAAAAGCTCCTTAGAGCTTATGTTGTACTGTTTTATTATGTGCCGAATCAAAATAAAGTTTTCTTATTCTTATGATCACCTGCCATGATATCATATGACAGATGTTGCCATGCATCATTGCATACAGATTGACAAAGAAAAAAGGGGAGAATATGAGATCTAATTTTAATTAGATTGTATTGCATGTACATATACTGTTATGTACAAAATGATATTGTCATACAGTTTCACTCAGTAAATAGTTAGGCAGATAAATTTTGCTTGATGTACACTGATAAGACCACATACATGTACATGTATACTTTTAACTCAAATATAGGAAATTAGCAGCTTTCTTACATGTATGTACTTCATAACTTATACAAAACAGGCCATGTATTACTCTACACATTTATTCATCAGAAAACTGCAATTAAAGTACAGTTTTAACATGGGATACATACACTAAAATCTGACATAATTGATTCCCAGGGGCCGTTGTGGTTGTGATCATATTTACAATTTCCTATGCAATCATTGCCTATCACCACTAAAGTTGTGAGTTGGAATCCAGGTGTTGGTGAGGTGTACACGACATAACATAATGTGATAAAGTTTGTCAGTGACTTGCGGCTGTTCAGTGGTTTTCTCCTGATCCCCCCCCCCCCCTCCCAATTTCCTCCATCAATAAAACAGACTGCCACGATATAACTGAAATACTGTGGAAAGTGGTGTTAAACACCATAACCCCCAATTGATTTCATATGAATTGGATCAGGATGAGCAAAACACGAGTTTGTCGTCCAGTAGACTCCATAATAAAACAAACATGTCCTCCAGTAGACTCCATAATAAAACAAACATGTTATAATTGATATCAAATGTTTAATACTAGAATCATAACTAAATATCTACAAAAAATGTACATAGACAAATCCTTCAATCAACTTAAAACAATTAGGCAATACCAAGTTAATTACCAATTGGAACAATTTTTTTTCTTATTTTTTTTTTGGTCTAAATTTGCAGATTCACTTCTGAGAATTTTAATTTATATCAATGAATATTTACCACACATCTATTATTGAGATATTTTTGTAATTCAATTTTTTTTCTTCATTTTTTGAAAAACATCAAATTTAGTTCAAAATACAAAAATGTAGCACTGTGAAATATCACATATATTCCAAAACAAAAGTATTATTGCCAAAGAAATAGTGAGACTAACACATGGAATTAATCTGGCATTGCCAAAAAATATCGGTGAAAGAGATAGAACAATTCATCCATTCTGTTAGAAAAAATAAATGTCTTATATACAATTTTAGTTCAGTTTTATTTAGTCAGCAGTATCTATATATAACAACCTCGTCATAAAGTAAGTTCCTGAGATCTGATTTAAAGAAAATTGTTAATTTACAGTCACATATCATCATCTTCACTAGAATTTGGACTGCCAGTCAAAATTAAACATCCAAATGATGCACCTGCTCTTTTCAGTTTTTCAAGAATTTCAGAATTTTTGCGATAGTGTGCCAACAGCATTGGAGTTGTACCATTGTATAATTTATTGTCAATGTTTGTATCTCTTCGTGATAGAAAATAACTGACCATCTCAGAGTTCCCGCTATCAATGGCCATATGAAGCACGGTTGCACCACATTTGCATTCCCTTGTATTTATCCGTGCTCCGTTTGAAATGAGTATTTTAACAATGTTCAAATGTCCGTTCAGTGCTGCCTCATGTAAACATGTATATCCATTTGAATTTCTGATTTCAAGGTTCTGTGGAATATTTCTGACAGGAATCCTGTATTCGTTCTGTCCCGTTTCACGTAATTCAATAGGTGATAATAAAACTGAAACCATGTCTCTATTTCCAACACGACTTGCCACATGAAGTGGCGTATCACCGTTACAGTCTTGCATTTCAAGATCGGCACCACCAACCATCAATCGTCGTGCAATGTCCACCTGATTTGTTAAAACTGCTAAATGTAGTGGTGTTTGCCACATATCATTGTTCTGAATGTCCAACCAAACACAGCCGGGTGCAAGTTTTATGAATTCTGTCACTAATTGCACCTGTCTTTCCAAAATTGCAATATTCAACAATGTGTCGCCATCTTCATCTTTACCGTAAACAACCATAGCTTCTGGCGTAACTCTGTCCGAATCAACTGAACCTGTCGAACTCACCGAACTATATTCCAAAGATTCAGGATTTATTTGCATATTTTCAAACTTTGTGGTAATGTCGATTTCCGTTCTGGAAACAATTTCGCACTTTATATCAACATCGTCAAGTTCGACAGATTTTCCGATTGCACTATCAACAGAGTCTAATCCTACACCACTGTCTTTAGGGTTTAGAGAGTCACAATGTGATGTTTTCGACATTTGTGTTATTTCTTTACGTAGAACCGTTTCACTCTTGAATCCTTGCAATGATAGAGATGAATTCACTGAATTGAATGAAGAAAATGCAGAATCAAATTGTTCACCACAATCCAATGTGCTATGTTTTAATTGTTCACCGTCAGTCTCAATATCTCCCACTTTGTGGTACCTATGTGCAGCCATACTTTATCCTTAAATTAATATTCAAAATGTCTGTTCTATATTATTGTCTACTCAAATGAACGAATTTTATATTTATCAACCAAACTTCAACCGTCTCTCGTTAAATTCTGTTTAGTTCTGGTTTTACACTGGTGGAAATCCTTTCAAATATTATAACGAACAATAGACTGGAAAATCCACCGATTTAGATCAGTCACCTTAATGCGTGTTAATCAATATACTGAGGAAGTTTCGAAGGGGATTTCCCATCTGGTTTTTCCCCTTTCTCGGTTAATAAGGTCACGAGAGAGGCACATACGGGGAAATATTGATTTTTCACAGTAAAAAAGAAACTATGGGAAAATACAAACGATTATGAGAAAGCCGATAAATTATTTTGATCAATCGAGGCTTTTGCAGTAATCTGTGTACATTTCATTGTCTGTAATGGCGCTTTAATCAAACAAGGTTTTCCCAATATTGCTAAACGCATGTAAATGTTAAAATAAATACATAAGATCTAGATATAGGTTACAAAATGGAATTTTATTACATAAATGTACACATTTAATACATAAATGTACACATTTAATATTTTAAAGTAATTGACTGTGCTAATTTTTCGTTAGAAAAATTACTGGTACATGTAAAAACCCAGTTTGTAATTAGAAGAAAATGACAAATAATTTATTGGTGATTCGAATGACAAATAATTTATTGGTGATTCGATTTCGACTATCCTCAAAAACTCCTTCAAACACAGTTGTATGAGTGCACTAAAAGATTCATTTAAACAACATGAAAGCAATCACCTATATAACGTACGTTAAACATGGGAGTAACACGTGTGTTTTATTACAACTGGTACGGTGTGAAATAAAGGGCGTAGATAAAAGATACGTAGATAAAAGGGAGACAATTCTTGAAAACATGAATACTTTAAATATTTCGGCAGTGTTAAGGACTGAGCAACAATTTTCTGTTTAGCAAATTAATTTGCAATATTTTCAAACATACATAATACACCATAAAAAGAAGGTTAGAGTATATTTTCGAATAAATACTGATAGTCAGTGTCCATCTATTTGATTGCAATTTTTGAGTTTTGTGAGTATTCTATTATTTCAATGTTGACTATAAACGTAGTATGTATCAAGGATCGTTGACCAAATGTATACATGTTATAAGAATAAGAATAAGAATAAGAATTTTTTATTGTCCAATAGAGGGCCCACAAGGGGCAGTCATTACAGTGATTCATTAAAAAATAAAAATATAAATATTGTACGTTACAATGAACAAATCTGCCAATAAAATATACTAAATACTCATACTCATGATAATTATAATAATAATTAAGTGCCGTCGACTATGACATTGTTGGCCACATCAGACATGTTATATGTACGTCCTTGTATGTATAAAGTACAGGGGAAATCCGCGGGATTAATTTTATAAAATACCATTTTGAGTGGACAGTACAGGACAATCCGGATACACGTAAGTACCAGTGAAACAAGAAGACCTTCTCCGTAAATTGATATTATTTTTGTGTAGCTGCTCGTTTATAATATACATTTTCCAAGATATGATGGTAGTTAACCACAAATATTATTATCGAGGAAAAGGTATGACAAAAACTGCCATTAAATATTCACTCATTAATTCAGAGATGTAAAATGGGATTTATTTACAATTTCAATTGTATTACTAGGCAACGAAAGTGATTTAATTTAGAACTGAAAGCCAAAAAAACCACGTTGTGAATATATCTCCAGAAACAGGAATCTATTAAACAATGGTCACACATTAAGCTTTAAAAAAAAAAAACGGTACCATCATCTCCAAGGTGTTCGAGATTTTAGTGTTCCAAAAATGTGTACTTATCATAAAGTAGAGTGGACACGGGGTTAAAAAAAAATAATGGCATGTTGTGTAGAATTCGAAAAAGAGTAGACGCATTACAACCATTACAAAGACTACTTAAACTTTCGTCCCTACTCATCTCTACAACCATTACAAAGACTACTTAAACTTTCGTCCCTACCTATCTCTACAACCATTACAAAGACTACTTAAACTTTCGTCCCTACCCATCTCTTCAACCATTACAAAGACTACTTAAACTTTCGCCCCTACCTATCTCTACAACCATTATAAAGACTACTTAAACTTTCGTCCCTACCTATCTCTACAACCATTACAAAGACTACTTAAACTTTCGTCCCTACCCATCTCTTCAACCATTACAAAGACTACTTAAACTTTCGCCCCTACCTATCTCTACAACCATTACAAAGACTACTTAAACTTTCGTCCCTACTCATCTCTACAACCATTACAAAGACTACTTAAACTTTCGCCCCTACCTATCTCTACAACCATTATAAAGACTACTTAAACTTTCGTCCCTACCTATCTCTACAACCATTATAAAGACTACTTAAACTTTCGTCCCTACCTATCTCTACAACCATTACAAAGACTACTTAAACTTTCGTCCCTACCCATCTCTTCAACCATTACAAAGACTACTTAAACTTTCGCCCCTACCTATCTCTACAACCATTACAAAGACTACTTAAACTTTCGTCCCTACTCATCTCTACAACCATTACAAAGACTACTTAAACTTTCGCCCCTACCTATCTCTACAACCATTATAAAGACTACTTAAACTTTCGTCCCTACCCATCTCTTCAACCATTACAAAGACTACTTAAACTTTCGTCCCTACCTATCTCTACAACCATTACAAAGACTACTTAAACTTTCGCCCCTACCTATCTCTACAACCATTATAAAGACAACTTAAACTTTCGTCCCTACCCATCTCTTCAACCATTACAAAGACTACTTAAACTTTCGCCCCTACCTATCTCTACAACCATTATAAAGACTACTTAAACTTTCGTCCCTACCCATCTCTTCAACTATTACAAAGACTACTTAAACTTTCGTCCCTACCCATCTCTTCAACCATTACAAAGACTACTTAAACTTTCGTCCCTACCCATCTCTTCAACCATTACAAAGACTACTTAAACTTTCGTCCCTACCCATCTCTTCAACCATTACAAAGACTACTTAAACTTTCGTCCCTACCTATCTCTACAACCATTACAAAGACTACTTAAACTTTCGCCCCTACCTATCTCTACAACCATTACAAAGACTACTTAAACTTTCGTCCCTACCCATCTCTTCAACCATTACAAAGACTACTTAAACTTTCGTCCCTACCCATCTCTTCAACCATTACAAAGACTACTTAAACTTTCGTCCCTACCTATCTCTACAACCATTACAAAGACTACTTAAACTTTCGTCCCTACCTATCTCTAAAACCATTACAAAGACTACTTAAACTTTCGTCCCTACCTATCTCTACAACCATTACAAAGACTACTTAAACTTTCGTCCCTACTCATCTCTACAACCATTACAAAGACTACTTAAACTTTCGTCCCTACCTATCTCTACAACCATTACAAAGACTACTTAAACTTTCGTCCCTACTCATCTCTACAACCATTACAAAGACTACTTAAACTTTCGCCCCTACCTATCTCTACAACCATTACAAAGACTACTTAAACTTTCGTCCCTACCTATCTCTACAACCATTACAAAGACTACTTAAACTTTCGTCCCTACTCATCTCTACAACCATTACAAAGACTACTTAAACTTTCGCCCCTACCTATCTCTACAACCATTACAAAGACTACTTAAACTTTCGTCCCTACTCATCTCTACAACCATTACAAAGACTACTTAAACTTTCGTCCCTACCTATCTCTACAACCATTACAAAGACTACTTAAACTTTCGTCCCTACCCATCTCTTCAACCATTACAAAGACTACTTAAACTTTCGTCCCTACCTATCTCTACAACCATTACAAAGACTACTTAAACTTTCGTCCCTACCCATCTCTTCAACCATTACAAAGACTACTTAAACTTTCGTCCCTACCTATCTCTACAACCATTACAAAGACTACTTAAACTTTCGTCCCTACCCATCTCTTCAACCATTACAAAGACTACTTAAACGTTCTTCCCTACCCATCTCTTCAACCATTACAAAGACTACTTAAACTTTCGTCCCTACCTATCTCTACAACCATTACAAAGACTACTTAAACTTTCGTCTCTACCTATCTCTACAACCATTACAAAGACTACTTAAACTTTCGTCCCTACCCATCTCTTCAACCATTACAAAGACTACTTAAACTTTCGTCCCTACCCATCTCTACAACCATTACAAAGACTACTTAAACTTTCGTCCCTACCCATCTCTACAACCATTACAAAGACTACTTAAACGTTCTTCCCTACCCATCTCTTCAACCATTACAAAGACTACTTAAACTTTCGTCCCTACCTATCTCTACAACCATTACAAAGACTACTTAAACTTTCGTCCCTACCTATCTCTACAACCATTACAAAGACTACTTAAACTTTCGTCCCTACCTATCTCTACAACCATTACAAAGACTACTTAAACTTTCGTCCCTACCCATCTCTTCAACCATTACAAAGACTACTTAAACTTTCGTCCCTACCCATCTCTTCAACCATTACAAAGACTACTTAAACTTTCGTCCCTACCTATCTCTACAACCATTACAAAGACTACTTAAACTTTCGTCCCTACCCATCTCTACAACCATTACAAAGACTACTTAAACGTTCGTCCCTACTCATCTCTACAACCATTATAAAGACTACTTAAACTTTCGTCCCTACCCATCTCTTCAACCATTACAAAGACTACTTAAACTTTCGTCCCTACCCATCTCTTCAACCATTACAAAGACTACTTAAACGTTCGTCCCTACCTATCTCTACAACCATTACAAAACTACTTAAACTTTCGTCCCTACCCATCTCTTCAACCATTACAAAGACTACTTAAACTTTCGTCCCTACTCATCTCTACAACCATTACAAAGACTACTTAAACTTTCGTCCCTACCCATCTCTTCAACCATTACAAAGACTACTTAAACTTTCGTCCCTACTCATCTCTACAACCATTACAAAGACTACTTAAACTTTCGTCCCTACCTATCTCTACAACCATTACAAAGACTACTTAAACTTTCGTCCCTACCCATCTCTTCAACCATTACAAAGACTACTTAAACTTTCGTCCCTACCTATCTCTACAACCATTACAAAGACTACTTAAACTTTCGTCCCTACTCATCTCTACATACATGTCCAGTGACAGTAAAATATCGTGGAACCAGTTGGTCCCCCTCATTTCTTTTTTTGTTTTTTTTGTTGTCGACTTTTTTATATATTGTTAAACTTGATCGCATCCTGAATATACACGAATAAGCAACTAGCAATTGATTAATTAACCATTACATGTAAATAAAAACTAGCAATTGATTAATTAACCATTACATGTAAATAAAAACTAGCAATTGATTAATTAACTATTACATGTAAATAAAAACTAGCAATTGATTAATTAACTATTACATGTAAATAAATACTAGCAATTGATTAATTAACTATTACATGTAAATAAAAAACACACATCAACTTTACACTTTTGTCGATTACTTTCTCAAGTAATTATAGCTGAATTTGTCTTCGCTATAAAGAAGCTATGACACGAGCTTGTAAAAATCTCCACCCCAAATATGGTAAAGCGTTAAATTTACAAACAGAACCTTAAGAAATCAATTGCATACACTAATCGTTATATATATGATTAAATACGTGTATTTATATAAATATGCAATAGCTTTAAACCCCTTCCATGCCCTCATTTGCATTCTGTCAGTACATCACATGATAAGGGAGACAACTCCATGTGTTTTATTTCGGTAAGAATATTAAATGATCGAACCCTGCCTTACATATAGTTGACTATGTTACAGTATCGGAGAGTATCTTCAATTAAATATTAAACTTCATTGTTTTTATATCACTAACATATTTTAGTTTGCCATTGGAATCAGGATAATGTGTCCAAGTGGGGGCGACAAGTCTATCCGCGGACTGTTGTTTCAGTGAGCCTAGCACTATAAAAATCCAACTAAGCGTGTTGGTCTAGTACAAAGCAGACCCCATCATCATTTAAATGAAAATTAATTTGTTCTCGCCATGATATAGCTGAAAAATTGCTGAGTTGGCGTTGAACAACAATCACTCACTCATTCAATCTATTGTGACAGTGATAAAATTTGACATTTTCTTATTCTCACGGACTTAACAAATTTATATATTTTAACACTCTTTTCTAAATTATTAATAAGATTTTATTTAATTGGGACTTTATTCTTTCAATTATCGTTCGGACATAATGGTCAATTAATCTGTCGTGCTAATAGCATTAGAATGAATTATGTAGCATATTGCTTCTGAAACTTGTCACTCTTTGTTCAAATTAATTAATTGTATTTATTGTGTCAGTTTAATTGTATTTACTCTTTTCGGCAAGTCTTATGTACAGTATTATTATATTTACGGTTGTGTTTGAATTGAAAAAGAAGTTAGAAACCGACAGACACTTTGTACGGACGCCGTATATTTAGTAACATTGTCTTACTTAAAGGAACATTTTAAACAGATAACCGTATTTATTGTTGGATTATACCGCATTTGTGTATTTATTCGTCTACATTGCAATATTTTAATACAACTTGTACAGAACATTTTGCGTTTTATTTAGTTTAAGTTTGTGAGCTTTCCACGAACATTAATATTAACGGAATTCGTCAAGTACCGCCGTTACAAATTGGTTGGAGAACCCGCTCAAAATTCGCCAATTGCAAGTCGAGTTTTACGCAAGATCCCAGTACCAGAATGGAGAATACATGTAGTTTCGTCAGATTCAACTGGTGGTGTCCGCCTGTGCTATGTAAGCAGAACTTTTTCAGTGATTCTTTTCCAAGTTATGGATTTCCAGACAGAAAATTTCATAATCAAAGTACTGTAAATGCAATTAACTTTGTGAAATGCTACCGGTGTGGTGAATGTGGACATTACATAAAACAGTGCAGATCGGAAAAAGTTGAATAAAAAGCCCCAAAAAGATTCACAGGGACAACGAACGACTACGCCCGTTTTTACAAAAGAAATATTGTGATGACAAGTTATGGAACCCCTGCACCACTCCTTTTCCAAATTTCGAGGTTCAAATAGTCATACTAAATAATCCTTAAATAACTCCATGAACTCAAACATACCAACATCTGCATGTTCGTGTGAACAACATATCAACATTCATTTAATTCTGACACTGTAGGAGAAGTTACAATAACTTTATACTTGTAGATCACGATTTCAAAGTTCAAAGGGCCACAACTCTCAGAAAACTCATTGAACGAGAATATCTGTTTTTGTACAAAATTTCATGAAAATTGAACAAAGAATTTGTTGCGGAAAGACGGACTTGCCGATTCCTCTAGTCAAATCTCATTGTGGCTAAGTCGAAGGAACCAATGGTTTTAATTCAAAATAGCCAAGTATTTGAGTTATCTGGTATAAATAAAGCTAATGCCAATACAAACGGAATAGCATTTTACTTTGAATTATCTGAGTTTGAGATAACGTGGTTAAAACTATAAAATTGGTATTTGTTGCTATTCCGAGGAGCTTGCAGCATTAAGGAGTAAGAGCAAAGACTGGTTGGCTCAGAATCAGAATAACCTGTCCTAGTGGAGCTACATGTCTACCCACAGACTGTTGTTTCAGTGAGCTAGCACAATAAATATCCAACTCTAAGCGTGTTGGTCTAGTACAAAGCGGACATAATCTACTTGAATGTGACTTGTTCTCACCATGATATGGCTGAAAAATTGCTCACTTGGCATTAAACAACAATCATTCAATCACATCATCTTATTGTATGTCTCTCACGTGGGGTTCCTTTGATGGAGATACATTTTTAGGGTATTGTAGATATAATTATTTGCTGTGATTATGAATATATACTAGTTGAATTATGACGATATTGATCAAATCTGGTCTCTCAAAAAGACAATTACTTTTTGGGAAGTAGACTTAAGATCTAAATCTAGCGATTTTGTTCCTTTTAACCTAATTGTAATTGTCTACCCGTACCAAATAGATTCCACCTTCTTTCTTAGTAGTCTATTAACTACAAACATTTACTGACATTGGTTTATCACTGATTGTGTTGGGGGGTCGTCGTGGTCGTGATCGTATGGTAGTTGGATTACTACCTATGCAATCAGTATTTATTACCACTGACGTGAGTTCAAATCCTACTCAGGCGATACAACATTATGTGATGAGGTCTGTGACTTACAACATTATGTGATGAGGTCTGTGACTTACAACATTATGTGATGAGGTCTGTGACTTACAACATTATGTGATAAGGTCTGTGACTTACAACATTATGTGATGAGGTCTGTGACTTACAACATTATGTGATAAGGTCTGTGACTTACAACATTATGTGATAAGGTCTGTGACTCACAATATTATGTGATAAGGTCTGTGACTTACAACATTATGTGATAAGATCTGTGACTTACAACATTATGTGATAAGGTCTGTGGTTTTCTCTGTGTACTTCAATTTCCTCCACCAATAAAACCGCCACGCTATAACCGAAATACTGTTGAAAGTAGCGTTAAACATCATAAACCAAACTAAACCAAACCCGATTGTGTTGTTGCAACACATGTGGTATTTTTCAATATAAACACGCTTGGTTTTTTTATTGTTTGTACACATGTGTATGTCAGCTGGAGATATAGTGATTGCATTTCTATGTATGATACAAACCATGATATAGATCATCCTCTGTTGTTGTCTTCCATGTTGCTTGGGAAGTTTTTGTGAATCTAGGGAGGTTAATGTGTCAGGGCAGGTCATAGTGAGTCTGGGAAGGTTATAGTTTCTAGGGTGATTACAGCGAGTCTGGTAACATTATAGTGAGTCAGAAAGGTTACAGTGTCAGAGGAGGTTATAGCGAGGCAGAAAGATTAGTGTCAGAGGAGGTTATAGTGAATCAGGGAAGATAGTTTTGTTGTGGTTGGTGAGCAGAGTGTCACTGTTTAACATATATATTTTAAGATATGAACAGAAAGTTTAGTGATTATCAACAATCCCACCAATCAAATCAATGAACACATAAAAGACTATCAACAATCCCACCAATCAAATCAATGAACACATACAAAACTATCAACAATCCCACCAATCAAATCAATGAACACATAAAAGACTATCAACAATCCCACCAATCAAATCAATGAACACATAAAAGACTATCAACAATCCCACCAATCAAATCAATGAACACATAAAAGACTGACATATGTCAATGGAAATTCAAGTCCTGACAGGGACAAAAATATGGTAGTGTCAAAACATGACTGCACAGTGTCATGCTAAGGTGTATGATTGATTGATTTATTTATTGTGTTTAATGCCACTTTCAGCAATATTTCAGCTATATCATGGTGACCAGATTTAGTGTTGGAAGAAGCCGGAGTACCTGGAAAAAACCACTGACCATGGGCAAGTAACTGGTAAACTTTATCACTTGAGAGTCGAGTGCACCTTTTTTTGTAATCTACAAAGCCGGGTGAGAACCCACACCATATTGGTGATAGGCTTGTATGAGTTGTTAGGTAATCCAACTACCTAACTCATTGAGCCACCCAGGCCCCTCATGCTAAGGATACTCCCAATCATTTGGTATGGTACCATTGTCCTCACTGTCGCAATGTTAAATGATATAATACTACTAGTAGGTGACTACACAAATTACATGTAGATGCTTATATCATGTCAAATATGTTCTGTCAAAAGACAAAAGTCAAGTTGCTTTACACAACTAGAAAATTGAATGCCCCCATCTCAACCCCCCCCCCCCCCCCTCATCCCCCACCCCAAATTACTACCTTAACTTTTGGTTTGGTTCTGAGGAATGTGTAGGGCTATAATTTAAAGAAAACGTCTTGAAGAGCCAAAATGGATTTTCAATATAACTTAATTTCAAGGAATGGTATATTATTCATCGGGTATGATGTAGAAAACTTATGTATAGACTTTAAAAGGTGTTTGTGTCTGTAAGACACATAAAATACCCCCGCAGTTATAATTGCAAAAGGGTAAACCAATGTTTTGCTTATTCAGCATCATGCAGAAATGACTGAAATAAATGAATCTGTACCTAATAATGTAATGTTCGATTGGTTGATTGATTGAATGGGGTTTAATGCCACTTTCAGCATATATGCATAATTTTGTAAAAAAATTGTTGAAAATCAAAATCCATATTATATGCACACCTTCAGTGTTGGTACTAACTGTCTACAAAATATAAAAGGTCTAGCTCAAAAACTGTAGGAGGAGTTAGCCGGAAAAACCATAAATCCTTTTTGGATTTAGCAAAATCTGTCTAAGTTCGTGCATCCATAATTTTGTAAAAAATTGTTGAAAGTCAAAATCCATAAAATATGCACAACTTCAGTGTAAGTACTAACTGTCTACAAAATATAAAAGGTCTAGCTCAAAAACTGTAGGAGTTGGCCGGAAAAACTATGCATACTAAGTGCGACGAACGGACGGACGGACGGACAGGGGTAAAACAATATGCCCCCCGACCAATAGTCGCGGGGGCATAAACATATGGAATGGAAATACAGATTATAACATTTAAGAAAGTGGAAATGGGGCCATAACTTCAATCGTAAAAAGTGACAGTCCTTTTAGAAATCGCAACGACATGAACATAATATCATACCTAGACAATGTACAGTCCAGGCACGGGTTCAGTCAAAAGATTAAAAAAGTTGCCTATGCAAGTACAGTGGAACCTGTCTAATCCGACACACCAAGGGACCAGGGAAATGTGTCGGATATTGTACAGGATGTCGGAATACTCAGATTTTATTTTAGTTAACAGAAATACTTTGGGACCATAAATTTATGTTGGATGTCACAGGATGTCGGAAAACTCAGGTGTCGGATTGCACAAGTTTCACTGTTCATTTATTTGTACATGTACCTTCTACAAAGTTGAAAAGGGTCAATAACTTCTCTCCAATGGTCGGTATGAAAATTCTCTATATGCACAAGCTCATATTTACAAAATATGAATATGTTCAATTAAAAGATGTAAAAACAAATTGCCTAGAAAAATAAAATATTGAACAGATATATTAAGAAGTTTGAAAAGGGGCTACAAATTCTATTAACAGATCTATTCGGAAAATTGTAACCTAAAAGGCATGCTCATACAATGTATATCAATACACCATATCAAATATGAGAGTGTTGGTGTGAAAAGTAAGTTTGAGAATGCCTGACACAGATGACCACATTTATGTTCTATTTGTTATAGCTACAACCCCTTCCTCTTTGACTTATCACCAGATGTTTAACAAGAGTGTTGAGTGTCAATAGAGGAACAGGGACTGCTTACCCCTCAGGAGTATCTCAATTCACCCCTGTTTTTTTGTTGGGTTTGTGATCCCAACCATATATAATAATACAGATATAAACTATGTCTTATTGTTGTTTTTCTTTTGGCCATTTTATTGTCTGTTCTTCAATTTACACCTTCTTTGTTTGATATCTTTAAACTTTTTTAGGTGCAGGAACAATTCAGGGGAGCTAATTTCTCCTCCACAGATATTTTAGAGGGTGAACGGGTATGGTGTGTAACGCCATTTCCAACAATATTTCAGTTATATCGTGGCAGAAGAAACCGGAGTACCCAGAGAAAACCACCAATCTGACGCAAGTCACTGAGAAACTTTATCACATAATTTTGTATTGAGTACACCTCGCCTGAGCGGGATTCGAACTCACAATGTTACTGGTGATAGGCACTGATTGCATAGGCAGTTATAAATCCAACTACCATACGATCATGACCACGACCGCCCCCAGATATTGAGATAATACTTAAACCTCTAGTGCTAAAGACAAATCTATCATCAAGTTTTTGTAAAAGACAAACTTTGTAACATAATTAATCATATGTTGACAAATACATTTTATTGATGAACTTTATTTATATAAGGTATTTTATTGCTAAAAAGATGTATACAATACCATCAACAAAAAATAACTTGGATTAAAATGTCAATTTAAAATGTGGAGATAACATTTCAAATTCACAATATGATATTGTACATATTCTTCATAAACATGTTTTTGTTCCATTGAATAAACAGAACTTATACCCTCCCCTCCCCAAATAAACATATAACTAATACCTCCTCAAAACAAACATAACCCCTCCCAATCCTTTTGTATTCTCAATACATTCTTGTATACATAAAGAAATATACCACAAATTGAACTTTAGCATCTTAAATATGCAGATAAATCATCTCTCCTCATTTTATGTAAAGTGTTAGATAACACAATATTAGTAGCCTCGTGTCCATTTAACTGTTGCCATCTTCTGATCACTTGATATGTAACTTCATGTATTCCTTCCTTGCGATAGTCCTCAATAATTTGTTCAACATTATTATTAGGTATTTTTAAATGCCGTCCTAAATTTCGATAGTCTCCACTTATTCTCTCTGCTATTTTGTCTATTTCTTCTTTTGTTGGTGGCCTGGAAACACCTAAATTTAAATAGTGAAAATGAAAGTAAAAGTGAAAGTGAAAGTGTTGACCTCACCTATATATAATACCTATTTAGTAGTGTAGAATAAAATACTATAAAGCATCTTCTAGAAAAATAAACATATTCTACATCATTCTAAATATAGATACAATTTGTAAGTGACACAGTCTGCACTATTTAAACTTAAATAATGACAAGCATATCTGTGTTGTCATACGAGTATAAATATATAACAAGCTTTTCTTCTATTTTATAAGAGCGAGTGAGTGATTAAGTGATTGTTGTTTAGTGCCAAGTAAGAAACTTTTAAGCTATATCATGACTAAAACAGGTTACATTTCTGAGATGATGCTGTACTAGACCAACACCCTTAGTTTTAATAGCTCATTGAAACTAACAGTCCGCAGGTAGACATGTCGCTCCACTCGGACACATTGTCCTGATTTTGGGCCAACCAGTCTGCTCTTACTCTTAATGCTGAGTGCAGAGAAGCAACAAATACCAATGTCATAGTCTTTGGTTCTGACGACCAAACTCAAGGGGAGCCAGACCAGACTCAAACCTACAATCTACCACACTCAAGGGAAGCCAGACCAGACTCAAACCTACAATCTACCACACTCAAGCGGAGCATGCTATAACCATTACACCACTGATTTGGTTCAAATTTATATGAGAAAAAGACCATTCTGTGAATCAAAGGTATGTATTCTGCTTGGAGCACATTATATTTGTTCATAATTAGCAGATATTCAGATATATGACCATCATAATTTACATGGATATTGAAACACTGGAAAAAAATTATATTGATTAAAATCGATTGGAACGAAGATTGATTTTGTTTTTTTTTGTAAATTTCGTCCTTGTTTTGGAATTTAAGACACTGTTGGATAAATATAATACACATACATTGTCTGAAAAAATAAATAGAAAAACATTGTCACATCTCTGTTGAAACAAAATTAGGGTTGTTGAGGTAGACAATAAGTCTGTTTACAAGTTCAGGGGAAAATTTAAGGTTATCACTGAACACATTATATAATTATTGCCTTCATTTGAGGTGAACATCGAAAGTTGTCAACCTTTCCAGGGTTGTCAACTTGATGTTCTTCTCATATGAAGGAAGTAACTGGTTTAATATACAGAAACTACTCTAAGATGTTTTGTAGAAGACAACAAAATAATTTCTGGTTTAAAAAAATACAATTACAGAACTGGACTGAAAAAAGACGATTTTCAACACACTTCCTGTTGTCTGGGGTTGTAGACTGGGTGACAATCTATTTTCTCCCTCTACATTATCTATGTTTAGGTTGTCCACCAGGTTGTTATAAATTTTTTTTCGCATAACATCAAAATTGTTTTATCACATTTATATAGTAAAAAATTGTGTAAGGTATAATAACAATAATTATTATACCTTACATATATATATATGTATTATAAGACAATTCAAATGTTTTTCGAAATTTCCTATCGAGGGAGACAACTTCCGTTTAGGGGTGAGACAATACAATTGTCCACCAGTGGACAATTCTACTGTCTCATGCCTGACCGGAAATTGTGCCGGAATCGATCCAGATATTACAAACCGGAAGCTAATTTACAGGAAATTCGGACAAAAAGTTGAACACTAACTCCTTGCAAAATATCAGAGGATCATTCACCCCGTATATCACAAACAGTGTAGTGAACTTCACTATTAATATGTCAAATGAGCAAAAATATCAAGAACACTTCACATCCCTACTATAAATTCTGACTTTGTTCACTTTATTTCCTTGTTATTGTTACAAGTTTAAAATGAAAGAAAGACACAAATTTACTTTGTTTTTATTTAAACATGCCAAAATTATTCTTATATGTAGTTTAGGCATAATAAAACAATTGTTGCCATCATACGAGGTGAACATCCAAATTGTTTACCCTCGCAGGGTTGTCTTCCCTCGGGCAAAAGCCCTCGGGAAGACAACCCACCCTGTGTAAACAATTTGAATGTTCACCTCGTATGAAGGCAACAATTGTCTATGGTCATGTGACTATAAATGATCCAATAGAAAAAATTCTGTGAGGTATAATATATATATTCTAATGCAATTACTATATTACACATTTTTTCATTGGCTATTAAAACAATATGATAGAAAAGAAAGACATAAAATATATTTGAAAAAATTAATCAGAATTTGAAGTGAACATGTTGTAAAATAACATCCAGTGTGTACGTTCCATGCTGAAAAGTCTCATATGACGTCACAAGTTTTTATGACGTCTATGTGCCCTAATAATCAACAATATTTCGCGTATTGTATTGTATTTGAATAGTTGCCGGTGTCAATTGGGGATTTGACGGTCTCAATTATCAGTTTGACTGGCTCCACATTCCCAAGAAAAACTACATTTTTCTACCATCAAATTCCTAATTGACGTCAGCAAATATTCAAATACAATCCAGTTATTTCCTAATTATCTGACACCTGTAAAGATCAAAAGGAAATAAACACATCAATAATATGATTTATACCTGGAGGTTTGTAGGATTTGTCATACCTGGAGGTTTGTAGGATTTGTCATAAGAACCATCAGACATGTAAACATCATCATCATCCTCACTGTCCTCAAAATGACCACCTATCTTCATCATATTATGATCACCCACTTGTAAGTTTGGTACTTTAGCACTTTTACCAAAAAATAATCTGGTTATGGCACCTAAAGCTGAAACAATGATGCAAATAAATCTGAGTTTAACTTATTTCAAATAATTGTGAAGTGTATTAACATTCCCCTCACAGAATACTGCCACCTTTGAACCAAGCTATATTTTGGTGATGAGTGTGCATGGCAATATATTGAGAGAGAAATACATATAAACTACATGATTTGGGCATTGAAATTTGATCGTCGTGAGGGTGGGGGATTAAAGAGGGGCGCTATGTTGAGAGCAATATATATATATATATATACAGTGGAACCTGTGTGATCCGACACCTGAGTTTTCCGACATCCTGTGACTTCCGACAAGAATTTCAGGTCCCAAAATATTTCTTTAACATTCTTTATTAAAAAACCTTGAGTATTCCACAACCTGTCACTTCCGACATCCGACACTGTTTTACGGACCCAGTGTTATAAATTACACTGAATAAATCCTGTCTTATCCGAACCTTTGATCTGCTCATTAATAAATTATCATCCTTCCATGTGCATCATTAAATATGTATATGTAACTTCTGTAAGAACATGATAATCCCTGTCTTCATTAATAAGTACGAGCGAAGTGAGTAAAGCGAGTACTTATCATGAAGACAGGGATTATCATTGTTCTTACAAACTTAGAACATTGTAAAGTAATCAAGACAATATAATATCATCATTGATTGTTAAATATACTTTATAAACACAGTTATCTGTCAAACTATTTCTATACATTTAGTGAACACTATTTGTAAGTAAAAAATGTACAAGTGAACCATTAAACTAGTACATGAAATTTTCATAATTCATGCATAAGCAGTTTGTGAACCAACACGTTGTCAAACAGAATGAAGGACTTGTTTCAGGCTGCTGGCATTCCCTTGGAAAACAGGAATATTACAAACCACTCTGGTAAAGTAACTTGTTGTACTACTCTGGTCAACGCTGGATTTTCAGATTCAAGTGTGAAGTCCAGGAGCGGTCACAGGTCTAGTGCAGTGGAAATGTATAAACGACCACTTGAAGCGTTACATGATAGTGTCAGTCACGCACTACAGCCTCCAAAACCGACTATCACAGCATGTGATACTGATAATACAGCAACCTCAGTGAAACAAAATGACAATGATAACAAGGAAAATTGTGCAACTGATGAAGATAGTGCATGTACCATGACACTAACAGTGCCTAAGGCAATTAAACAAGTGGTGATTTTCAAGAATGGAAAGAGATATTGCTTGGAAATATAAATGTTATTAATAAAAATTATTATTTCTTGACAGTATTAAATTTAATTCAACATTTAATCTTTTATTCAGCTGATAATGCTTTGGGTCATTTCACAACAATTGTTAACACCATTTAATCTACTGTATATTGTTGTCAGATGGCCCAAGGCAATATTTTCCAGATGTAGACAGTCAGAACAATGGGGAAAATCCATATTTTTCATATACCACATATGTTGTAATTGAAGGAAATGCTTTTGAGCTGATACTCATTCAATCTAATCTGGCTTAGACTGCCTAAATTAGTAATAATTGGTAATCATGACACTCGACAAAGAAAGTATGGGCATTCTTTTTCATACATGTATACTATGACCAGGTATTGAATAACCTATACTTAACAAATTGACTGTCTTAGCTGACAAATAAATTGTGATTTGAACTGATTGATTGGCAGGTAATTAGAGGCTCATTAGTAAGGGTTAAAATTAAGTTTACAAAGAATATATATGTAAAATTTTAGTTAACTGTTTTCACTTTCTTTGTAAAGGACATGTCTACAACCATTATCTGATATATTATGGAATTGCTCTAGGCTTGTGTACACAAATTAATTATGATTTGAATTTATTGATTGGCAGGTGATTAAAGACTCATTAATAAGGGTTAAAGTAACTTTACCAAGAATATAATAATTAAAATTTTACAGATAACTGTTTTCACTTTCTTTGTAAAGGACATGGATACAAACAACAATTATCTGATCAGATTATGAAATTGTTGTAAATATATTAATTGTGTATAAATTAAATATTAAATGTATTTTCATCTACATTGTAGTTCCAATATTTTAAACCATGGTCGTTATCGTATAGTAGTTGGATTTACAACTACCTGTGTGATCAGTACCTATCACCACTAAAATTGTGAATTCCAATCCTGCTCATGACGAGGTGTAATCGATACAACATTAAGCGATAAAGTTTGTCAGTGATTTGTGACAGGTCGGTGGTTTTTTCCATGTTCTCTGTTTTCCTCCGTTGTTGAACGTGGCATTAAACACCATAAACCAACCAACCACCAGAATGACAGCAATAAATTAATTAATTTCAACACCATTATAAGTTAGACTCACTTCCTTTGTGTTCTATCTCTACTGCCCCATCTTTATTACTGGTTTGTTTTATTTTACTCTCACTGGTAGAACTCTTGGCATCTGATTGTTTTGTGCTGCTATCACCAGAAGAGCTCACAGCATCTGTTTCTAGCTGTAACCATCAAAACATTAGAATTCATTAAAACTATTAAAACTTATTCTATCACCTCCATAGTGTAATGGTTAGAAATTAAAGTTCAAGAACAAGAGAATTTAACAAACAGGTGCTTGATGTAATAATGTGTCATGGTCAGATGATGTTTACAGTATCAAAATCATGTGTCATGGTCAAATGATGTTTACAGTATCAAAATCATGTGTCATGGTCAGATGATGTTTACAGTATCAAAATCATGTGTCATGGTCAGATGATGTTTACAGTATTAAAATCATGTGTCATGGTCAGATGATGTTTACAGTATTAAAATCATGTGTCATGGTCAGATGATGTTTACAGTATCAAAATCATGTGTCATGGTCAGATGATGTTTACAGTATCAAAATCATGTGTCATGGTCAGATGATGTTTACAGTATCAAAATCATGTGTCATGGTCAGATGATGTTTACAGTATCAAAATCATGTGTCATGGTCAGATGATGTTTACAGTATCAAAATCATGTGTCATGGTCAGATGATGTTTACAGTATCAAAATCATGTGTCATGGTCAGATGATGTTTACAGTATCAAAATCATGTGTCATGGTCAGATGATGTTTACAGTATCAAAATCATGTGTCATGGTCAGATGATGTTTACAGTATCAAAATCATGTGTCATGGTCAGATGATGTTTACAGTATCAAAATCATGTGTCATGGAGGGATAATATGCTTACTGTGTCAAAATCATGTGTGCTGATGAAGAGAGATGTCATGATATGTCTAGTGTGTCAAAAATCATATGTCATGGTGATTGTGATATCTAATGTGTCAAAGTTGTGTCATAATTTGTCTACATACTGTTTCAAAATCATGTGTGCTGATGGAATGATGTGTCTCCTGTGTTAATACTGTCATTGTTACTATTTCAATGAGTTAGTACAATTAGCTACAGTTGGGAAGCAAAAACTAAATTATACTTGTAATAGTTACATCAATGGCTGATATTATTCTGTTGATTCAGTTTTCATACCAATCATTTACCAATACAATAACTGTCTATTATTACTATGTGAGGTGTTAAGTATATATAGGGGTTTGGGGCATTTTTGAGCAAAGATTGTTACCGTCCCCAAATGTGACTGTTCCCATAATATTTTTCAAAGATAAGAATGAAAATCAATCAAACATATTTACATTATTATATATTACAATTTCACAAATTTCACCTTTGCACAAATACAAATATACCAAGATTTTTAAAAGGTTCTTAATTTAAATATGACCTACATCTGACTTTGATTTCTTAGGATCTGATGGTTTTGTCTTGCCTTGACCTGATGGTTGTGTCATGCCTGGATCTGATGGTTTACTGGACATGCTTGTTATAGAAGCTAAGGCATCGAAATCTTTCTGAATTACTGTTGATGATGGCTGAGAGTGAGATCGTGTAGAACCAGATTTTCTGAAATAATTGATAAAAGATGATTAATAAAATATGTTTTCAGTGGCAATCAAAAATGGTTGTCCTGGATGTCCTACACCTCCCTAGGGTCAGTATAATTTCTATATATTGTTTAAATGGATGTTTAAAATTTTTACTAACAATCAATCAATATATCTTAAAAAACTAGATGCTTTGTAAAAATATCTAAAAAAAAAAAAAAAAGAGCCCATGGTCACTCTTCAGAGGTGTTTGTTTGATGGTGGTTAATGCCACTTTCAACAATATTTCAGCTATATCATGGCGGTCAGTTTTATTGGTGGAGGAAACCGGAGGACCCGGAGAAAATCACTGACCTGTCGCAAGTCACTGACAAACTTTATCGCAGAATGTTGTGTCGAGTACACATTACCATCACCGGGATTCGAATTCACAACTTTAGTGGTGATAGACAATGATTGCATATATAGGTAATTGTAAATCATTGCATACATAGGTAATTGGAAATCAAACTACCATATGAACACGGCCACAACGGCCCCTCACACCAGAGATTTTAGGCATTCTTGCCAAAACAAACTTGACCTGTATATCCATTTAAAGCTACTTTTAAAATTCTAAATAGATTCAATAACCAGCTGAACTTGAGATAACATACATAAACCAGTGTAGAAACACATCTATGTCTTACCTGTCCCTTGCAAATAGTGTGTCAAGTTTTGTCAGAAAATAAACAATACCATGAACATAGTGAATCAGTAATATGTAGTTTAACGCCAACTCAGCAATTTTTCAGCTATATCATGGCGACAACAAATTAATTTACAATGAGATTATGATGAGGTATGCTTTGTACTAGATTATGATGAGGTATGCTTTGTACTAGATTATGATGAGGTATGCTTTGTACTAGATTATGATGAGGTATACTTTGTACTAGATTATGATGAGGTATGCTTTGTACTAGATTATGATGAGGTATGCTTTGTACTAGATTATGATGAGGTATACTTTGTACTAGATTATGATGAGGTATGCTTTGTACTAGATTATGATGAGGTATACTTTGTACTAGATTATGATGAGGTATGCTTTGTACTAGATTATGATGAGGTATGCTTTGTACTAGATTATGATGAGGTATACTTTGTACTAGATTATGATGAGGTATACTTTGTACTAGATTATGATGAGGTATGCTTTGTACTAGATTATGATGAGGTATGCTTTGTACTAGATTATGATGAGGTATACTTTGTACTAGATTATGATGAGGTATACTTTGTACTAGATTATGATGAGGTATACTTTGTACTAGACCAACATGCTTAGATGGATTTTGATAGTAGCTAACTGAAACAACAGTCCACAGGTAGACATTTCAAACACTCTCGACACATTATCCTGATTCCGGGGCAACCAGTCTTTACTCTTTCTCCTTAATGCTGTGTACTAAGAGGAGAAGCAACACATACCAATTTAATAGTCTTTGGTTTGAACCTGATCAGGGCTCCAACCCATAATCTACCACACTCGAGGCGAGCACGCTAACCAAAATTTACACCACGAACCATGAACATAAACTGAAATTAAGTTAAGGTGACATATGCATAAATATGAACCAAATGTGGACCAAATATGATGAAACTAGGTTGTATGGCAAAATGGAGAAACTGACATAAAATCAACAGTCAGTAGACCATGCCAATGAGGATGAAGATCAGGTAATGCATGTCTGGCTGACATTAACCTACCATGATCAAAGTCTGGCTGACATTAACCCACCATGATCAAAGTGTGGACCAAGTATGGCGAGACTAGATTGTATGGTAATGGGGAAACTGACCTAATCACAAACAAATTGACATAGTTACCACATAATTAAGGGGCATAATTCTGGAATGATAAAAGTCAGATTACTCAAAATGAAGCTTGACCTGAATTTTATCAATAAAAATGTACAAAATATTAGTCAAATCGGATTTGAGAAACTTAAGATAATGCCCTAAAACTCCCCCAAAAATTTGCTTATGCATAATTAAGGGTCATAACTTCGGAACAATAAAAGTCACATATCTCAAAATTAAGCTTGAGCTGCATTTAATTAATGGGTTTTGCAAAGAAGATCAAAATGTGAAGTGAAAAGTTAACAACGATGTATGTGAAGTGAAAAGTTAACAACGATGTATGTGATGGGAAAAGCTCTCTGGTGTACGAAAAATCAAACAAACAGTTAATAAGATTGTGCTTTACTATAAATACATTATAAATTAACATACATTATATATAATATACCCCTTATTTCTCCTCTTTATATTTAATGTTTTTTCTTCAACTACAAATTATTTTATATTTTCCGGTTCCATAAAAATAAATGATATATACATATAATGTCCTTCCTTTTCCTAACAAAATTTTTCCTGTCCATTCCCTGTAATATTAGATATAAGTACATATAGCTGTAACATAGAAATCACTTCCTCCACACCTTGTCAACAAACCTACCTAAAATATCTTCCTTAATCACATGATCATATTACATAAGTACATGTGAGGTGTGTATGAGGGGGTTTTGATCATGTATCATAAATTTGTTTATGAGGGTGTACACAAGGGGTCATTGATTTTTTTAGATTCTAAAAATGTTTCTAAAACCTTTATAGACATTATGGTTAATAAATTTTGAACATGGTTTTATTATTTCTCTCTCAGGAACTAAATCTACAACATTATTTCTATATATATTTTTTTCCATTATGTCACCATTCATTTCTGATCTCAACAACTTGTAGTAATAATAAAGTGACACTTGCCAGAAAAACCACACCATGTCATTGACCTTGGTTTACAATGATCTCCTGTATAAAAAATAACCTTTTTTCTCCATACAAAGTATTACATACTTATTTTCAGATCTATATTTAGATCTATTTAAAAATCAATTAACTGTAGGTATGCTCACAGGTAAATACCCAGGAAAAATCCTAAATGAAATAAGGTCATATATCATATATTGTTCTTTTTTTTCTTTTTTTTAACAAAAACTGTTATTTGTATAAATCTTAATCATACAAGAATTCTGCTAATTTTAAACTTTTTGTTAAATATCCAAATTCTCCTGTAATAGAGTTTATCTGCATTCAAACAAAGGCAAAATATGTAGTTTCCATACATGATATGTATATTATCATGAAGTGCATCCCAGATTTAGAAACATTTTTTTTATTTCTATTTTGCACCCACATGGGCAGAAATTTTGGAAAAACAACTGCATGGGGTTTAGTGACTTTGCAAATTAATCATAGCACAAAGGTTTTGAAATTTGAGTGATTTTTATACTGGTACAATGTGTCATAAAATGTTATTGTCTTTTTATTTTTATTTTAGAACTCTTCCTGCAAGTGTGGTATTTTTTAGTTTTATATTTTATTATTGTGCAGATTTTTTTTTCATTGTTTTTGTTTATCAATATTATAGTTAGGAATCCAATTATCAAAAAAGGCAGAGTTGGGATCCCATTTACCAGTTTAACCCTATCACATTTTGTGAGCCTGTCCCAAGTCATGTCCTGGACAATCAACTCATTATGTCATGGTCTTTGTTCAATGATTTGTAGTGAGAGGTAGTTCATTATGTCATGGTCTTTGTTCAATGATTTGTAGTGAGAGGTAGTTCATTATGTCATGGTCTTTGTTCAATGATTTGTAGTGAGAGGTAGTTCATTATGTCATGGTTTATGTTCAATGATTTGTAGTGAGAGGTAGTTCATTATGTCATGGTTTATGTTCAATGATTTGTAGTGAGAGGTAGTTCATTATGTCATGGTCTATGTTCAATGATTTGTAGTGAGAGGTAGTTCATTATGTCATGGTTTATGTTCAATGATTTGTAGTGAGAGGTAGTTCATTATGTCATGGTCTATGTTCAATGATTTGTAGTTAGAGGTAGTTCATTATGTCATGGTTTATGTTCAATGATTTGTAGTGAGAGGTAGCTCATTATGTCATGGTCTATGTTCAATGATTTGTAGTGAGAGGTAGTTCATTATGTCATGGTTTATGTTCAATGATTTGTAGTGAGAGGTAGCTCATTATGTCATGGTTTATATTCAATGATTTGTAGTTAGAGGTAGTTCATTATGTCATGGTTTATGTTCAATGATTTGTAGTGAGAGGTAACTCATTATGTCATGGTTTATGTTCAATGATTTGTAGTGAGAGGTAACTCATTATGTCATGGTTTATGTTCAATGATTTGTAGTGAGAGGTAGCTCATTATGTCATGGTTTATGTTCAATGATTTGTAGTGAGAGGTAGCTCATTATGTCATGGTTTATGTTCAATGATTTGTAGTGAGAGGTAGTTCATTATGTCATGGTTTATGTTCAATGATTTGTAGTGAGAGGTAGTTCATTATGTCATGGTTTATGTTCAATGATTTGTAGTGAGAGGTAGTTCATTATGTCATGGTCTATGTTCAATGATTTGTAGTGAGAGGTAGTTCATTATGTCATGGTCTATGTTCAATGATTTGTAGTGAGAGGTAGTTCATTATGTCATGGTTTATGTTCAATGATTTGTAGTGAGAGGTAGTTCATTATGTCATGGTCTATGTTCAATGATTTGTAGTGAGAGGTAGTTCATTATGTGATGGTTTATGTTTATGTTCAATGATTTGTAGTGAGAGGTTAAAGTTCAGTCTTGATTGATAATGTTGGTGCACTGTTTAAACTTTCTTTAAAAATGCAGAAATGTTTACCTGTGTGTACCTGCTTGTTTTGTTGCCAAGTACCGGTAACCAGAAATATTATTTTCTTACAAAAATTATATACATCTATTGTTATAATCATAGAAAATTATTCATTCATGTTCCCACCTCACAATTACTCAGAATGTGTCAGAAATTTAGAGTTCCCTCCCTTACACATTTAATAGCACACAAATACTTGTTCGTGTTGTGACTCACAAGAAACTGCAGGTTTCTATTTAAAACAACAATTTCTAATGTACGAAAGTTATTTATGAGAGTTTTTTAATGTTTCGTCGAAACATTAACAAACTCCCATAAATAACTCAAGTTTGAATTAAAGAAAAATAAGATGTCTTTCTGATCAAAATCCCCAGATAATATTATCATCCTGAAAGTGCACAAATTATTTGCCACCGGACGTTAAGCAACTAACTATGAATGAATCCCATGATTTTTGAGTGTTTGAACCATACAGCAATACTTCAGTGTTTGAACCATACAGCAATACTTCAGTGTTTGAACCATACAGCAATACGTCAGTGTTTGAACCATACAGCAATACGTCAGTGTTTGAACCATACAGCAATACTTCAGTGTTTGAACTATACAGCAATACTTCAGTGTTTGAACCATACAGCAATACTTCAGTGTTTGAACCATACAGCAATACTTCAGTGTTTGAACTATACAGCAATACTTCAGTGTTTGAACCATACAGCAATACTTCAGTGTTTGAACCATACAGCAATACTTCAGTGTTTGAACCATACAGCAATACTTTAGTGTTTGAACCATACAGCAATACTTCAGTGTTTGAACCATACAGCAATACTTCAGTGTTTGAACCATACAGCAATACTTCAGTGTTTGAACTATACAGCAATACTTCAGTGTTTGAACTATACAGCAATACTTCAGTGTTTGAACCATACAGCAATACTTCAGTGTTTGAACCATACAGCAATACTTCAGTGTTTGAACCATACAGCAATACTTCAGTGTTTGAACCATACAGCAATACTTCAGTGTTTGAACTATACAGCAATACTTCAGTGTTTGAACCATACAGCAATACTTCAGTGTTTGAACCATACAGCAATACTTCAGTGTTTGAACTATACAGCAATACTTCAGTGTTTGAACCATACAGCAATACTTCAGTGTTTGAACCATACAGCAATACTTCAGTGTTTGAACCATACAGCAATACTTCAGTGTTTGAACCATACAGCAATACTTCAGTGTTTGAACCATACAGCAATACTTCAGTGTTTGAACCATACAGCAATACTTCAGTGTTTGAGCTATACAGCAATACTTCAGTGCTTGAACCATACAGCAATACTTCAGTGTTTGAACCATACAGCAATACTTCAGTGTTTGAACCATACAGCAATACTTCAGTGTTTGAACCATACAGCAATACTTCAGTGTTTGAACTATACAGCAATACTTCAGTGTTTGAACTATACAGCAATACTTCAGTGTTTGAACCATACAGCAATACGTCAGTGTTTGAACCATACAACAATACTTCAGTGTTTGAACTATACAGCAATACTTCAGTGTTTGAACCATACAGCAATACTTCAGTGTTTGAACTATACAGCAATACTTCAGTGTTTGAACTATACAGCAATACTTCAGTGTTTGAACCATACAGCAATACTTCAGTGTTTGAACCATACAGCAATACTTCAGTGTTTGAACCATACAGCAAATACTCCAGTGTTTGAACCATACAGCAATACTTCAGTGTTTGAACCATACAGCAATACTTCAGTGTTTGAACCATACAACAATACTTCAGTCTTTGAACCATACAGCAATACTTCAGTGTTTGAACCATACAGCAATACTTCAGTGTTTGAACCATACAGCAATACTTCAGTGTTTGAACCTTACAGCAATACTTCAGTGTTTGAACCATACAGCAATACTTCAGTGTTTGAACCATACAGCAATACTTCAGTGTTTGAACCATACAGCAATACTTCAGTGTTTGAACCATACAGCAAATACTTCAGTGTTTGAACCATACAGCAATACTTCAGTGTTTGAACCATACAGCAATACTTCAGTGTTTGAACCATACAACAATACTTCAGTGTTTGAACCATACAGCAATACTTCAGTGTTTGAACCATACAGCAATACTTCAGTGTTTGAACTATACAGCAATACTTCAGCGTTTGAACCATACAGCAATACTTCAGTGTTTGAACCATACAGCAATACGTCAGTGTTTGAACTATACAGCAATACTTCAGTGTTTGAACCATACAGCAATACTTCAGTGTTTGAACCATACAACAATACTTCAGTGTTTGAACCATACAGCAATACTTCAGTGTTTGAACTATACAGCAATACTTCAGTGTTTGAACCATACAGCAATACTTCAGTGTTTGAACCATACAGCAATACTTCAGTGTTTGAACTATACAGCAATACTTCAGTGTTTGAACCATACAGCAATACTTCAGTGTTTGAACTATACAGCAATACTTCAGTGTTTGAACTATACAGCAATACTTCAGTGTTTGAACTATACAGCAATACTTCAGTGTTTGAACTATACAGCAATACTTCAGTGTTTGAACTATACAGCAATACTTCAGTGTTTGAACTATACAGCAATACTTCAGTGTTTGAACCATACAGCAATACTTCAGTGTTTGAACCATACAGCAATACTTCAGTGTTTGAACCATACAGCAATACTTCAGTGTTTGAACCATACAACAATACTTCAGTGTTTGAACCATACAGCAATACTTCAGTGTTTGAACCATACAGCAATACTTCAGTGTTTGAACCATACAGCAATACTTCAGTGTTTGAACCATACAGCAATACGTCAGTGTTTGAACCATACAGCAATACTTCAGTGTTTGAACCATACAACAATACTTCAGTGTTTGAACCATACAGCAATACTTCAGTGTTTGAACCATACAGCAATACTTCAGTGTTTGAACCATACAACAATACTTCAGTGTTTGAACCATACAGCAATACTTCAGTGTTTGAACCATACAGCAATACTTCAGTGTTTGAACCATACAGCAATACTTCAGTGTTTGAACCATACAACAATACTTCAGTGTTTGAACCATACAGCAATACTTCAGTGTTTGAACTATACAGCAATACGTCGGTGTTTGAACCATACAGCAATACTTCAGTGTTTGAACTATACAGCAATACTTCAGTGTTTGAACCATACAGCAATACTTCAGTGTTTGAACCATACAGCAATACTTCAGTGTTTGAACCATACAGCAATACTTCAGTGTTTGAACTATACAGCAATACTTCAGTGTTTGAACCATACAGCAATACTTCAGTGTTTGAACCATACAGCAATACTTCAGTGTTTGAACTATACAGCAATACTTCAGTGTTTGAACCATACAGCAATACTTCAGTGTTTGAACCATACAGCAATACTTCAGTGTTTGAACCATACAGCAATACTTCAGTGTTTGAACTATACAGCAATACTTCAGTGTTTGAACCATACAGCAATACTTCAGTGTTTGAACCATACAGCAATATTTCAGTGTTTGAACCATACAGCAATACTTCAGTGTTTGAACCATACAGCAATACTTCAGTGTTTGAACCATACAGCAATACTTCAGTGTTTGAACCATACAGCAATACTTCAGTGTTTGAACTATACAGCAATACTTCAGTGTTTGAACCATACAGCAATACTTCAGTGTTTGAACCATACAGCAATACTTCAGTGTTTGAACTATACAGCAATACTTCAGTGTTTGAACCATACAGCAATACTTCAGTGTTTGAACCATACAGCAATACTTCAGTGTTTGAACCATACAGCAATACTTCAGTGTTTGAACCATACAGCAATACTTCAGTGTTTGAACCATACAGCAATACTTCAGTGTTTGAACCATACAGCAATACTTCAGTGTTTGAACCATACAGCAATACTTCAGTGTTTGAACTATACAGCAATACTTCAGTGTTTGAACCATACAGCAATACTTCAGTGTTTGAACCATACAGCAATACTTCAGTGTTTGAACTATACAGCAATACTTCAGTGTTTGAACCATACAGCAATACTTCAGTGTTTGAACCATACAGCAATACTTCAGCCAAGTATAAAAACTGAAATTCATATGCCTCACAAATTGTGTTTGCTGCTAAAATATTACTTATTTTGTTGACTTTCAGTTGTCCACTGGCTGTGTTGAATGAATCAAACACACCCTTAGAACATGATGTAAATGAGTGCCTCGTGTCTGGAGTATGACACGCTCCTTATGAGTAACAGTTTGTTATGAATGGCACTGTTTGTTGGTGGCCTGTTGCAAGGCAAAAATTTTCGACCCAAGACATATATTCTTTTTTTCTGCCACAAACAAAACATCTGTCCTCAAGGCCCATCCCAGTCCAACATATACATTGTACATGTAATTATAGTTTCTAAGCCTGTCCTAAATAATCAATATATCAGAAATAATACACAAGTGACATCAATAAAATATCTATCAATCAATAAACAAAAATCAATCAATCAATAAACAAAAATCAATCATTCAATAAACAAAAATCAATCAATCAATAACCAAAATTCAATCAATCTATAAACAAAAATCAACCAATCAAAAACACTACCACTAATCAATACAATTTACGTTGACTTTCAAACTTTATTTCAAGTCTATCATAAAATATTAAAACATTATTTAAAATAGTAAGAAACCATTCTACAAAATTTAATATAGTTATCTGGATAATTATTCCCAAGTTCAAGGGAAATTATCGAGGAAGGTGTACTTCAAAATTAATTGTTTCAATTCTATATTTTCCACGTATTTAATATCAGAAAGTGAAAATATTAATTCATTTTTATTTATATATTTGTAGTGGAAAATTGACTGGATTTTCATTAGAATTTCCTGTTCTAAATAACAACACCACTTTATTCTGTAATCATTTAAATTATTTATATTACATTCTTATAACTGTTCTTTTTAAATCTATTTGTAACACAGGAAATATTAATGTGTGGAAAATATGTACATTATATAAAAATAATATTCATCCTGAATATTTACGTATAGGAGAATGTCCGAGTAACTCTCCATTCCTTAAAAATAATGGAGCCGAGGCCCATTGTTTTTAAGGAATGGAGAGATACGAGGACATTCTCCAACTTAAAATCCACCCATTGTACTTTATTAATTTGATTAATTATTAATCTTCTAACAAAAAAAAGTCTGTGTATAGTATCTAAAGTACAAAGTATTAAATTGTTTGCCCCTTGTGGGACTTAAAAGTACAAAGAGAACAATAACTCTCCATTCCTTAAAAATAATGGAGAGTTTTGACAATAGATTTACATCACAGGTGGATTTTAAATACATGTATTTACTGTCACACCTGTATTTAATCAGTTATAAATTGTGATCTCAAACTCCTTTACTGTCACACCTATATTTAATCAGTTATAAATTGTGATCTCAAACTCCTTTACTGTCACACCTATATTTAATCAGTTATAAATTGTGATCTCAAACTCCTTTACTGTCACACCTGTATTTAATCAGTTATAAATTGTGATCTCAAACTCCTTTACTGTCACACCTATATTTAATCAGTTATAAATTGTGATCTCAAACTCCTTTACTGTCACACCTGTATTTAATCTGTGATAAATTGTGATCTCAAACTCCTTTACTGTCACACCTATATTTAATCTGTTATAAATTGTGATCTCAAACTCCTTTACTGTCACACCTGTATTTAATCTGTTATAAATTGTGATCTCAAACTCCTTTACTGTCACACCTATATTTAATCAGTTATAAATTGTGATCTCAAACTCCTTTACTGTCACACCTATATTTAATCTGTTATAAATTGTGATCTCAAACTCCTTTACTGTCACACCTATATTTAATCTGTTATAAATTGTGATCTCAAACTCCTTTACTGTCACACCTATATTTAATCAGTTAATAATTGTGATCTCAAACTCCTTTACTGTCACACTTATATTTAATCTGTTATAAATTGTGATCTCAAACTCCTTTACTGTCACACCTGTATTTAATCAGTTATAAATTGTGATCTCAAACTCCTTTACTGTCACATCTATATTTAATCTGTTATAAATTGTGATCTCAAACTCCTTTACTGTCACACCTATATTTAATCAGTTATAAATTGTGATCTCAAACTCCTTTACTGTCACACCTATATTTAATCAGTTATAAATTGTGATCTCAAACTCCTTTACTGTCACACCTATATTTAATCAGTTATACAATTGTGATCTCAAACTCCTTTACTGTCACACCTATATTTAATCAGTTATAAATTGTGATCTCAAACTCCTTTACTGTCACACCTATATTTAATCAGTTATAAATTGTGATCTCAAACTCCTTTACTGTCACACCTATATTTAATCAGTTATAAATTGTGATCTCAAACTCCTTTACTGTCACACCTGTATTTAATCTGTTATAAATTGTGATCTCAAACTCCTTTACTGTCACATCTATATTTAATCTGTTATAAATTGTGATCTCAAACTCCTTTACTGTCACACCTATATTTAATCTGTTATAAATTGTGATCTCAAACTCCTTTACTGTCACATCTATATTTAATCAGTTATAAATTGTGATCTCAAACTCCTTTACTGTCACACCTGTATTTAATCAGTTAATAATTGTGATCTCAAACTCCTTTACTGTCACACCTATATTTAATCAGTTATCAATTGTGATCTCAAAATCCTTTACTGTCACACTTATATTTAATCAGTTATAAATTGTGATCTCAAACTCCTTTACTGTCACATCTATATTTAATCTGTTATAAATTGTGATCTCAAACTCCTTTACTGCCAAACCTATATTTAATCAGTTATAAATTGTGATCTCAAACTCCTTTACTGTCACACCTATATTTAATCTGTTATAAATTGTGATCTCAAACTCCTTTACTGTCAAACCTATATTTAATCAGTTAATAATTGTGATCTCAAACTCCTTTACTGTCACACCTATATTTAATCAGTTAATAATTGTGATCTCAAACTCCTTTACTGTCACACCTGTATTTAATCAGTTATAAATTGTGATCTCAAACTCCTTTACTGTCAAACCTATATTTAATCAGTTATAAATTGTGATCTCAAACTCCTTTACTGTCACACTTATATTTAATCAGTTATAAATTGTGATCTCAAACTCCTTTACTGTCACACCTATATTTAATCAGTTATAAATTGTGATCTCAAACTCCTTTACTGTCACACTTATATTTAATCAGTTAATAATTGTGATCTCAAACTCCTTTACTGTCACACCTGTATTTAATCAGTTATACATTGTGATCTCAAACTCCTTTACTGTCAAACCTATATTTAATCAGTTATAAATTGTGATCTCAAACTCCTTTACTGTCACACTTATATTTAATCAGTTATAAATTGTGATCTTAAACTCCTTTACTGTTACACCTATATTTAATCAGTTAATAATTGTGATCTCAAACTCCTTTACTGTCACACTTATATTTAATCTGTTATAAATTGTGATCTCAAACTCCTTTACTGTCACACCTGTATTTAATCTGTTATAAATTGTGATCTCAAACTCCTTTACTGTCAAACCTATATTTAATCAGTTATAAATTGTGATCTCAAACTCCTTTACTGTCACACCTATATTTAATCAGTTATAAATTAGGATCTCAAACTCCTTTACTGTCACACCTATATTTAATCTGTTATAAATTGTGATCTCAAACTCCTTTACTGTCACACCTGTATTTAATCTGTTATAAATTGTGATCTCAAACTCCTTTACTGTCAAACCTATATTTAATCAGTTATAAATTGTGATCTCAAAATCCTTTACTGTCACACCTATATTTAATCAGTTATAAATTGTGATCTCAAACTCCTTTACTGTCACACCTGTATTTAATCTGTTATAAATTGTGATCTCAAACTCCTTTACTGTCACACCTGTATTTAATCAGTTATAAATTGTGATCTCAAACTCCTTTACTGTCACACCTATATTTAATCAGTTATAAATTGTGATCTCAAACTCCTTTACTGTCACACCTATATTTAATCTGTTATAAATTGTGATCTCAAACTCCTTTACTGTCACACCTATATTTAATCAGTTATAAATTGTGATCTCAAACTCCTTTACTGTCACATCTATATTTAATCAGTTATAAATTGTGATCTCAAACTCCTTTACTGTCACACCTGTATTTAATCAGTTATAAATTGTGATCTCAAACTCATTTACTGTCACACCTATATTTAATCTGTTATAAATTGTGATCTCAAACTCCTTTACTGTCACACCTATATTTAATCTGTTATAAATTGTGATCTCAAACTCCTTTACTGTCACACCTATATTTAATCAGTTAATAATTGTGATCTCAAACTCCTTTACTGTCACACCTGTATTTAATCAGTTATAAATTGTGATCTCAAACTCCTTTACTGTCACACCTATATTTAATCAGTTAATAATTGTGATCTCACACTCCTTTACTGTCACACCTATATTTAATCAGTTATAAATTGTGATCTCAAACTCCTTTACTGTCACACCTGTATTTAATCAGTTATAAATTGTGATCTCAAACTCCTTTACTGTCACACCTATATTTAATCAGTTATAAATTGTGATCTCAAACTCCTTTACTGTCAAACCTATATTTAATCAGTTATAAATTGTGATCTCAAACTCCTTTACTGTCACACCTGTATTTAATCAGTTAATAATTGTGATCTCAAACTCCTTTACTGTCATACCTATATTTAATCAGTTATAAATTGTGATCTCAAACTCCTTTACTGTCACACCTGTATTTAATCTGTTATAAATTGTAATCTCAAACTCCTTTACTGTCACACCTATATTTAATCTGTTATAAATTGTAATCTCAAACTCCTTTACTGTCACACCTGTATTTAATCTGTGATAAATTGTGATCTCAAACTCCTTTACTGTCACACCTGTATTTAATCTGTTATAAATTGTGATCTCAAACTCCTTTACTGTCACACCTATATTTAATCAGTTATAAATTGTGATCTCAAACTCCTTTACTGTCACACTTATATTTAATCTGTTATAAATTGTGATCTCAAACTCCTTTACTGTCACACCTATATTTAATCTGTTATAAATTGTGATCTCAAACTCCTTTACTGTCACACCTGTATTTAATCAGTTAATAATTGTGATCTCAAACTCCTTTACTGTCACACCTGTATTTAATCTGTTATAAATTGTGATCTCAAACTCCTTTACTGTCACACCTGTATTTAATCAGTTATAAATTGTGATCTCAAACTCCTTTACTGTCACACCTATATTTAATCTGTTATAAATTGTGATCTCAAACTCCTTTACTGTCGCACCTGTATTTAATCAGTTAATAATTGTGATCTCAAACTCCTTTACTGTCACACCTATATTTAATCAGTTATAAATTGTGATCTCAAACTCCTTTACTGTCACACCTATATTTAATCTGTTATAAATTGTGATCTCAAACTCCTTTACTGTCACACCTGTATTTAATCAGTTATAAATTGTGATCTCAAACTCCTTTACTGTCACACCTATATTTAATCAGTTATAAATTGTGATCTCAAACTCCTTTACTGTCACACCTATATTTAATCTGTTATAAATTGTGATCTCAAACTCCTTTACTGTCACACCTGTATTTAATCAGTTATAAATTGTGATCTCAAACTCCTTTACTGTCACACCTATATTTAATCAGTTATAAATTGTGATCTCAAACTCCTTTACTGTCACACCTATATTTAATCAGTTATAAAATTGTGATCTCAAACTCCTTTACTGTCACATCTATATTTAATCAGTTATAAATTGTGATCTCAAACTCCTTTACTGTCACACCTATATTTAATCTGTTATAAATTGTGATCTCAAACTCCTTTACTGTCACACCTATATTTAATCAGTTATAAATTGTGATCTCAAACTCCTTAAGTTTATATGTAACAGCAATTTTGATGTTGTAGTACAGATTTTAGACATTCAATAATCCCGGGTATAATTTATTTTCTGTGTACGGTATCCTTTTTGACAATCTAATACGTACTTAAGGATGAAGGTTCATTTCAGTCTACAATCATATGTATACTTGTATATAGTCAAACCTACTTTAGTGACCACCTCTATTAAGTACCTCTGGGAGGGGGGTTACAATCATATGTATACTTGCATAGTCAAACCTGCTTTAGTGACCACCTCTATTAAGTACCTCTGGGAGGAGGGTTACAATCATATGTATACTTGTATACAGTCAAACCTGCTTTGGTGACCACCTCTATTAAGTACCTCTGGGAGGGGGGTTACAATCATATGCATACTTGTAGTCAAACCTGCTTTAGTGACCACCTCTATTAAGTACCTCTGAGAGGAGGGTTACACTCATATGTATACTTGTATAGTCAAACCTGCTTTAGTGACCACCTCTATTAAGTACCTCTGGGAAAGGGGTTACAATCATATGTACACTTGTAGTCAAACCTGCTTTAGTGACCACCTCTATTAAGTACCTCTGGGAGGAGGGTTACAATCATATGCATACTTGTATACAGTCAAACCTGCTTTAGTGACCACCTCTATTAAGTACCTCTGGGAGGGGGTTACAATCATATGCATACTTGTAGTAAACCTGCTTTAGTGACCACCTCTATTAAGTACCTCTGAGAGGAGGGTTACAATCATATGTATACTTGTATACAGTCAAACATGCTTTAGTGACCACCTCTATTAAGTACCTCTGGGAGGGGGGTTACAATCATATGTATACTTGTATACAGTCAAACCTGCTTTAGTGACCACCTCTATTAAGTACCTCTGGGAAAGGGGTTACAATCATATGAATACTTGTAGTCAAACCTGCTTTAGTGACCACCTCTATTAAGTACCTCTGGGAGGAGGGTTACACTCATATGTATACTTGCAGTCAAACCTGCTTTAGTGACCACCTCTATTAAGTACCTCTGGGAGGAGAGTTACAATCATATGTATACTTGAATAGTCAAACCTGCTTTAGTGACCACCTCTATTAAGTACCTCTGGGAGGGGGTTACAATCATATGTATACTTGTATAGTCAAACCTGCTTTAGTGACCACCTCTATTAAGTATCTCTGGGAGGAAGGTTACAATCATATGTATACTTGTATACAGTCAAACCTGCTTTAGTGACCACCTCTATTAAGTACCTATGGGAGGGGGGTTACAATCATATGTATATTTGTATACAGTCAAACCTGCTTTAGTGACCACCTCTCTTAAGTACCTCTGGAAGGGGGTTACAATCATATGTATACTTGTATACAGTCAAACCTGCTTTAGTGACCACCTCTATTAAGTACCTCTGGGAGGGGGTTACAATCATATGTATACTTGTATACAGTCAAACCTGCTTTAGTGACCACCTCTATTAAGTACCTCTGGGAGGGGGTTACAATCATATGTATACTTGTATACAGTCAAACCTGCTTTAGTGACCATCTCCATTAAGTACCTCTGGGAGGGGGGTTACAATCATATGCATACTTGTATACAGTCCTGCTTTAGTGACCACCTCCATTAAGTACCTCTAGGAGGGGGGTTACAATCATATGTATACTTGTATACAGTCAAACCTGCTTTAGTGACCACCTCCATTAAGTACCTCTGGGAGGGGGGTTACAATCATATGTATACTTGCATACAGTCCTGCTTTAGTGACCACCTCTATTAAGTACCTCTGGGAGAAGGGTTACAATCATATGTATACTTGTATACAGTCAAACCTGCTTTAGTGACCACCTCTATTATGTACCTCTAGGAGGAGGGTTACAATCATATGTATACTTGTATACAGTCAAACCTGCTTTAGTGACCACCTCTATTAAGTACCTCTGGGAGGAGGGTTACAATCATATGTATACTTGTATACAGTCAAACCTGCTTTAGTCACCACCTCTATTAAGCATAAACCTTACTTTAATTTTCCTTCATAGTGTATTTCATATTAATTACACCTGTATTTAGTGACCACCTGTCTTATGTGACCATTGATCAATGACCCCTTGTAAGGTCACATAAGACTATATATCTAAAACTTTCAAAATATGTAAAAAAAAAAAAATAATAATAATAATAACAAGACCAGAGGCTCTCAAGAGCCTGTATCGTTCACCTGGTAATAAAAAAAACCAATTGGTCCTATGTAAAAACTATGTCCTGCAGTGGTAGTCATCTTGGAATTACGATCAACATAAAAAACACAAAGTTTGTAAAGGACCTTCCAATGATTGATGCACAGTTTAGGTTCAATCAGTGCAATAGCTTCAGAGAAGAATATATTTCTGTATTTTCCCCATATGGTTCTGTGTTAATACTATGACCTGTGGTGGCAGCCATCTTGGATTTCCGATCGGCATAAAAAACAGAGGACCTTCCAATGATCATTCCTGGGCAGTTTGGTTTCAACTGTCCAAGTGGTTTCAGAGAAGAAGCATTTTGAAAAAAAATTCCCATAGGGTCCAATGTTAAACTAAGTCCTGCCATAGCCGCCATTTTGAATTTCATATCAGAACAAAAAACGTACAGTTTGTAGAGGACCATCCAATGAACATTCATGTACAGTTTGGCTTTAATCATATTTGTAGTTTCTGAGAAGAAGGCATTTGAACATTTTCCCATAGGGTCCAATGTTAATCTATGTCCTGCGGTGGTGGCCATCTTGGATTTCCGATCGGCATAAAAAACACATACCTTGTAGAGGACCTTCCAATGATCATTCCTGGGCAGTTTGGTTTCAATTATCCAAGTGGTTTCAGAGAAGAAGCGTTTTGAAACATTTTTCCCATAGGGTCCAATGTTAAACTAAGTCCCGCCGTAGCCGCCATTTTGAATTTCATACCGGAACAAAAAACGTAAAGTTTGTAGAGGACCATCTAATGAACATTCATGTACAGTTTGGCTTTAATCATATTTGTAGTTTCTGAGAAGAAGGCATTTGAACATTTTCCCATAGGGTCCAATGTTAATCTATGTCCTGCGGTGGTGGCCATCTTGAATTTTCGATCGGCATAAAAAAACAGAAACTTTGTAGAGGACCTTCCAATGAACATTCCTGGGCAGTTTGGTTTCAATTATCCAAGTGGTTTCAGAGAAGAAGCGTTTTGAAACATTTTTCCCATAGGGTCCAATGTTAAACTAAGTCCTGCCGTAGCCGCCATTTTGAATTTCATATCGGAACAAAAAACGTACAGTTTGTAGAGGACCATCCAATGAACATTCATGTACAGTTTGGCTTTAATCATATTTGCAGTTTCTGAGAAGAAGGCATTTGAACATTTTCCCATAGGGTCCAATGTTAATCTATGTATTGCGGTGGCGGCCATTTTGGATTTCCGATCGGCATGAAAAACATTACATTTGTAGAGGACCTTCCAATGATCATTCCTGGGCAGTTTGGTTTCAACTGTCCAAGTGGTTTCAGAGAAGAAGCGTTTTGAAACATTTTCCCCATAGGGTCCAATGTTAAACTAAGTCCTGCCGTAGCCGCCATTTTGAATTTCATATCGGAACAAAAAACGTACAGTTTGTAGAGGACCATCCAATGAACATTCATGTACAGTTTGGCTTTAATCATATTTGCAGTTTCTGAGAAGAAGGCATTTGAACATTTTCCCATAGGGTCCAATGTTAATCTATGTCCTGCGGTGGTGGCCATCTTGGATTTCCGATCGGCATAAAAAACACACACCTTGTAGAGGACCTTCCAATGATCATTCCTGGGCAGTTTGGTTTCAATTATCCAAGTGGTTTCAGAGAAGAAGCATTTTGAAACATTTTTCCCATAGGGTCCAATGTTAAACTAAGTCCTGCCATAGCCGCCATTTTGAATTTCATATCAGAACAAAAAACGTACAGTTTGTAGAGGACCACCCAATGAACATTCATGTACAGTTTGGCTTTAATCATATTTGTAGTTTCTGAGAAGAAGGCATTTGAACATTTTCCCATAGGGTCCAATGTTAATCTATGTCCTGCGGTGGTGGCCATCTTGGATTTCCGATCGGCATAAAAAACACATACCTTGTAGAGGACCTTCCAATGATCATTCCTGGGCAGTTTGGTTTCAATTATCCAAGTGGTTTCAGAGAAGAAGCGTTTTGAAACATTTTTCCCATAGGGTCCAATGTTAAACTAAGTCCTGCCGTAGCCGCCATTTTGAATTTCATACCGGAACAAAAAACGTACAGTTTGTAGAGGACCATCTAATGAACATTCATGTACAGTTTGGCTTTAATCATATTTGTAGTTTCTGAGAAGGCGGCATTTGAACATTTTCCCATAGGGTCCAATGATAATCTATGTCCTGCGGTGGTGGCCATCTTGAATTTTCGATCGGCATAAAAAAACAGAAACTTTGTAGAGGACCTTCCAATGAACATTCCTGGGCAGTTTGGTTTCAATTATCCAAGTGGTTTCAGAGAAGAAGCGTTTTGAAACATTTTTCCCATAGGGTCCAATGTTAAACTAAGTCCTGCCGTAGCCGCCATTTTGAATTTCATACCGGAACAAAAAACGTACAGTTTGTAGAGGACCATCCAATGAACATTCATGTACAGTTTGGCTTTAATCATATTTGCAGTTTCTGAGAAGAAGGCATTTGAACATTTTCCCATAGGGTCCAATGTTAATCTATGTATTGCGGTGGCGGCCATTTTGGATTTCCGATCGGCATAAAAAACATTACATTTGTAGAGGACCTTCCAATGATCATTCCTGGGCAGTTTGGTTTCAACTGTCCAAGTGGTTTCACAGAAGAAGCGTTTTGAAACATTTTCCCCATAGGGTCCAATGTTAAACTAAGTCCTGCCGTAGCCGCCATTTTGAATTTCATATCGGAACAAAAAACGTACAGTTTGTAGAGGACCATCAAATGAACATTCATGTACAGTTTGGCTCTAATCATATTTGCAGTTTCTGAGAAGAAGGCATTTGAACATTTTCCCATAGGGTCCAATGTAATGTTAATCTATGTCCTGCAGTGGTGGCCATCTTGGATTTCCGATCGGCATAAAAAACACACACCTTGTAGAGGACCTTCCAATGATCATTCCTGGGCAGTTTGGTTTCAATTATCCAAGTGGTTTCAGAGAAGAAGCGTTTTGAAACATTTTTCCCATAGGGTCCAATGTTAAACTAAGTCCCGCCGTAGCCGCCATTTTGAATTTCATACCGGAACAAAAAACGTACAGTTTGTAGAGGACCATCCAATGAACATTCATGTACAGTTTGGCTTTAATCATATTTGTAGTTTCTGAGAAGAAGGCATTTGAACATTTTCCCATAGGGTCCAATGTTAATCTATGTATTGCGGTGGCGGCCATTTTGGATTTCCGATCGGCATAAAAAACATTACATTTGTAGAGGACCTTCCAATGATCATTCCTGGGCAGTTTGGTTTCAACTGTCCAAGTGGTTTCAGAGAAGAAGCGTTTTGAAACATTTTCCCCATAGGGTCCAATGTTAAACTAAGTCCTGCCGTAGCCGCCATTTTGAATTTCATATCGGAACAAAAAACGTACAGTTTGTAGAGGACCATCCAATGAACATTCATGTACAGTTTGGCTTTAATCATATTTGCAGTTTCTGAGAAGAAGGCATTTGAACATTTTCCCATAGGGTCCAATGTTAATCTATGTCCTGCGGTGGTGGCCATCTTGGATTTTCGATCGGCATAAAAAACACACACCTTGTAGAGGACCTTCCAATGATCATTCCTGGGCAGTTTGGTTTCAATTATCCAAGTGGTTTCAGAGAAGAAGTGTTTTGAAACATTTTTCCCATAGGGTCCAATGTTAATCTATGTCCTGCGGTGGTGGCCATCTTGAATTTTCGATCGGCATAAAAAAACAGAAACTTTGTAGAGGACCTTCCAATGAACATTCCTGGGCAGTTTGGTTTCAATTATCCAAGTGGTTTCAGAGAAGAAGCGTTTTGAAACATTTTCCCCATAGGGTCCAATGTTAAACTAAGTCCTGCCGTAGCCGCCATTTTGAATTTCTTATCGGAACAAAAAACGTACAGTTTGTAGAGGACCATCCAATGAACATTCATGTACAGTTTGGCTTTAATCATATTTGCAGTTTCTGAGAAGAAGGCATTTGAACATTTTCCCATAGGATCCAATGTTAATCTATGTATTGCGGTGGCGGCCATTTTGGATTTCCGATCGGCATAAAAAACATAACATTTGTAGAGGACCTTCCAATGATCATTCCTGGGCAGTTTGGTTTCAACTGTCCAAGTGGTTTCAGAGAAGAAGCGTTTTGAAACATTTTCCCCATAGGGTCCAATGTTAAACTAAGTCCTGCCGTAGCCGCCATTTTGAATTTCATATCGGAACAAAAAACGTACAGTTTGTAGAGGACCATCCAATGAACATTCATGTACAGTTTGGCTTTAATCATATTTGCAGTTTCTGAGAAGAAGGCATTTGAACATTTTCCCATAGGGTCCAATGTTAATCTATGTCCTGCGGTGGTGGCCATCTTGGATTTCCGATCGGCATAAAAAAACACACACCTTGTAGAGGACCTTCCAATGATCATTCCTGGGCAGTTTGGTTTCAATTATCCAAGTGGTTTCAGAGAAGAAGCATTTTGAAACATTTTTCCCATAGGGTCCAATGTTAAACTAAGTCCTGCCATAGCCGCCATTTTGAATTTCATATCAGAACAAAAAACGTACAGTTTGTAGAGGACCACCCAATGAACATTCATGTACAGTTTGGCTTTAATCATATTTGTAGTTTCTGAGAAGAAGGCATTTGAACATTTTCCCATAGGGTCCAATGTTAATCTATGTATTGCGGTGGTGGCCATCTTGGATTTTCGATCGGCATAAAAAACACACACCTTGTAGAGGACCTTCCAATGATCATTCCTGGGCAGTTTGGTTTCAATTATCCAAGTGGTTTCAGAGAAGAAGCGTTTTGAAACATTTTTCCCATAGGGTCCAATGTTAAACTAAGTCCCGCCGTAGCCGCCATTTTGAATTTCATACCGGAACAAAAAACGTAAAGTTTGTAGAGGACCATCTAATGAACATTCATGTACAGTTTGGCTTTAATCATATTTGTAGTTTCTGAGAAGAAGGCATTTGAACATTTTCTCATAGGGTCCAATGTTAATCTATGTCCTGCGGTGGTGGCCATCTTGAATTTTCGATCGGCATAAAAAAACAGAAACTTTGTAGAGTACCTTCCAATGAACATTCCTGGGTAGTTTGGTTTCAATTATCCAAGTGGTTTCAGAGAAGAAGCGTTTTGAAACATTTTTCCCATAGGGTCCAATGTTAAACTAAGTCCTGCCGTAGCCGCCATTTTGAATTTCTTATCGGAACAAAAAACGTAAAGTTTGTAGAGGACCATCCAATGAACATTCATATACAGTTTGGCTTTAATCATATTTGTAGTTTCTGAGAAGAAGGCATTTGAACATTTTCCCATAGGGTCCAATGTTAATCTATGTCCTGCGGTGGTGGCCATCTTGAATTTTCGATCGGCATAAAAAAACAGAAACTTTGTAGAGGACCTTCCAATGAACATTCCTGGGCAGTTTGGTTTCAATTATCCAAGTGGTTTCAGAGAAGAAGCGTTTTGAAACATTTTTCCCATAGGGTCCAATGTTAAACTAAGTCCTGCCGTAGCCGCCATTTTGAATTTCTTATCGGAACAAAAAACGTACAGTTTGTAGAGGACCATCCAATGAACATTCATGTACAGTTTGGCTTTAATCATATTTGCAGTTTCTGAGAAGAAGGCATTTGAACATTTTCCCATAGGGTCCAATGTTAATCTATGTATTGCGGTGGCGGCCATTTTGGATTTCCAATCGGCATAAAAAACATTACATTTGTAGAGGACCTTCCAATGATCATTCCTGGGCAGTTTGGTTTCAACTGTCCAAGTGGTTTCAGAGAAGAAGCGTTTTGAAACATTTTCCCCATAGGGTCCAATGTTAAACTAAGTCCTGCCGTAGCCGCCATTTTGAATTTCATATCGGAACAAAAAACGTACAGTTTGTAGAGGACCATCCAATGAACATTCATGTACAGTTTGGCTTTAATCATATTTGCAGTTTCTGAGAAGAAGGCATTTGAACATTTTCCCATAGGGTCCAATGTTAATCTATGTCCTGCGGTGGTGGCCATCTTGAATTTTCGATCGGCATAAAAAAACAGAAACTTTGTAGAGTACCTTCCAATGATCATTCCTGGGCAGTTTGGTTTCAACTGTCCAAGTGGTTTCAGAGAAGAAGCGTTTTGAAACATTTTCCCCATAGGGTCCAATGTTAAACTAAGTCCTGCCGTAGCCGCCATTTTGAATTTCATATCGGAACAAAAAACGTACAGTTTGTAGAGGACCATCCAATGAACATTCATGTACAGTTTGGCTTTAATCATATTTGCAGTTTCTGAGAAGAAGGCATTTGAACATTTTCCCATAGGGTCCAATGTTAATCTATGTCCTGCGGTGGTGGCCATCTTGGATTTCCGATCGGCATAAAAAACACACACCTTGTAGAGGACCTTCCAATGATCATTCCTGGGCAGTTTGGTTTCAATTATCCAAGTGGTTTCAGAGAAGAAGCGTTTTGAAACATTTTTCCCATAGGGTCCAATGTTAAACTAAGTCCCGCCGTAGCCGCCATTTTGAATTTCATACCGGAACAAAAAACGTACAGTTTGTAGAGGACCATCTAATGAACATTCATGTACAGTTTGGCTTTAATCATATTTGTAGTTTCTGAGAAGAAGGCATTTGAACATTTTCCCATAGGGTCCAATGTTAATCTATGTCCTGCGGTGGTGGCCATCTTGAATTTTCGATCGGCATAAAAAAACAGAAACTTTGTAGAGGACCTTCCAATGAACATTCCTGGGCAGTTTGGTTTCAATTATCCAAGTGGTTTCAGAGAAGAAGCGTTTTGAAACATTTTTCCCATAGGGTCCAATGTTAAACTAAGTCCTGCCGTAGCCGCCATTTTGAATTTCTTATCGGAACAAAAAACGTACAGTTTGTAGAGGACCATCCAATGAACATTCATGTACAGTTTGGCTTTAATCATATTTGCAGTTTCTGAGAAGAAGGCATTTGAACATTTTCCCATAGGGTCCAATGTTAATCTATGTATTGCGGTGGCGGCCATTTTGGATTTCCGATCGGCATAAAAAACATTACATTTGTAGAGGACCTTCCAATGATCATTCCTGGGCAGTTTGGTTTCAACTGTCCAAGTGGTTTCAGAGAAGAAGCGTTTTGAAACATTTTTCCCATAGGGTCCAATGTTAAACTAAGTCCCGCCGTAGCCGCCATTTTGAATTTCATATCGGAACAAAAAACGTACAGTTTGTAGAGGACCATCTAATGAACATTCATGTACAGTTTGGCTTTAATCATATTTGTAGTTTCTGAGAAGAAGGCATTTGAACATTTTCCCATAGGGTCCAATGTTAATCTATGTCCTGCGGTGGTGGCCATCTTGAATTTTCGATCGGCATAAAAAAACAGAAACTTTGTAGAGGACCTTCCAATGAACATTCCTGGGCAGTTTGGTTTCAATTATCCAAGTGGTTTCAGAGAAGAAGCGTTTTGAAACATTTTTCCCATAGGGTCCAATGTTAAACTAAGTCCTGCCGTAGCCGCCATTTTGAATTTCTTATCGGAACAAAAAACGTACAGTTTGTAGAGGACCATCCAATGAACATTCATGTACAGTTTGGCTTTAATCATATTTGTAGTTTCTGAGAAGAAGGCATTTGAACATTTTCCCATAGGGTCCAATGTTAATCTATGTATTGCGGTGGCGGCCATTTTGGATTTCCGATCGGCATAAAAAACATTACATTTGTAGAGGACCTTCCAATGATCCTTCCTGGGCAGTTTGGTTTCAACTGTCCAAGTGGTTTCAGAGAAGAAGCGTTTTGAAACATTTTCCCCATAGGGTCCAATGTTAAACTAAGTCCTGCCGTAGCCGCCATTTTGAATTTCATATCGGAACAAAAAACGTACAGTTTGTAGAGGACCATCCAATGAACATTCATGTACAGTTTGGCTTTAATCATATTTGCAGTTTCTGAGAAGAAGGCATTTGAACATTTTCCCATAGGGTCCAATGTTAATCTATGTCCTGCGGTGGTGGCCATCTTGGATTTTCGATCGGCATAAAAAACACACACCTTGTAGAGGACCTTCCAATGATCATTCCTGGGCAGTTTGGTTTCAATTATCCAAGTGGTTTCAGAGAAGAAGCGTTTTGAAACATTTTTCCCATAGGGTCCAATGTTAAACTAAGTCCCGCCGTAGCCGCCATTTTGAATTTCATACCGGAACAAAAAACGTAAAGTTTGTAGAGGACCATCTAATGAACATTCATGTACAGTTTGGCTTTAATCATATTTGTAGTTTCTGAGAAGAAGGCATTTGAACATTTTCCCATAGGGTCCAATGTTAATCTATGTCCTGCGGTGGTGGCCATCTTGAATTTTCGATCGGCATAAAAAAACAGAAACTTTGTAGAGTACCTTCCAATGAACATTCCTGGGTAGTTTGGTTTCAATTATCCAAGTGGTTTCAGAGAAGAAGCGTTTTGAAACATTTTTCCCATAGGGTCCAATGTTAAACTAAGTCCTGCCGTAGCCGCCATTTTGAATTTCTTATCGGAACAAAAAACATAAAGTTTGTAGAGGACCATCCAATGAACATTCATATACAGTTTGGCTTTAATCATATTTGTAGTTTCTGAGAAGAAGGCATTTGAACATTTTCCCATAGGGTCCAATGTTAATCTATGTATTGCGGTGGTGGCCATCTTGGATTTCCGATCGGCATAAAAAACATTACATTTGTAGAGGACCTTCCAATGATCATTCCTGGGCAGTTTGGTTTCAACTGTCCAAGTGGTTTCAGAGAAGAAGCGTTTTGAAACATTTTCTCCATAGGGTCCAATGTTAAACTAAGTCCTGCCGTAGCCGCCATTTTGAATTTCATATCGGAACAAAAAACGCACAGTTTGTAGAGGACCATCCAATGAACATTCATGTACAGTTTGGCTTTAATCATATTTGCAGTTTCTGAGAAGAAGGCATTTGAACATTTTCCCATAGGGTCCAATGTTAATCTATGTCCTGCGGTGGTGGCCATCTTGGATTTCCGATCGGCATAAAAAACACACACCTTGTAGAGGACCTTCCAATGATCATTCCTGGGCAGTTTGGTTTCAATTATCCAAGTGGTTTCAGAGAAGAAGCGTTTTGAAACATTTTTCCCATAGGGTCCAATGTTAAACTAAGTCCCGCCGTAGCCGCCATTTTGAATTTCATACCGGAACAAAAAACGTACAGTTTGTAGAGGACCATCTAATGAACATTCATGTACAGTTTGGCTTTAATCATATTTGTAATTTCTGAGAAGAAGGCATTTGAATATTTTCCCATAGGGTCCAATGTTAATCTATGTCCTGCGGTGGTGGCCATCTTGAATTTTCGATCGGCATAAAAAAACAGAAACTTTGTAGAGTACCTTCCAATGAACATTCCTGGGTAGTTTGGCTTCAATTATCCAAGTGGTTTCAGAGAAGAAGCGTTTTGAAACATTTTTCCCATAGTGTCCAATGTTAAACTAAGTCCTGCCGTAGCCGCCATTTTGAATTTCTTATCGGAACAAAAAACGTAAAGTTTGTAGAGGACCATCCAATGAACATTCATATACAGTTTGGCTTTAATCATATTTGTAGTTTCTGAGAAGAAGGCATTTGAACATTTTCCCATAGGGTCCAATGTTAATCTATGTCCTGCGGTGGTGGCCATCTTGAATTTTCGATCGGCATAAAAAAACAGAAACTTTGTAGAGGACCTTCCAATGAACATTCCTGGGCAGTTTGGTTTCAATTATCCAAGTGGTTTCAGAGAAGAAGCGTTTTGAAACATTTTTCCCATAGGGTCCAATGTTAAACTAAGTCCTGCCGTAGCCGCCATTTTGAATTTCTTATCGGAACAAAAAACGTAAAGTTTGTAGAGGACCATCCAATGAACATTCATGTACAGTTTGGCTTTAATCATATTTGCAGTTTCTGAGAAGAAGGCATTTGAACATTTTCCCATAGGGTCCAATGTTAATCTATGTATTGCGGTGGCGGCCATTTTGGATTTCCAATCGGCATAAAAAACATTACATTTGTAGAGGACCTTCCAATGATCATTCCTGGGCAGTTTGGTTTCAACTGTCCAAGTGGTTTCAGAGAAGAAGCGTTTTGAAACATTTTCCCCATAGGGTCCAATGTTAAACTAAGTCCTGCCGTAGCCGCCATTTTGAATTTCATATCAAAACAAAAAACGTACAGTTTGTAGAGGACCATCCAATGAACATTCATGTACAGTTTGGCTTTAATCATATTTGCAGTTTCTGAGAAGAAGGCATTTGAACATTTTCCCATAGGGTCCAATGTTAATCTATGTCCTGCGGTGGTGGCCATCTTGAATTTTCGATCGGCATAAAAAAACAGAAACTTTGTAGAGTACCTTCCAATGATCATTCCTGGGCAGTTTGGTTTCAACTGTCCAAGTGGTTTCAGAGAAGAAGCGTTTTGAAACATTTTCCCCATAGGGTCCAATGTTAAACTAAGTCCTGCCGTAGCCGCCATTTTGAATTTCATATCGGAACAAAAAACGTACAGTTTGTAGAGGACCATCCAATGAACATTCATGTACAGTTTGGCTTTAATCATATTTGCAGTTTCTGAGAAGAAGGCATTTGAACATTTTCCCATAGGGTCCAATGTTAATCTATGTCCTGCGGTGGTGGCCATCTTGGATTTTCGATCGGCATAAAAAACACACACCTTGTAGAGGACCTTCCAATGATCATTCCTGGGCAGTTTGGTTTCAACTGTCCAAGTGGTTTCAGAGAAGAAGCGTTTTGAAACATTTTCTCCATAGGGTCCAATGTTAAACTAAGTCCTGCCGTAGCCGCCATTTTGAATTTCATATCGGAACAAAAAACGCACAGTTTGTAGAGGACCATCCAATGAACATTCATGTACAGTTTGGCTTTAATCATATTTGCAGTTTCTGAGAAGAAGGCATTTGAACATTTTCCCATAGGGTCCAATGTTAATCTATGTCCTGCGGTGGTGGCCATCTTGGATTTTCGATCGGCATAAAAAACACACACCTTATAGAGGACCTTCCAATGATCATTCCTGGGCAGTTTGGTTTCAATTATCCAAGTGGTTTCAGAGAAGAAGCGTTTTGAAACATTTTTCCCATAGGGTCCAATGTTAAACTAAGTCCCGCCGTAGCCGCCATTTTGAATTTCATACCGGAACAAAAAACGTAAAGTTTGTAGAGGACCATCTAATGAACATTCATGTACAGTTTGGCTTTAATCATATTTGTAGTTTCTGAGAAGAAGGCATTTGAACATTTTCCCATAGGGTCCAATGTTAATCTATGTCCTGCGGTGGTGGCCATCTTGAATTTTCGATCGGCATAAAAAAACAGAAACTTTGTAGAGTACCTTCCAATGAACATTCCTGGGTAGTTTGGTTTCAATTATCCAAGTGGTTTCAGAGAAGAAGCGTTTTGAAACATTTTTCCCATAGGGTCCAATGTTAAACTAAGTCCTGCCGTAGCCGCCATTTTGAATTTCTTATCGGAACAAAAAACATAAAGTTTGTAGAGGACCATCCAATGAACATTCATATACAGTTTGGCTTTAATCATATTTGTAGTTTCTGAGAAGAAGGCATTTGAACATTTTCCCATAGGGTCCAATGTTAATCTATGTATTGCGGTGGTGGCCATCTTGGATTTCCGATCGGCATAAAAAACAAAAATTTTGTAGAGGACCTTCCAATGATCATTCCTGGGCAGTTTGGTTTCAACTGTCCAAGTGGTTTCAGAGAAGAAGCGTTTTGAAACATTTTCTCCATAGGGTCCAATGTTAAACTAAGTCCTGCCGTAGCCGCCATTTTGAATTTCATATCGGAACAAAAAACGCACAGTTTGTAGAGGACCATCCAATGAACATTCATGTACAGTTTGGCTTTAATCATATTTGCAGTTTCTGAGAAGAAGGCATTTGAACATTTTCCCATAGGGTCCAATGTTAATCTATGTCCTGCGGTGGTGGCCATCTTGGATTTCCGATCGGCATAAAAAACACACACCTTGTAGAGGACCTTCCAATGATCATTCCTGGGCAGTTTGGTTTCAATTATCCAAGTGGTTTCAGAGAAGAAGCGTTTTGAAACATTTTTCCCATAGGGTCCAATGTTAAACTAAGTCCCGCCGTAGCCGCCATTTTGAATTTCATACCGGAACAAAAAACGTACAGTTTGTAGAGGACCATCTAATGAACATTCATGTACAGTTTGGCTTTAATCATATTTGTAATTTCTGAGAAGAAGGCATTTGAATATTTTCCCATAGGGTCCAATGTTAATCTATGTCCTGCGGTGGTGGCCATCTTGAATTTTCGATCGGCATAAAAAAACAGAAACTTTGTAGAGTACCTTCCAATGAACATTCCTGGGTAGTTTGGTTTCAATTATCCAAGTGGTTTCAGAGAAGAAGCGTTTTGAAACATTTTTCCCATAGTGTCCAATGTTAAACTAAGTCCTGCCGTAGCCGCCATTTTGAATTTCTTATCGGAACAAAAAACGTAAAGTTTGTAGAGGACCATCCAATGAACATTCATATACAGTTTGGCTTTAATCATATTTGTAGTTTCTGAGAAGAAGGCATTTGAACATTTTCCCATAGGGTCCAATGTTAATCTATGTCCTGCGGTGGTGGCCATCTTGAATTTTCGATCGGCATAAAAAAACAGAAACTTTGTAGAGGACCTTCCAATGAACATTCCTGGGCAGTTTGGTTTCAATTATCCAAGTGGTTTCAGAGAAGAAGCGTTTTGAAACATTTTTCCCATAGGGTCCAATGTTAAACTAAGTCCTGCCGTAGCCGCCATTTTGAATTTCTTATCGGAACAAAAAACGTAAAGTTTGTAGAGGACCATCCAATGAACATTCATGTACAGTTTGGCTTTAATCATATTTGCAGTTTCTGAGAAGAAGGCATTTGAACATTTTCCCATAGGGTCCAATGTTAATCTATGTATTGCGGTGGCGGCCATTTTGGATTTCCAATCGGCATAAAAAACATTACATTTGTAGAGGACCTTCCAATGATCATTCCTGGGCAGTTTGGTTTCAACTGTCCAAGTGGTTTCAGAGAAGAAGCGTTTTGAAACATTTTCCCCATAGGGTCCAATGTTAAACTAAGTCCTGCCGTAGCCGCCATTTTGAATTTCATATCAAAACAAAAAACGTACAGTTTGTAGAGGACCATCCAATGAACATTCATGTACAGTTTGGCTTTAATCATATTTGCAGTTTCTGAGAAGAAGGCATTTGAACATTTTCCCATAGGGTCCAATGTTAATCTATGTCCTGCGGTGGTGGCCATCTTGAATTTTCGATCGGCATAAAAAAACAGAAACTTTGTAGAGTACCTTCCAATGATCATTCCTGGGCAGTTTGGTTTCAACTGTCCAAGTGGTTTCAGAGAAGAAGCGTTTTGAAACATTTTCCCCATAGGGTCCAATGTTAAACTAAGTCCTGCCGTAGCCGCCATTTTGAATTTCATATCGGAACAAAAAACGTACAGTTTGTAGAGGACCATCCAATGAACATTCATGTACAGTTTGGCTTTAATCATATTTGCAGTTTCTGAGAAGAAGGCATTTGAACATTTTCCCATAGGGTCCAATGTTAATCTATGTCCTGCGGTGGTGGCCATCTTGGATTTCCGATCGGCATAAAAAACACACACCTTGTAGAGGACCTTCCAATGATCATTCCTGGGCAGTTTGGTTTCAATTATCCAAGTGGTTTCAGAGAAGAAGCGTTTTGAAACATTTTTCCCATAGGGTCCAATGTTAAACTAAGTCCCGCCGTAGCCGCCATTTTGAATTTCATACCGGAACAAAAAACGTACAGTTTGTAGAGGACCATCTAATGAACATTCATGTACAGTTTGGCTTTAATCATATTTGTAGTTTCTGAGAAGAAGGCATTTGAACATTTTCCCATAGGGTCCAATGTTAATCTATGTCCTGCGGTGGTGGCCATCTTGAATTTTCGATCGGCATAAAAAAACAGAAACTTTGTAGAGGACCTTCCAATGTACATTCCTGGGCAGTTTGGTTTCAATTATCCAAGTGGTTTCAGAGAAGAAGCGTTTTGAAACATTTTTCCCATAGGGTCCAATGTTAAACTAAGTCCTGCCGTAGCCGCCATTTTGAATTTCTTATCGGAACAAAAAACGTACAGTTTGTAGAGGACCATCCAATGAACATTCATGTACAGTTTGGCTTTAATCATATTTGCAGTTTCTGAGAAGAAGGCATTTGAACATTTTCCCATAGGGTCCAATGTTAATCTATGTATTGCGGTGGCGGCCATTTTGGATTTCCGATCGGCATAAAAAACATTACATTTGTAGAGGACCTTCCAATGATCATTCCTGGGCAGTTTGGTTTCAACTGTCCAAGTGGTTTCAGAGAAGAAGCGTTTTGAAACATTTTTCCCATAGGGTCCAATGTTAAACTAAGTCCCGCCGTAGCCGCCATTTTGAATTTCATATCGGAACAAAAAACGTACAGTTTGTAGAGGACCATCTAATGAACATTCATGTACAGTTTGGCTTTAATCATATTTGTAGTTTCTGAGAAGAAGGCATTTGAACATTTTCCCATATGGTCCAATGTTAATCTATGTCCTGCGGTGGTGGCCATCTTGAATTTTCGATCGGCATAAAAAAACAGAAACTTTGTAGAGGACCTTCCAATGAACATTCCTGGGCAGTTTGGTTTCAATTATCCAAGTGGTTTCAGAGAAGAAGCGTTTTGAAACATTTTTCCCATAGGGTCCAATGTTAAACTAAGTCCTGCCGTAGCCGCCATTTTGAATTTCTTATCGGAACAAAAAACGTACAGTTTGTAGAGGACCATCCAATGAACATTCATGTACAGTTTGGCTTTAATCATATTTGTAGTTTCTGAGAAGAAGGCATTTGAACATTTTCCCATAGGGTCCAATGTTAATCTATGTATTGCGGTGGCGGCCATTTTGGATTTCCGATCGGCATAAAAAACATTACATTTGTAGAGGACCTTCCAATGATCCTTCCTGGGCAGTTTGGTTTCAACTGTCCAAGTGGTTTCAGAGAAGAAGCGTTTTGAAACATTTTCCCCATAGGGTCCAATGTTAAACTAAGTCCTGCCGTAGCCGCCATTTTGAATTTCATATCGGAACAAAAAACGTACAGTTTGTAGAGGACCATCCAATGAACATTCATGTACAGTTTGGCTTTAATCATATTTGCAGTTTCTGAGAAGAAGGCATTTGAACATTTTCCCATAGGGTCCAATGTTAATCTATGTCCTGCGGTGGTGGCCATCTTGGATTTTCGATCGGCATAAAAAACACACACCTTGTAGAGGACCTTCCAATGATCATTCCTGGGCAGTTTGGTTTCAATTATCCAAGTGGTTTCAGAGAAGAAGCGTTTTGAAACATTTTTCCCATAGGGTCCAATGTTAAACTAAGTCCCGCCGTAGCCGCCATTTTGAATTTCATACCGGAACAAAAAACGTAAAGTTTGTAGAGGACCATCTAATGAACATTCATGTACAGTTTGGCTTTAATCATATTTGTAGTTTCTGAGAAGAAGGCATTTGAACATTTTCCCATAGGGTCCAATGTTAATCTATGTCCTGCGGTGGTGGCCATCTTGAATTTTTGATCGGCATAAAAAAACAGAAACTTTGTAGAGTACCTTCCAATGAACATTCCTGGGTAGTTTGGTTTCAATTATCCAAGTGGTTTCAGAGAAGAAGCGTTTTGAAACATTTTTCCCATAGGGTCCAATGTTAAACTAAGTCCTGCCGTAGCCGCCATTTTGAATTTCTTATCGGAACAAAAAACATAAAGTTTGTAGAGGACCATCCAATGAACATTCATATACAGTTTGGCTTTAATCATATTTGTAGTTTCTGAGAAGAAGGCATTTGAACATTTTCCCATAGGGTCCAATGTTAATCTATGTATTGCGGTGGCGGCCATCTTGGATTTCCGATCGGCATAAAAAACATAAATTTTGTAGAGGACCTTCCAATGATCATTCCTGGGCAGTTTGGTTTCAACTGTCCAAGTGGTTTCAGAGAAGAAGCGTTTTGAAACATTTTCTCCATAGGGTCCAATGTTAAACTAAGTCCTGCCGTAGCCGCCATTTTGAATTTCATATCGGAACAAAAAACGCACAGTTTGTAGAGGACCGTCCAATGAACATTCATGTACAGTTTGGCTTTAATCATATTTGCAGTTTCTGAGAAGAAGGCATTTGAACATTTTCCCATAGGGTCCAATGTTAATCTATGTCCTGCGGTGGTGGCCATCTTGGATTTCCGATCGGCATAAAAAACACACACCTTGTAGAGGACCTTCCAATGATCATTCCTGGGCAGTTTGGTTTCAATTATCCAAGTGGTTTCAGAGAAGAAGCGTTTTGAAACATTTTTCCCATAGGGTCCAATGTTAAACTAAGTCCCGCCGTAGCCGCCATTTTGAATTTCATACCGGAACAAAAAACGTACAGTTTGTAGAGGACCATCTAATGAACATTCATGTACAGTTTGGCTTTAATCATATTTGTAATTTCTGAGAAGAAGGCATTTGAATATTTTCCCATAGGGTCCAATGTTAATCTATGTCCTGCGGTGGTGGTCATCTTGGATTTCCGATCGGCATAAAAAACAGACACTTTGTAGAGGACCTTCCAATGATCATTCCTGGGCAGTTTGGTTTCAACTGTCCAAGTGGTTTCAGAGAAGAAGCATTTTGAAACATTTTTCCCATAGGGTCCAATGTTAAACTAAGTCCTGCCATAGCCGCCATTTTGAATTTCATATCGGAACAAAAAACCTTAAGATTGTAGAGGACCATCCAATGAACATTCATGTACAGTTTGGCTTTAATCATATTTGTAGTTTCTGAGAAGAAGGCATTTGAACATTTTCCCATAGGGTCCAATGTTAATCTATGTCCTGCGATGGCGGCCATCTTGGATTTCCGATCGGCATAAAAAACAGTAACTTGGTAAAGGACATTCCAATGATCATTCCTTTACAGTTTGGGTTCAGTCAGTTCATTAGTTTCAGAGAAGAAGATCTTTGAAATTTCAGCCAATCAGAGCATATTATTGGTCCTGGCAGCCATATTGAATATTCGACTGGAACGAAAAACAGTAACTTTGTAGAGGACCATCCAAGGAACATTCCTGCTAAGTTCGGTTCCAATCGGCCAAGTGGTTTCGGAGAAGAAGCTTGAAATGTGAAAAGTTTACAGACGACAGACGACGGACGCCAAGTGATGGCAATAGTTCACCTGGACCTTTGGTCCAGGTGAACTAATAATTGGATAAATCATTAAATGTGGGAAAGAGAAATTTTACAGGATGTTGATGACATTTTAATAATCTCTATTTCATCCTGCTGTTTCAATTTACTTTCCTGTTTGTCATTTTCACATTTCTATGAGCTGAATACAAGTTTTATTTTATTTTTTTAACAAACAAAATGTTTTGTTTACTATTTCCTGTTCCATATTTTGATACAATAAAACACTGCTTTGATTATTTCATCTGCCATTAATAAAAGTCTATCATTCTATTCTTGTATTTACACAATTTTTTTTACAGGAAATTTTAGTTTGGAAAAATTCAACTGTAAATTAAAGGTTATTTCTGACACAAAAACAAATTAAATGTCTACTCCTTCAATTGATTGATTGATTGATTGGTGTTTAATGCCAACTTTAGCAGTATTTCAGCTATATCTTGGCATTCTACTCCTTCAAAATGGCTGAAAACTTCAAAAATGGTGCATTCAAACTATTGTAACACTGTGTAAATCTTGATATAATTATAAAGATTTACAATATAGGAGAGGTTCCACATACAACATTTGATGAAGTCGTAAAGGGAAATAACTCCTGCAAAAATGATCCTATCAAACTGCAAAAAATTATATACGAAGCTTCATATAGTAATTAGCAAGTAGGCATAGTTTTGAGGAATTTTAATTTAAAATGTTGAAGGCTTTGCACATAACAACTTTTTGGTGAAATATTCTAAGTGATAAAGGGCAATAACTCATGTAAAAACAGTCTGATCAAACTGTTGTAATGGTAGTCATACGGTATCTTCATATGGGGATAAACAAGCATGCAAAGTTTTGAGGAAATCCCTTTTAAAATGTAGGAGAGGTAGTGTATACAAACTTTTGTGACAGAAAGTCTCTTCCAGAATGGTGGAGACATTAAAATAAACAGGATTGTATCTAGAGGCTCAGTGGGCTGAACCTGTGTCAGTAGGCTGAACCTGTGTCGCTCACCTTTCATTTTGTTTTGAGGAAACTTCATACAAGACCTTCCATAGGTGCTTCCTACCAAATTTCAATTAATTTGGCCAAATGGTTTTAGAGAAGATTTTTTAATTAGATACCAAAATACTGAAAATTGTCACTAGAATAAGCTCATATTTTAATAATAATAAATGCTGATCAAATTGTTCATTTTTCTTTTACCTAAAAATTAACTGCACTTTGGCATAAGTTTACTAAAGAAGGCACAGTACCTTTTAAGCAGTCTTTGTTTATGGAGCGAAGAAGGGGCCATGTAATTCATTCTCTGTAAACCACTGAAATTTGAAATGAATGAATATTTTAGACTCCCCCAAAATACCACTTTATGTTATCATAGGTTGTGCATAAAAGGGAATAACTCTTGTGAAAACTTCACTAATTAAAGGCATATGTATTCTGTCTTAAACAGTCACATTTGGGACTAAGAAAAAGTGGTCTTTACAGTAGGTCAAGGAAAACTACAGTCAGAGCACAAACACAACAAGAATTGCTATTTATCAAGTCCATTAAGGGGTAGAAAAAGTGCTTAGTCCTTTGTGTATCATTTTCAAATAACTTTCTAAAGATACACTTTAGTTATTGAATAGATACCTGAGAAGTGGGCATTTTCACCAAATCAAATGGTTAGTAATTGACAAGGATTTAGGTATATAAACACTCACCAATCAGAGCTATTTTAGAGCATCAAGTGTTGTAGTGACGTGCTGGGGGGATACATCTTCGGGGATGTGAAATAGTCCCTCCGACACTCCCTCGGCAAACAATTGAAGAAAAAATACTTTCATATTTCTTTCTAATAACCTTACCGGACGCAATTACGAACAATTTCGATGATATTTACATTTGATAATAAATTTGACCAAACTGATGAAGCAGATTACATGTTCATATTTCAGATTAAACACCAATATTCCTTTTGAATCATAGGCCATATATTATTCAATGCATTGTTACAGGTTTTAAACAGATTTTCATGACCCCGTTTTAGTCACTCTGTGACCTAGATCTGGACACAATTTCGAACGACATAATAATAACTTTTCTAGTGTAAATTATTTGATGACAACTGTTAAAATTGAAAGAGCATTCATTCATTTACGTTCACATATCTATTTGTATATAATACAACTGACATAAAAACCTTTCCTTTATTCACACCATAAATGTGTGCCAGTTTGCATTCAGAATTCCTTGGACTCTTCAATGAATAAGGTACATCACAGATTTTGACATTTTGGGATAAATCAAGGAGAAGGTAAGGAAAATGTATTATATTGACTGTTTTTGTTTTAATTTCACTGTGTTCTACATATGCATAGAATCAGGAGATCATATTCTTTCCAATTACAGACATAAGATAACAAAATATGCGTACCTCAATGAATTTTAGCGATAGATTCCAAGTGCAATTGTCGATCATTTTCTGTTTACAAATATGAAAACCCGTCGTCTGCAACATTCAACAACTGCGCATGAATAATTTTCTCCCAAAATACGAGTAATTTAGCAGGGTATCTATTTATAAAAGCATTTTTTTAATTCATGTTTTGAAGGAACAATTAGGGCACATCAATTTTATTTTGTTCGTAATTGTGTCCAGTGAGGCTAATGCAATTTTATGGCATATGGGGGACTTTTGTTTCACTCACTACGTAACACGTTCGTGAAACTCATCGGTGTTCACAAAATTTAACTTTCATTTTCATTTTTTATTTATTTAATTTTTTTGGAATGTAATATAGTTTTATGGAGAACATCGATATCGGAGGTCAACAAATGAGGAATGTTTTGCTTTGATCTGGTGATATTGTTTGCAATATAGAAGTCATTCCAGGAAAAAATGTCGTGTTATGCAATGTTTTGTATGGTTTTTTTTTTGTAATTCTGGTCAGTTTTCCTTTTTTCATGTGTTGTTAAATGAAAAACACTCCATATATTCCCAAAACTTACAATTTTTGCAGTTTTTTGTGGTCATACAATAATTTCAAATGAAAATGTCAGAATATTTTGCTTGAATTTAGCAAACAAATTTTTGTAGGCGCACGAGCCGTAGCTAGCAAAGATCGGCAAATATTAATTTTTCTTTAAAAAATGCTATCATTTAAAAAATATATGTTTTGACCCGTAAAAAATAGATTTATTCATTGTTACAAGTTCTTCGCCTTTAAATATTTCTTTGGTTTTTGAACTCCGTTAGGGACGAAAGTAGCGGGGACGACTTTGATAGCGAGATGTCATTCTGATTAATTTAACAATGTAAGCACCTTTTATTGTCTTTTGTTACTTAAATAAGATTTTTAGAAGTTCATGATATCATTTTAGTTTTAAAATTATTTATTGTAGACTTTATTTTTATTTTTGGCATTCTCTCCGTGACACGCCAACTTTTATCAACTTCCGGACGAAAGGATTTCAATCTCATCATTAGGCAGACCCAACTGTGTGTTGCATGCCCATGTTGCTGTAGAGCTCTCTGTGCTCGCTAATAATAAGAAGAAACGGAGCAAAAACAATAAGTCTCACAAACGTTGTTTGGGAGACTTAATAATCGGAAATAAATTTAAATAACCCCAAAGATGCCTCATTTAAAGAAAATCACCAGATGATAACGGCACGCGACGCCTTGAGAACAACGTTTGTTTTTAAATTTCTTACATTGACAAATAACCTCAACTTTTTAAACCAATCAAAACACGCATAAAATGACATGTGACTCTAAAATTAATTTATTATTACATACCATACATAATCAAAAAAGTTGTAAACAATAGTAAAATTCATACCTTGAAGAGCTTGGGTCTTTTTGTTCTAAACAATAGTAAAATTCATACCTTGAAGAGCTTGGGTCTTTTTGTTCTAAACAATAATAAAATTCATACCTTGAAGAGCTTTGTTCTTTTTGTTTTTGTTCTGCCATCTTTAGCATTTGCATAATTTTTCTTTCTTCTGATAAACGATTAGCACGATTCGAAGAACGATAACCCATCTCAGCCATTGAAATATTTCCACCCATCTGTACTAACATATCTAATGGATGTTGCGGCATCTAAAATGTAGAATCAATTTGTTGTATTTCATGTACATTAATAAAGTATCAACTAAATGTTAACAAACATCAGCCATCTTAAAAAAAAAAAGTATCAACTAAAAGTTAACAAACATCGGCCATCTTAAAAAAAATACTGATGTACATAAATAAAGTATCAACTAAAAGTTAACAAACATCGGCCATCTTAAAAAAAAATACTGATGTACATAAATAAAGTATCAACTAAAAGTTAACAAACATCAGCCATCTTAAAAAAAATACTGATGTACATAAATAAAGTATCAACTAAAAGTTAACAAACATCGGCCATCTTAAAAAAAATACTGATATACATAAATAAAGTATCAACTAAAAGTTAACAAACATCGGCCATCTTAAAAAAAAATACTGATGTACATAAATAAAGTATCAACTAAAAGTTAACAAACATTGGCCATCTTAAAAAAAAATACTGATATACATAAATAAAGTATCAACTAAAAGTTAACAAACATCGGCCATCTTAAAAAAAAATACTGATATACATAAATAAAGTATCAACTAAAAGCTAACAAACATCGGCCATCTTAAAAAAAATACTGATATACATAAATAAAGTATCAATTAAAAGTTAACAAACATCCGCCATCTTAAAAAAAATACTGATATACATAAATAAAGTATCAACTAAAAGTTAACAAACATCGGCCATCTTAAAAAAAATACTGATATACATAAATAAAGTATCAACTAAACATTAACAAACATCGGCCATCTTAAAAAAAATACTGATATACATAAATAAAGTATCAACTAAACATTAACAAACATCGGCCATCTTAAAAAAAATACTGATATACACAAATAAAGTATCAACTAAAAGTTAACAAACATCGGCCATCTTAAAAAAAATACTGATATACATAAATAAAGTATCAACTAAACATTAACAAACATCGGCCATCTTAAAAAAAATACTGATATACATAAATAAAGTATCAACTAAACATTAACAAACATCGGCCATCTTAAAAAAAATACTGATATACACAAATAAAGTATCAACTAAAAGTTAACAAACATCGGCCATCTTAAAAAAAATACTGATAAACATAAATAAAGTATCAACTAAACATTAACAAACATTGGCCATCTTAAAAAAAATACTGATATACATAAATAAAGTATCAACTAAAAGTTAACAAACATCGGCCATCTTAAAAAAAATACTGATAAACATAAATAAAGTATCAACTAAACATTAACAAACATCGGCCATCTTAAAAAAAATACTGATATACATAAATAAAGTATCAACTAAACATTAACAAACATCGGCCATCTTAAAAAAAATACTGATATACATAAATAAAGTATCAACTAAAAGTTAACAAACATTGGCCACTAAAAGTTAACAAACATCGACCATCTTAAAAAAAATACTGATATACATAAATAAAGTATCAACTAAAAGTTAACAAACATCGGCCATCTTAAAAAAAATACTGATATACATAAATAAAGTATCAACTAAACATTAACAAACATCGGCCATCTTAAAAAAAATACTGATATACACAAATAAAGTATCAACTAAAAGTTAACAAACATCGGCCATCTTAAAAAAAATACTGATATACATAAATAAAGTATCAACTAAACATTAACAAACATTGGCCATCTTAAAAAAAATACTGATATACATAAATAAAGTATCAACTAAAAGTTAACAAACATCGGCCATCTTAAAAAAAATACTGATATACATAAATAAAGTATCAACTAAACATTAACAAACATCGGCCATCTTAAAAAAAATACTGATATACATAAATAAAGTATCAACTAAACATTAACAAACATCGGCCATCTTAAAAAAAATACTGATATACATAAATAAAGTATCAACTAAAAGTTAACAAACATCGGCCATCTTAAAAAAAATATTGATATACATAAATAAAGTATCAACTAAACATTAACAAACATCGGCCATCTTAAAAAAAATACTGATATACATAAATAAAGTATCAACTAAAAGTTAACAAACATCGGCCATCTTAAAAAAAATACTGATATACATAAATAAAGTATCAACTAAAAGTTAACAAACATCGGCCATCTTAAAAAAAATACTGATATACATAAATAAAGTATCAACTAAAAGTTAACAAACATTGGCCACTAAAAGTTAACAAACATCGACCATCTTAAAAAAAATACTGATATACATAAATAAAGTATCAACTAAAAGTTAACAAACATCGGCCATCTTAAAAAAAATACTGATATACATAAATAAAGTATCAACTAAAAGTTAACAAACATCGGCCATCTTAAAAAAAATACTGATATACATAAATAAAGTATCAACTAAACATTAACAAACATCGGCCATCTTAAAAAAAATATTGATATACATAAATAAAGTATCAACTAAACATTAACAAACATCGGCCATCTTAAAAAAAATACTGATATACATAAATAAAGTATCAACTAAACATTAACAAACATCGGCCATCTTAAAAAAAATACTGATATACATAAATAAAGTATCAACTAAAAGTTAACAAACATCGGCCATCTTAAAAAAAATACTGATATACATAAATAAAGTATCAACTAAACATTAACAAACATCGGCCATCTTAAAAAAAATACTGATATACATAAATAAAGTATCAACTAAAAGTTAACAAACATCGGCCATCTTAAAAAAAATACTGATATACATAAATAAAGTATCAACTAAAAGTTAACAAACATCGGCCATCTTAAAAAAAATACTGATATACATAAATAAAGTATCAACTAAACATTAACAAACATCAGCCATCTTAAAAAAAATACTGATATACATAAATAAAGTATCAACTAAACATTAACAAACATCGGCCATCTTAAAAAAAATACTGATATACATAAATAAAGTATCAACTAAAAGTTAACAAACATCGGCCATCTTAAAAAAAATACTGATATACATAAATAAAGTATCAACTAAAAGTTAACAAACATCGGCCATCTTAAAAAAAATACTGATATACATAAATAAAGTATCAACTAAAAGTTAACAAACATTGGCCACTAAAAGTTAACAAACATCGACCATCTTAAAAAAAATACTGATATACATAAATAAAGTATCAACTAAAAGTTAACAAACATCGGCCATCTTAAAAAAAATACTGATATACATAAATAAAGTATCAACTAAAAGTTAACAAACATCGGCCATCTTAAAAAAAATACTGATATACATAAATAAAGTATCAACTAAACATTAACAAACATCGGCCATCTTAAAAAAAATACTGATATACATAAATAAAGTATCAACTAAACATTAACAAACATCGGCCATCTTAAAAAAAATACTGATATACATAAATAAAGTATCAACTAAAAGTTAACAAACATTGGCCACTAAAAGTTAACAAACATCGACCATCTTAAAAAAAATACTGATATACATAAATAAAGTATCAACTAAAAGTTAACAAACATCGGCCATCTTAAAAAAAATACTGATATACATAAATAAAGTATCAACTAAACATTAACAAACATCGGCCATCTTAAAAAAAATACTGATATACACAAATAAAGTATCAACTAAAAGTTAACAAACATCGGCCATCTTAAAAAAAATACTGATATACATAAATAAAGTATCAACTAAACATTAACAAACATTGGCCATCTTAAAAAAAATACTGATATACATAAATAAAGTATCAACTAAAAGTTAACAAACATCGGCCATCTTAAAAAAAATACTGATATACATAAATAAAGTATCAACTAAACATTAACAAACATCGGCCATCTTAAAAAAAATACTGATATACATAAATAAAGTATCAACTAAACATTAACAAACATCGGCCATCTTAAAAAAAATACTGATATACATAAATAAAGTATCAACTAAAAGTTAACAAACATTGGCCACTAAAAGTTAACAAACATCGACCATCTTAAAAAAAATACTGATATACATAAATAAAGTATCAACTAAAAGTTAACAAACATCGGCCATCTTAAAAAAAATACTGATATACATAAATAAAGTATCAACTAAAAGTTAACAAACATCGGCCATCTTAAAAAAAATACTGATATACATAAATAAAGTATCAACTAAACATTAACAAACATCGGCCATCTTAAAAAAAATACTGATATACACAAATAAAGTATCAACTAAAAGTTAACAAACATCGGCCATCTTAAAAAAAATACTGATATACATAAATAAAGTATCAACTAAAAGTTAACAAACATCGGCCATCTTAAAAAAAATATTGATATACATAAATAAAGTATCAACTAAACATTAACAAACATCGGCCATCTTAAAAAAAATACTGATATACATAAATAAAGTATCAACTAAAAGTTAACAAACATCGGCCATCTTAAAAAAAATACTGATATACATAAATAAAGTATCAACTAAAAGTTAACAAACATCGGCCATCTTAAAAAAAATACTGATATACATAAATAAAGTATCAACTAAAAGTTAACAAACATTGGCCACTAAAAGTTAACAAACATCGACCATCTTAAAAAAAATACTGATATACATAAATAAAGTATCAACTAAAAGTTAACAAACATCGGCCATCTTAAAAAAAATACTGATATACATAAATAAAGTATCAACTAAACATTAACAAACATCGGCCATCTTAAAAAAAATACTGATATACACAAATAAAGTATCAACTAAAAGTTAACAAACATCGGCCATCTTAAAAAAAATACTGATATACATAAATAAAGTATCAACTAAACATTAACAAACATCGGCCATCTTAAAAAAAATACTGATATACATAAATAAAGTATCAACTAAAAGTTAACAAACATCGGCCATCTTAAAAAAAATACTGATATACATAAATAAAGTATCAACTAAACATTAACAAACATCGGCCATCTTAAAAAAAATACTGATATACATAAATAAAGTATCAACTAAACATTAACAAACATCGGCCATCTTAAAAAAAATACTGATATACATAAATAAAGTATCAACTAAAAGTTAACAAACATCAGCCATCTTAAAAAAAATATTGATATACATAAATAAAGTATCAACTAAACATTAACAAACATCGGCCATCTTAAAAAAAATACTGATATACATAAATAAAGTATCAACTAAACATTAACAAACATCGGCCATCTTAAAAAAAATACTGATATACATAAATAAAGTATCAACTAAAAGTTAACAAACATTGGCCACTAAAAGTTAACAAACATCGACCATCTTAAAAAAAATACTGATATACATAAATAAAGTATCAACTAAACATTAACAAACATCGGCCATCTTAAAAAAAATACTGATATACATAAATAAAGTATCAACTAAAAGTTAACAAACATCGGCCATCTTAAAAAAAATACTGATATACATAAATAAAGTATCAACTAAAAGTTAACAAACATCGGCCATCTTAAAAAAAATACTGATATACATAAATAAAGTATCAACTAAACATTAACAAACATCAGCCATCTTAAAAAAAATACTGATATACATAAATAAAGTATCAACTAAACATTAACAAACATCGGCCATCTTAAAAAAAATACTGATATACATAAATAAAGTATCAACTAAACATTAACAAACATCGGCCATCTTAAAAAAAATACTGATATACATAAATAAAGTATCAACTAAAAGTTAACAAACATTGGCCACTAAAAGTTAACAAACATCGACCATCTTAAAAAAAATACTGATGTACATAAATAAAGTATCAACTAAAAGTTAACAAACATCGGCCATCTTAAAAAAAATACTGATGTACATAAATAAAGTATCAACTAAAAGTTAACAAACATCGGCCATCTTAAAAAAAATACTGATATACATAAATAAAGTATCAACTAAAAGTTAACAAACATTGGCCACTAAAAGTTAACAAACATCGGCCATCTTAAAAAAAATACTGATGTACATAAATAAAGTATCAACTAAACATTAACAAATAAGGGTAATAACAAAATTACTGAACTCCGAACAATCTTACAAAGGGAAAGTCAAAACTCATAAGTATATAAACAGACAAAATCAGTCAACAACCGGAAAACTGTGAAAACCGTAATGACCCTGACTTGGTACAGGCATTTCTAAAGAAATGGTGGGTTGAATCAGATTTTAAAGTGCCAAACCTCCCGCTTTCATTACGACTCAAAGGTTCCGGCTGTCACTATAACAGTATTTATAACAATACTGGAACAAAATAGGTAGAATAGTTGTCAAAGCAGTGAAGCAAATGTCAAAAACAATTTTACGTCACACATTGACAAAAAAATATTTTTGACATTTTTGTTGACTTCCTTATCTTTATACATTTTCACTATATGAAAATGCATTGTTTATCATCGTCTCTGCAGAGACGGAATATATTTCGACAAGATCTTGGTATCGGAATATAAACTTTTTAAGAGATCGAAAAAGGCAAATCTTTTTATAGCCCTGGTCCAGTAGCCTGTTTCTCAGATGAAGATGACGTTTCAGGAAATCAGAATAATTGCTACTGGCCCTTGCATAACGAATCAATTGCGAGATGTAAACACCATATGCAGGAGAAGCTGGTATATTGCTGCACATATTTGGAAAATTTTAAAATTGGAAGTCGTCCCATTTATCATAAATTTTAGTACTGAGTTGACCACTGTCGTCAAATTCGAGGTATAAGTCCAAAAATGATGCGGACGAAGCTGTATCTGTGGTCTCTTTAACTTCCAGCTCTGGAGGATATATCAATGGAAGAAATTCTGCAAATCTAGAATTATTGATAGATAAAACGTCATCAATATACCTGTATGTGAAATTAAAGGCTCTAGCCTCATGAATCTTCTTATTTTTACAAGCTTTTGAAGAAACTCCGACTCATATGAGTATAAAAATAAATCGGCTAGAAGAGGGGCACAATTCGTACCCATTGGTATGCCAATGACCTGCTGAAACAGTGTCCCTCCAAAGGAGACAAATATGTTATCGATGAGGAACTCCAGCATACTGATCACTTGTTCCTCAGAGTAGCATGTTTTACCTTTTTGAATTTTGTTTGAAAAATAGGTGGAATTGTACTAAACGTTAACAAACATCGGCCATCTTAAAAAAAAATACTGATGTACATAAATAAAGTATCAACTAAAAGTTAACAAACATGGGCCACTAAAAGTTAACAAACATCGACCATCTTAAAAAAAAATATAAACGGAGAAGATATTTCTAAGTTGTAAAACTTGTATCTGATCCATTTGTTGTTATTATGAACAATAAAATAAGTTTTAAATCATTTTAAAATATAAAAGAGTGACGTCCAGTGGACCTTCAGAAATACCTTATTACAGCCAATTGGATTTAAATATATTCGTATATAAAAGGACTTGACAAAACAATCCATTCTAACAGAAAAACTGTTACATGATGGCTCGTTAAAACAGAAGTTTGTGATATAATTAGGAGATAACTGCATTGTATTGTAAGCTTTGTGGACGTAAATCGTCGGTTTTAAAGTTGCAAATTGAGTTTATCTAGTGACACGCAGCAGTTAGGTAAACAGATATTTGCGACTGTAAAACCAAGATTTAGTCCACAAAACTTAAATTACAATACAGTTATCTCTATTCTAATGCAATACTGAACATAAAAATGTATTCTTTTATATCCCTGGGTCTAAATATCACACAAATTAAAATTCCGCGAAATGTTGTTGATGACTTTGGCACATAAACAGCATGAATTCATATGAAGACTTCCAGTTGAAAACATTTTTTGGTTTCGTGTACGCTTCAATTTTGATTCAATTTAACTAAAATTAGTTTGCAAGATAGGCATTTTAACTATTTTCGTGTATTGTTGTAAATATGACATGTAGGATTTCACCTTTTTAAGAAGGCGGATCCTTCCAGCTGAACCCTTTAGTTACGACTGGTAGATTGAGAATTTTACATATAATATTAACCAATCAAATCCAACGATACAAACAATTTGCATTAGAATTTAACTTATGACTTCAATAAAGTGCTTACCTTATCATGTGATAATTCAGAGAAAATTTAATCCATACAACTTACCGATGAAGACTGCGCTTCCATTGGTGGTCGACATAAAATACTAATAATTTTCTTTGCTAATTCGGCTTTGTTTGATGATTTTGACTCTACATCACTGAGCATTCGTCTCGTCTGATATCCATCCATTTCTGAAGAAAACAAAATGGCTGTAACAATCTACCAGTCATTTTTGTTATTGGTATTGTCTCATTCTAGTGTTTACATTATAACTATAAAATCCTGTCTCAAAATCATTTTGACAAACTAGCCAGAAAGGCTTTTTGAAAGATTTTTTATTTGATTAAGCAAATTTTATGCAATTTTTCTATTGGTCGAATCAATTTTTACTAGATCAGGGCTTTTGTTTTGTGGTTTTTGGCACAGAGTGATTTAAGAATTGAAAATTTTTTCTAATCCAAAAATGGAATCAGTGGCCGAGTGGTTGAGATCATTTATAACTGACCACAAATCTAAGATAATTGACATGAGTTTGTGCCCAGATGCCCACCTCAAGTTTAAGGTATCTAGACACATACACCAGACCAGAATTACACTTTCTAAGTGGCCATGGAACATGGAAAGCAAGTGATGGCAACACTTAAGTTACAAACTTACTTTCAGATAACCTCATTCCAGGCTTCATATTGACACCCATCATTCTTTGAGAGAGGTGTCTCATTGGAGAATAATCATCATAATCATCGTAATCATCATCACCGTAATGATGATGCATCCTCCCGTAATTAAATTGTCTTCTCCATCTTTCCATTTCCTGCATCTGTGTCATTCTGTTAACATCAAAACCTGCCTTGGTCATTTCTTCCTCTAACCAATGAGGTATTATATCTTTAATACTGTAAAGACAGGTAAAATTTTATTATTAATTAACAATGTGAAGACAGGTAACATTTTATTATTAATTAACAATATGAAGACAGGTAACATTTTATTTTTAATTAACAATGTGAAGACAGGTAACATTTTATTATTAATTAACAATGTGAAGACGGTAACATTTTATTAATTAACAATGTGAAGACAGGTAACATTTTATTTTTAATTAACAATGTGAAGACAGGTAACATTTTATTTTTAATTAACAATGTGAAGACAGGTAACATTTTATTATTAATTAACAATGTGAAGACAGGTAACATTTTATTAATTAACAATGTGAAAACAGGTAACATTTTATTTTTAATTAACAATGTGAAGAGAGGTAACATTTTATTTTTAATTAACAATGTGAAGACAGGTAAAAAAAAAAAATTAATTAACAATGTGAAGACAGGTAACATTTTATTATTAATTAACAATATGAAGACAGGTAACATTTTATTTTTAATTAACAATGTGAAGACAGGTAAAATTTTATTTTTAATTAACAATATGAAGACAGGTAACATTTTATTTTTAATTAACAATGTGAAGACAGGTAACATTTTATTATTAATTAACAATGTGAAGACAGGTAACATTTTATTTTTAATTAACAATGTGAAGACAGGTAACATTTTATTATTAATTAACAATGTGAAGACAGGTAACATTTTATTTTTAATTAACAATGTGAAGACAGGTAACATTTTATTTTTCATTAACAATGTGAAGACACTTAAAAAGGGTAACATTTTATTTTTAATTAACAATGTGAAGACACTTACAGTCTGCGAAATTAGGCGGTAGTTCGAAGCCCGATGCTTATAAAATTGTACACGGATGTATATAATGAGTAGTTCCACAAGCCCGATGGGCCTGTGAAAGAAAAGTCATATAGTTTCATAAGTTGATTTCATAAGATATTGTGTGTAGATATTTAGTTTATTGTTCTCCGTTTTCAGATGCTGCAGAGTCAATGCAATGCAAAAAATGGGTAGGTAAACAAGTCCTTTTAAGATTTTCCGATGTTCGAAATAGATTTAGGTGTGTCTATTTTTTGCAATTTGATTGGTTGATATTTTTACCATCATGTAGGTTTTAAAAAAGGATGAGAAGCAGGGCTCACGTTAGATGACGAAGAAGTTGCCTTGTGAAGGTTGACTTCGATTTCTCGTTGGTCAAAAGCGAAGCTTAAGTAGCCTTGTAATTTTGTAGAGTCACCCTATGTTGCCTGCATATTTTTGCCACGTGCCATTTATGAAAATGTCAACATCGTGTTTATTGAAATCTATGGTATTCATTAAGTATTTTGAAAGTGACTTTCTTGAAAAGTAATCCATTTCGGCTTAAAGAAACTTTAATTTCGTTCAATATCAAATAAAAATGGCACCACAAGAAAAGGGGCACAATCAGGCACTGTGCTATGGGAAATGTTGATCGAAGCTACTTTTAACCAAACAAACTTTTGATTTATTTTTTCTCAATCCTGTGACATAAAATCTGAGTTCTCATATATAATATGTTCATATTTGCGAAGGGGGCACTTCAGATTTTTATCAATCCACTTCCAAATCCGCTGACAGACCTGTGTCGATGTTAATACCACTTCAGTTACAAAATAAACTTTGAACTACAGTAGTTTTGTTCCATTGTTGCACTCTGATTTGAGATCTGACTAATAATTACAGCCTTTACTTGCTTCACTTTATGACTGTCATGCTATATTTGCATTCCCTAGCTACATGTATCTATATATAGTTGGACCATTGAGCAAATTGGCATAGACATATTTCTTCTGCTGAAGGCTACACAAATATGACTTTTTACATTTTGTGTGGTATTAATTCAAAGCATAGTGATATTTAAAAAAAAAGGGGTACATATTAAAAATTATCACCAAATTATATGGAACACGAAATGATGACACCATAAGTTTTTGCTATAAGAGTCTTATAACAATATTGGTTGTGATGATGATGATGATGAGGGGTAGGAAAAGGAGGAGGAGGTGGACAGTGATGATGATATGGAATATACTGAGGATGCTATTGACAATATGATTTTAGAATTTTCAAGAGATTAATATAAACATGGATCCAAAATAAAGTGTCTTTTTTTTTACTTGCATTCCGGTCTTTCCTAATGCATAATTGACATGTCCACATAATATTTGGTACATCATCATGTTTTGAGTTTTGGTGGTTTGAATTATTGGTCATTAATGTAGTTTTCAAATTTGGGCCTGTAAATCTTTGAACTTACAGGCCCATCCTGTAAGGTAAAAAGTTAAGCGTGAAGACTGCACTTAAAAAGGTAAAATTTTATTTTTCATTAACAATGTGAAGACACCCATAAAGGTTCAATAGTTTATTTATTAAACAATGTGAAGACACTTAAAAAGGTAACATTTTATTTTTAATTAACAACATGACTTAAAAAGGTTCAATAATTTCTTTTATTAAGCAATGTGAAGACACTTAAAAAGGTTCAATAATCTATTTTATTAAACAATGTGAAGACATTTAAAAAGGTTCAATAATCTATTTTATTAAACAATGTGAAGACACTTAAAAAGGTTCAATAATTCATTTTATTAAACAATGTGAAGACACTTAAAAAGGTTCAATAATTCACTTTATTAAACAATGTGAAGACACTTAAAAAGGTTCAATAATTTTTTATTAAATAATGTGAAGACACTTAAAAAAGTTCAATAATTTATTTTATTCAACAATGTGAAGACACACTAGGAAATAGAAAATGCAAATATCCCCGGTAAAATGCAAATATGCCCGGTAAAATGCAAATAATTAAAGATTACCAGTTATATTAGCGTTTACCAGTTAAATTAGCGAATTGTCTTGTTATATTTGCGTTTTACCTTTTAAATTTGCATTGTCGTGGCATTTTAGCGTTTTTCCTTTTAAATTTGCATTGTCGTGGGATTTTAGCGTTTTTCCTTTTAAATTTGCATTGTCGTGGGATTTTAGCGTTTTTCCTTTTATATTTGCGTTTTTCCTTTTAAATTTGCATTGTCGTGGGATTTTAGCGTTTTTCCTTTTATATTTGCGTTTTTCCTTTTAAATTTGCATTGTCGTGGGATTTTAGCGTTTTTCCTTTTATATTTGCGTTTTTCCTTTTAAATTTGCATTGTCGTGGGATTTTAGCGTTTTTCATTTTATATTTGCGTTTTTCCTTTTAAATTTGCATTGTCGTGGGATTTTAGCGTTTTTCCTTTTAAATTTGCATTTTACCAGTTAAATCGCACGGTCATCTAAATCACCCGCTGAGTAGAGAGATTACGTAATACTGTAGTCGTCACTAGCTCATTGAATATGACGATCTATAGTATTATATTATCGTGTATCTATACGTATTTATTTATTATTATTATTTATGTCATACTAGTCTGGCCCTTAATAAATTTAGTGTATTCAATACACAATAATCCATCAATTGTTGCGTATTTGATTTTCATGTCGTATTTTAACTTAATGCGATGTTTATTAAGAAATGTGACTTTAAATGTATTAAAATATTAGCAAAGTGCACTCATATTTATTTCAATTTGATGTTGATTTAAATTGCTGTCCCTACAAGATATTTAGACAGTGACATGCCCAGAGGTCTTGTTCTCAGGTGTACCACCTGTTGTGTTTACATGTGTATTATGTCAAAAATAGGAAATTGGTGATGAATATCACTATAGTATGGAATGCCATTTTTTAAATATAAAAATAACACTATTAATAAAACAGAGGTGTATACAGAACCAGAATATAATAAAGTTAAAAAAATTAATAACTTCCAAAAATAGCTTACAAATCTGTAAAGAGATAAATAAAGGTGGGTGTGATGCAGGCTAAAATTGTTTCCTCTCGATATATTGCTATAAAAAGATATATGATATTCAATGTGCAACCGTTACACGGCAGAAATAATTTCAGAAACAAAAATTTGTTAGTTTTAAAAGTACCTCGGTTGTCAATTATATATTCATGTATATTTTTGTAAAAAATCTTTTGTATATCTTTATTTCTCAAACTGACAGAGAAGTTACAAAGAAATGAACTGATTAAACTATCAGTTTCGATATTTGTTATGCCTGTTAGAAATAGTGAATGGTCTTTGTTTTCCTATGAACAGGTTGTAATGATTGAATTGATGCACCGGAACAATATTTCTAGCCATATATACTGATTAAAATTATATAATTTAAAAAGTAACAAGAGAATAGATTAAATAAATTTATTTCAATTACATAAACAATACATCTCATGTCTTTTTTAATTTGATGTTATTTATCAAAATTAGACTAAGTTGATTATATTGTATAGTTAATCAAATTAATGTTCTTTGATCTTCATATAAATATGAATAACGTGCTCATGTTTTGTTATGCACTAACCTTGCTAATAATTTCAAATTAACTAATTAGTTGATTGTTAGGGAAGCAATTAGAATTTGAATGTTGTTTTTCATTCCCATATTAAAGAATTGTCTCATTATTTGATAATGAAAATAGTTACTGTTATATAAGGACCGACAGAAGAAAATATCAAGTTGATATAAGGCGCCACTAATATATTACGCTCTCGCTGGTCGCTACATTAATGCCTGGATGCATTCATTGAAAAAATCCGTCAAACTGGAAATAGTAAATTGCTATGACTTTATGGGTATTACGACATAAAATAGGAGGAGCTAAAGTGTTTGTCAATAATGTCCAATGGAGCGATCAGATGATGTAATGTTGTATGCAATATACATATCCGGATAAATACAACCAAACATGAAATAAAACTTAAATGAATAATTACTAAACTAAAACAGTGATTTTTATTTCAAAGTTGGAAAGTAAAATAAAAGCTTGAATTGAATTCACTCTTATAATGATTTTTTAATTTCATTTAAAATAAAGATTAAAAAAAAAATGTATTTTATGATACTGATGGCTGATTAAAATTGTTTGTCATGCATTAGCTGTCAGTTGTAATATACAGGATGCAACCAATATACAGGATGTAACCAATATACAGGAAGAGCTCTTACTGTGAAGCCATCTATTTTGAGATGCCATTCAATGAAAATAACAAACTGACCATATTGTTACATAATAAGAATAAGAATTAAGATAAGAAATTAAATTTGATAGAAGGCAAGGATTTATATAATTAACACATTAAGTCACATTTCATTTATTTAGGCTACCTTGGGTCAGTTATCAATTATATAAAGAAAAAAATCAGTCTAATAAGTATTTACCAAAATAACGATATTGTGATGGGTATCATTTTAATTTATGAAATAATCAACTTTCTGTTTACATATTTATTTTCAATAAAATTTCTTTATTATTTCATCCCATTTTCCTTAATTTAACTTGTGCATATCCATATTTATACAATCTTATGTTAACGGCAAGTTACGTGTGTCGACCCTATTTAATTCAGCCAGCAGCCTGACGGATTTTTGTCACTAAGAGCGTTCAAGCCCTCATCCAGCGAAAGTGCCGATAGAGGGCGCAGTATTATTCAACTTAGTTATAATCGAATATTCTTCTACATATTTTTGGACAGGAAGTGCAGCTTTGGAAGAGCTCAGATCACATATATACTCCATTCATTATTGTATTTTTATTCAATAAAATATTTTTAAAAGTTGTTCTTCAATTTTCTATTTCATTAGTTAACGATTTTTTTTTATAGCGTCACGTGTTTTGTTGGTTATGCATGTTGTTTGTTGACATCCTAGTTTTAGTAATATTTTGATCTCGGGGTGAAATTTCATTGTATAACAAGCTTGCTTGCTGTATTTATCCTTTCTTATGAAAAGAATGTCATTATTCCTACAATGTAGGCACAATTTATGTGTTTTCATCCGTATTTTTAATATCGCACGCTTTGTTTACATCCGATATTTTTTTTTATTGACATGTACAAGGTTACATAATATAGTCTCTGATCCATTCATACACTTTGCTAATAAGTAATATTTTCTTTACAATAGTTTATTTTTGTTAATAAAATAGACGAATTATTGAATAAAGATTTATATAAATGAAACGATTAAAATTGATTGCTAAAAAAAAGTGTTATTATTAAATACCCGGATATGTTTGGATAAGAGAATAGCATTCGGGTCATATAGAAGTCATGTAGGTTCGTGTTATAAATAATATTTTCTTTTGAAAAGTTTATTTTTGTCAATGAAATGTTGAATTACAAGGATAAAACGAGTATATTATGGGTTGTGGATGTTTTTTTTTAAAGTTTGAACATGTGGTATATATATATATTTCATACATGCCAACCCTCGAGAGACTGAAAGCGGTTTGGGGGGGGGGGGGGGGGGGGATCTGAATTTTTTTTTCCAGAAAGACGCAAAATGGTGCATTCTGTTGTATTTTGGATATAAAATCTGTTCAGTCAAATCTTTAAATACCCGGTATAGTATGAAAAAAACATGGATAAATGGAAATTAACATTTTACATATATATATATTTGTCAGAGTTTTAAAAACACAGACTGTGACATAGGTATGAAATACAATTAAAAGATTACTTGCTGTAATCTAATCAAAATAGATGTCCGTCATTTCCAAGATACAATAAGCATGACATGTTTCAATAGTTAAGAGCCTGATATGTTGCAGATTTACAACGTGCTAAGAGGTCACCAGTTCGTTTCCATTCATGACAGTTAATGTGCCCTTGAACACATTTATTTTGCTGGTAAGAAGTCGGCAAAGAGTGTTTCTGACACCATGAACATCTTTGTAAACACCATCACTAGCGTGTCCCTCTTCACCTCTACCAAGCTGACTTCTCATGTCTGTTGTCATCTTTTTAACAATACTAAAGAGTGTTTCACAGAAACTGTTGCTGTGAGGTATTAGAAGGACATGCATGACGAGCTTGCACAAATTTAATTGGATACAGTTGTTTCCCTGTGGCAGGATCTTTGAGCCTTTATATCGCTACCCAGAAGGCATCCACACGATCACCTATTTCATATGCAGGTACTGAACCTGAGTCAAGTGCCTGATAATCAAAGAACTCGGAACACAAAGCCACACAAAGCCTCTCTGTCCTCAAGCGGTACGATTATTTTAAATACCGTTTTTGATTGGTTTAATGATAAAGAATTGACCAAGGGAACCAATTACGGAAAGGGCCTAAATAATCTGATTTGTACTCATGTATACGTTGTAGAAATCTACAAGAATAATCAACATATGAACAATTCACGATATATTTTTTTACATTTATTTTTTTTCTTAAATCGGTAGGAAAACATCTAAAATCGGTAGGCAGTAGAAGACTTGAAAATTCGGTAGACTACCGCGTAAATCAGTAGGGTTGGCATGTATGTATATTTGCATCATCAAGTAGTTCAATAAAAATATTGATTCAAATCTAATGAAAATGAAGTAAATTTATATTGATTAAAGAAGAAAAATTGAAATAAAGAAAAGTTACAAAACTAATGAGAAATGAAATAATATATTTTATGTAAGAGTATAGTTGGTCATTTTTTTTTGGTATAAAAAATCCAATAGGAAAATAAACCATTAATTAAAATTTTAACAGAAATAATACACCTTAAAACAGTAAAATATGTATACATTAAGGAAAGAAAATAGATCATATATATATATTCTTACATTGGAAATGAAGTTCTATTTTTAAAAGTTAATTTTTATTAGAAAATTATTTCTTTTTTAATTATAAAAAATAGTGAAAAATCAAGTTTGGAGAGCATATTTCAGGTTTGCTTATATAGTAATAGTATTAATGTTTAATATAAATATTAATTATTATGTTTTCTTATTTGATGTGTGTTTATATTGTTTAAAATTAATAATAAATATTCAGTATTATATTTTCATATTTCATGTGTAATTTTATAGTTTTAGAGTTTAATAATACATATTCATTAATTTGTTTTCGTATTTTATGTAATTCCATTTATGTAGAAAAAGCAAAAAAGAGAATCAAATTTACCTTTATTTACATGTGATTACCCTGATAATTCACCCTTAATGGAACCCCTTAATTCCTCTTAATTAGGAAGGACAGCATTCTTTGATATTATAAAATGTTGGCCTTGAGGGATACACGAAATCATAAAATTTTATTACTTTGGTAATTCATTACTTACAGCTCACTCCAATACAATATACACTTTAGCAGTAAACACAACAGGTGGTACGGTACACCTGAGGAAAGGGCCTCTAGACATGTAACTCTTGTGGGGACAACAAATGTGTTCTCTCTGAATTATAGAAAATTCAATTGTTTTACACTATTTCAACACATATTTTAATACAAGGCCTATAAAACAGATGTTTACAGAAGTGAATTCCATTTTTGTAAACGTATATTCATATGAATAATTTCTTAGCTCCGAGCTTTGCTTTCAGATGCATACAAATCGATGTTTAACACTGTATTAGCGATTATTTAAAAAAAATATCCATATACATATTTTTTTTTATCGAAAACAAGCCCCTAATAAATTACAGAGTTATCGAAGCGAATCATGATTAAGTTGGATATAATGTCGCACAATAGGCTACCCGATTTGTAAGGCTTGAAGTAATTTACCATATAACAATATGTTCGTAATGATGAACGGTAAGGCCACTAAAATGCATGAATCGCCTGTAAAATAAATAAACATAAATTATAATGTTGAATCTCCGTGAAAATATTAAACGTTTACATTTAAATCAACATCAAATTGAGAAATAAATATGAGTGCATAGTTCTAGATCCTGAAAAACAAAATCAAGAAATCAAATATACATAACTACTGTAAAATACACAACGATTGATGGATTATTGTGTATTGAATAGCTAAAGTTATTATCATCCAGAATGGTACAAATAAATAAACAATAATATAATACTATTATAGATTGTTCTTATATTTATCAGGGAATTATATAAACATTTGAAGAAAAAAAAAATCCTGTATTTATTGATCAATCTAATTAACTGACAAAATAGTGTTTACATGTAAATTGCATATTTCTGTTGGATCGGACAAGGGCACGTACGTTACGTATACATAGGGTTATGATTATTTGTTTTATATCATCAACAAAAATATTTATTGTTCATTAAGGTGCCTCATTACAATAATCAGAACTTTTAAAACACAATAACTTTGACGCTGTACATACACAATCCTGTGCTATAAAACAAGACATAAATAGCTTAATAGAGAGCGATAGTTTAATATATACTTAATTCATTTTTTAGTAAATAGTCTCAGCATAGGTATTACAAGGTTAATGTATTTCTCGCATGAAAAACAGGTAATAGTGACGTGACAACAGTATACGTATTCTGCACGTGTATCACACTTTGCTAATATTTTAATACATTTAAAGTCACATTTCTTAATAGTTATAATAATGAATAATAAACATCGCATTAAGTTAAAATACGACATGAAAATCAAATACGCAACAATTGATGGATTATTGTGTATTGAATACACTAAATTTATTAAGGGCCAGACTAGTATGACATAAATAATAATAATAAATAAATACGTATAGATACACGATAATATAATACTATAGATCGTCATATTCAATGAGCTAGTGACGACTACAGTATTACGTAATCTCTCTACTCAGCGGGTGATTTAGATGACCGTGCGATTTAACTGGTAAAATGCAAATTTAAAAGGAAAAACGCTAAAATCCCGCGACAATGCAAATTTAAAAGGAAAAACGCAAATATAAAAGGAAAAACGCTAAAATCCCACGACAATGCAAATTTAAAAGGAAAAACGCAAATATAAAAGGAAAAACGCTAAAATCCCACGACAATGCAAATTTAAAAGGAAAAACGCAAATATAAAAGGAAAAACGCTAAAATCCCACGACAATGCAAATTTAAAAGGAAAAACGCTAAAATCCCACGACAATGCAAATTTAAAAGGAAAAACGCAAATATAAAAGGAAAAACGCTAAAATCCCACGACAATGCAAATTTAAAAGGAAAAACGCTAAAATCCCGCGACAATGCAAATTTAAAAGGAAAAACGCAAATATAAAAGGAAAAACGCTAAAATGCCACGACAATGCAAATTTAAAAGGTAAAACGCAAATATAACAAGAAAATTCGCTAATTTAACTGGTAAACGCTAATATAACTGGTAATCTTTAATTATTTGCATTTTACCGGGGATATTTGCATTTTCTATTTCCTAGTGACACTTAAAAAGGTTCAATAATTTATTTTATTAAACAATGTGAAGACACTTAAAAAGGTTCAATAATTCATTTTATTAAATAATGTGAAGACACTTAAAAAAGTTCAATAATTTATTTTATTCAACAATGTGAAGACACTTAAAAAGGTTCAATAATTCATTTTATTAAATAATGTGAAGACACTTAAAAAGATTCAATAATTTATTTTTATTAAACAATGTGAAGACACATAAAAAGGTTCAATAATTTATTTTTATTAAACAATGTGAAGACACTTAAAAAGGTTCAATAATTTATCTTTATTAAACAATGTGAAGACACTTAAAGAGCTTCAAATAATTTATCTTAATTAACAATGTGAAGACCCTTAAAAAGGTTCAATAATTCATTTTTATTAAACAATGTGAAGACACTTAAAAAGGTTCAATAATTTATTTTATTAATCAATGTGAAGATACTTAAAGAGGTTTAAATAATTAATTTTATTAAACAATGTGAAGACACTTAAAAAGGTTCAATGATTTATTTCATTAAACAATGTGAAGACATTTAAAAAGGTTCAATAATCTATTTCATTAAAAAATGTGAAGACACTTAAAAAGGTTCAATAATTCATTTTATTAAACAATGTGAAGACACTTAAAAAGGTTCAATGATTTATTTCATTAAACAATGTGAAGACATTTAAAAAGGTTCAATAATCTATTTCATTAAAAAATGTGAAGACACTTAAAAAGGTTCAATAATTCATTTTATTAAACAATGTGAAGACACTTAAAAAGGTTCAATAATTCATTTTTATTAAACAATGTGAAGACACATAAAAAGGTTCAATAATTTATTTTTATTAAACAATGTGAAGACACATAAAAAGGTTCAATAATTTATTTTATTAAACAATGTGAAGACACATAAAAAGGTTCAAATAATTTATGCTCCATTCTAGATACTGTATAGTTTTACAACAAATATTACTAATAAAATAAATCAACTTACTCCTCTGGGAGTTGATAACCACCTGACTGGAAATCATCTTTATAGTTAGCATTGGCAAATAACTCCATAAATAATTCTTCGTGATTCCTGAAAAAAAAAGTCAGATTAGAATTAATACTACAGGATATATTATTCAGATTATTGATTTGTTTGGTTTATGGTGCTTAACGCTACTTTCAACAAATTTCAGTTATATCGTGGCGGTCAGTTTTATTGGTGGAGGAAACCAGAGTGCCCCGAGAAAACCACTGACCTGTCGAAAGTAACTGACAAACTTTATCACAAAATGTTGAATTGAGTATACCTCGCCATGAACGGGGTTCGAACTCACAACTTTAGTGGTGATATGCACTGATTGCACAGGTAGTTGCAAATCCAAGAGATAATTGAAGAATAGAGAATAATATTATACAAGACTTAAAAACAAGTGTAAGATTTAGGATCACAGAGCATTTGTTGCTTGTTTTGAGCAGAGTACAGCCCAAAATTGATACAGGTATTTGTGAAAATTAGACTTGTTACAAGTCTCTTTCTTATCAAGGAACTAGAACCCAATAGACTCTGGGATATTAATTTGTACAAAATAGAATTTTCATTTCACAATGCTCCTAAATATCAAATACAATTACGTTTCTATCACTGCTTCTTAGAACAATCTAATTTCTTAAAAATTGTCCACATTGCAATATATATGAAACTTTGGATGCACAGTTCCACAATGAACAAATCACAGGACCTTCTTTTTCTTTTGACAAGCACAAATTACCATACCACACTGATACTACACAACAAATATTTCAGCATTGTCAGATTTCTACTACTAGAAGTGTTATATATACCATATTTTTACATAATTTAAATATTGGTGAAAGTCTTTTATGATGCTGATTCCATTGCTATTGCATAATTGTAAAATGACGTGTTCAAAATGAATTCGTTGTTTTCGGAATTTAAGTCTTGTCTACAGAACTTACTCTCTATAATTTAAGACTCGTCTACGGAACTTACTCTCTATAATTTAAGATTCGTCTACAGAACTTACTCTATAATTTAAGACTTGTCTACAGAACTTACTCTATAATTTAAGACTTGTCTACAGAACTTACTCTATAATTTAAGACTCGTCTACAGAACTTACTCTATAATTTAAGACTCATCTACAGAACTTACTCTATAATTTAAGACTCGTCTACAGAACTTACTCTATAATTTAAGACTCGTCTACAGAACTTACTCTATAATTTAAGACTCGTCTACAGAACTTACTCTATAATTTAAGACTCGTCTACAGAACTTACTCTATAATTTAAGACTCGTCTACAGAACTTACTCTATAATTTAAGTCTTGTCTACAGAACATACTCTATAATTTAAGACTTGTCTACAGAACTTACTCTATAATTTAAGACTCGTCTACAGAACTTACTCTATAATTTAAGACTTGTCTACAGAACATACTCTATAATTTAAGACTCGTCTACAGAACATACTCTATAATTTAAGTCTTGTCTACAGAACATACTCTATAATTTAAGACTCGTCTACAGAACTTACTCTATAATTTAAGACTCGTCTACAGAACTTACTCTATAATTTAAGTCTTGTCTACAGAACATACTCTATAATTTAAGACTTGTCTACAGAACTTACTCTCTATAATTTAAGATTCGTCTACAGAACATACTCTATAATTTAAGTCTTGTCTACAGAACATACTCTATAATTTAAGTCTTGTCTACAGAACTTACTCTATAATTTAAGTCTTGTCTACAGAACATACTCTATAATTTAAGTCTTGTCTACAGAACTTTCTCTATAATTTAAGTCTTGTCTACAGAACTTACTCTATAATTTAAGTCTTGTCTACAGAACTTACTCTATAATTTAAGATTTGTCTACGGAACTTACTCTCTATAATTTAAGATTCGTCTACAGAACATACTCTATAATTTAAGTCTTGTCTACAGAACATACTCTATAATTTAAGTCTTGTCTACAGAACATACTCTATAATTTAAGTCTTGTCTACAGAACATACTCTATAATTTAAGTCTTGTCTACAGAACTTACTCTATAATTTAAGTCTTGTCTACAGAACATACTCTATAATTTAAGTCTTGTCTACAGAACATACTCTATAATTTAAGTCTTGTCTACAGAACTTACTCTATAACTTAAGTCTTGTCTACAGAACTTACTCTATAATTTAAGTCTTGTCTACAGAACATACTCTATAATTTAAGTCTTGTCTACAGAACTTACTCTATAATTTAAGTCTTGTCTACAGAACATACTCTATAATTTAAGTCTTGTCTACAGAACTTACTCTATAATTTAAGTCTTGTCTACAGAACATACTCTATAATTTAAGTCTTGTCTACAGAACTTACTCTATAATTTAAGTCTTGTCTACAGAACATACTCTATAATTTAAGTCTTGTCTACAGAACATACTCTATAATTTAAGTCTTGTCAACAGAACTTACTCTATAATTTAAGTCTTGTCTACAGAACTTACTCTATAATTTAAGTCTTGTCTACAGAACATACTCTATAATTTAAGTCTTGTATACAGAACTTACTCTATAATTTAAGTCTTGTCTACAGAACATACTCTATAATTTAAGTCTTGTCTACAGAACATACTCTATAATTTAAGTCTTGTCTACAGAACTTACTCTATAATTTAAGTCTTGTCTACAGAACTTACTCTATAATTTAAGTCTTGTCTACAGAACATACTCTATAATTTAAGACTTGTCTACAGAACATACTCTATAATTTAAGACTTGTCTACAGAACATACTCTATAATTTAAGTCTTGTCTACAGAACTTACTCTATAATTTAAGTCTTGTCTACAGAACATACTCTATAATTTAAGTCTTGTCTACAGAACTTACTCTATAATTTAAGTCTTGTCTACAGAACATACTCTATAATTTAAGTCTTGTCTACAGAACATACTCTATAATTTAAGACTCGTCTACAGAACTTACTCTATAATTTAAGTCTTGTCTACAGAACATACTCTATAATTTAAGACTTGTCTACAGAACTTACTCTATAATTTAAGACTCGTCTACAGAACTTACTCTATAATTTAAGACTTGTCTACAGAACATACTCTATAATTTAAGACTCGTCTACAGAACATACTCTATAATTTAAGTCTTGTCTACAGAACATACTCTATAATTTAAGACTCGTCTACAGAACTTACTCTATAATTTAAGACTCGTCTACAGAACATACTCTATAATTTAAGACTTGTCTACAGAACTTACTCTCTATAATTTAAGATTCGTCTACAGAACATACTCTATAATTTAAGTCTTGTCTACAGAACATACTCTATAATTTAAGTCTTGTCTACAGAACTTACTCTATAATTTAAGTCTTGTCTACAGAACATACTCTATAATTTAAGTCTTGTCTACAGAACTTTCTCTATAATTTAAGTCTTGTCTACAGAACTTACTCTATAATTTAAGTCTTGTCTACAGAACATACTCTATAATTTAAGATTTGTCTACGGAACTTACTCTCTATAATTTAAGATTCGTCTACAGAACATACTCTATAATTTAAGTCTTGTCTACAGAACATACTCTATAATTTAAGTCTTGTCTACAGAACATACTCTATAATTTAAGTCTTGTCTACAGAACATACTCTATAATTTAAGTCTTGTCTACAGAACTTACTCTATAATTTAAGTCTTGTCTACAGAACATACTCTATAATTTAAGTCTTGTCTACAGAACATACTCTATAATTTAAGTCTTGTCTACAGAACTTACTCTATAATTTAAGTCTTGTCTACAGAACTTACTCTATAATTTAAGTCTCGTCTACAGAACTTACTCTATAATTTAAGTCTTGTCTACAGAACATACTCTATAATTTAAGACTTGTCTACAGAACATACTCTATAATTTAAGACTTGTCTACAGAACATACTCTATAATTTAAGTCTTGTCTACAGAACTTACTCTATAATTTAAGTCTTGTCTACAGAACATACTCTATAATTTAAGTCTTGTCTACAGAACTTACTCTATAATTTAAGTCTTGTCTACAGAACATACTCTATAATTTAAGTCTTGTCTACAGAACATACTCTATAATTTAAGACTCGTCTACAGAACTTACTCTATAATTTAAGACTCGTCTGACTCGTGTTTTTTAGGCAACATGGCGTCCGCCATTTTCAATTACCGCAGTAAATGAAGTGCAGCAAATGTAAATATTCAAATGTATGTAAAAATAATAATTGTTCGCAACCAATTAATCAATTCAAATAAAAAAATTTAAATAAAATATTATTGCAAATTTAAATAATATTTTTATTACACCTATGGTTGACCCAACGTCCAACCCGTTCGATAAATTTGCACACACTGACGAGTTACACCTGTTACGCACGCATCTCATATGAGACCGGAAGTGGTATGACGACTTAGAATTAAGACTCGTCTACAGAACTTACTCTTTATACTTTCTTTTGATATCATATTCATTACCAAAGACCATCATCAACAGGAATGGGTTCTGTACAAGTGATAGAGTTTCTGAGTCAATGGCAATGAGTCGTAATGAGTTATCAACTCCCTTTCTTTTGTCTTCTAAAGATTGCTTCAACATATCAGGATTTTCAAGAATTTTTTTAACTTTATAATAAGCTCCTGAAAACAAAGCACAAAATAAATCAGTTATAGAATGTCCTACTGAGTGTATAGTATCAATTTCCTCACCCCTTGGATAAAGTATACGCGCTATTCCCACAAAATTGTTTTTCATTGCTGAAGTAAATTGTCCATTTATCGATATACATCCGTGTCTTGGCAGTATTTTAAATGTATTTCATAATAAAATATATAGACCGAATCCTTAAAAGATACTACAACAGCGATAAATACAGGTACCTATAAAAAAATATATAATCCACATTTCACATTTTCCGAAACTACTTTTCTTAGAATTAGTGTTTTCAGGCTGATATTCTTTAATGTTTTGTATTTTGTTTAATATCTGTGATCAAAATCCATCAAATCATGTAAAGTAGTTTAATTTTTTGCTAAAGATACATATGTATGCATTCTATTATGTTTACTGTAACCAAGTATTTAGTTCTTATTTAGTGACGTTGATTGACAAATAAAACTATCTCTCCTCTTTTAAGTTCATCCCATGACTTTGATTGACAAATAAAACAGTTTCTCCTCTTTTACGGCCATCATATGACTTTGATTGACAAATAAAACAGTCTCTCCTCTTTTAAGTCCATCCCATGACTTTGACTGACAAATAAAACTGTCTCTCCTCTTTTAAGTCCATCCCATGACTTTGATTGACAAATAAAACTGTCTCTCCTCTTTTAAGTCCATCCCATCACTTTGATTGACAAATAAAAAGTCTCTCCTCTTTTAAGTCCATCCCATGACTTTGATTGACAAATAAAACTGTCTCTCCTCTTTTAAGTCCATCCCATGACTTTGATTGACAAATAAAACTGTCTCTCCTCTTTTAAGTCCATCCCATGACTTTGATTGACAAATAAAACTGTCTCTCCACTTTTAAGTCCATCCCATGACTTTGATTGACAAATAAAACTGTCTACTCTTTTAAGGCCACCCACTGACTTTGATTGACAAATAAAACTGTCTCTCCTCTTTTAAGGCCACCCCATGACTTTGATTGACAAATAAAACTGTCTCTCCTCTTTTAAGTCCATCCCATGACTTTGATTGACAAATAAAAAGTCTCTCCTCTTTTAAGTCCATCCCATCACTTTGATTGACAAATACAACTGTCTCTCCTCTTTTAAATCCATCCCATCACTTTGATTGACAAATAAAACTGTCTCTACTCTTTTAAGGCCATCCCATGACTTTGATTGACAAATAAAACAGTCTCTCCTCTTTTAAGTCCACCTCATGACTTTGATTGACAAATAAAACTGTCTCTCCTCTTTTAAAGCTACCCCATGACTTTGATTGACAAATAAAACTGTCTCTCCTCTTTTAAGTCCATCCCATGACTTTGATTGACAAATAAAACTGTCTCTCCTCTTTTAAGTCCACCCCATGACTTTGATTGAAAAAATAAAACTGTCTCTCCTCTTTTAAGTCCACCCCATGACTTTGATTGAAAAAATAAAACAGTCTTTTAAGTTCATCCCATGACTTTGATTGACAAATAAAACTGTCTCTCCTCTTTAAGTCCATCCCATGACTTTGATTGACAAATAAAACTGTCACTCCTCTTTTAAGTCCATCCCATGACTGATTGACAAATAAAACTGTCTCTCCTCTTTTAAGGCCACCCAATGACTTTGTTTGAAAAAATAAAACAGTCTTTTAAGTCAATCCCATGACTTTGATTGACAAATAAAGCAGTCTCTCCTCTTTTAAGCCCCCCCCCCCCCCTTATTTACTATGAAATAGTGGTTTATACAATAAAGATACTGTATTATCAATCAAGATGTCCATAGCATTCTGTACAATTAAAGTGCAATTCTAAATATACAATGGATTAATGTTCATTGGTCATTGATTATGATTATGGCCTTATGACGAGGTGGTCTCTCTTGAGTGAGACAATTTAGTACTATTTTCCTATCTTAATGCATCTGTAATCTGACCTGATAGGAGAGGTGACCTTTGATAGGAGAGGTGACCTTTGATAGGAGATGTGACCTTTGATAGGAGAGGTGACCTTTGATAGGAGATGTGACCTTTGATAGGAGAGGTGACCTTTGATAGGAGAGGTGACCTTTGATAGGAGAGGTGACCTTTGATAGATGTGACCTTTGATAGGAGAGGTGACCTTTGATAGGAGATGTGACCTTTGATAGGAAAGGTGACCTTTGATAGGAGATGTGACCTTTGATAGGAGAGGTGACCTTTGATAGGAGATGTGACCTTTGATAGGAGAGGTGACCTTTGATAGGAGAGGTGACCTTTGATAGGAGTGGTCTTATAAGAGGGGGGACTACTGTATCGGTATCAATGTAATATGTCAGTTCTAAACAAATGTTTTATTACCTCCACTCTTCAGTTTTTTCATGGCAGGATTTTTCTCTAATGATTGTGTTGCTCTCCTATGTTTCAATCCCCGTTCAGTATCTTTTTCTTCAGTATTATAACTGCCATATCCTCTCTCTTTAGTGTAGCTACGTCTCTGCCGATCACTGATGTCTTTTTCAGTAACCTCCGTCCATTGTTGTCCTACTGATGTTCTAAAGTCATAAAATTCACCATCCAACTCATAAAATGCATTATGTTTAGAATATTTGACTTGTCGAGCGAGTGTCTCGTCTGCCTCAATATACTTCCTCCTCTTGGCTGGATCTAACAGTGTTTGTCTTGTATCTTCTGTCATCTTAAATATTTCTCTAAAGTATCTTGTTTTAGCCAGTCTACAAGCTGTTGGACTAAACAGTACTTTACGTACTTCTTTATCTTCTGTAGTTAAATCTTCCTTTGCTTTAAATAATACTTTTGGAATTGTTTCTTCTTCCTTTGGTGGCTCAGGCTGTTTTGGTGGTAGTACTTCATCAATAACTTTAAGTCTAGTTTCCATTGTTGCCATTGGTAACGATGTAGAAGGAACTTGTTCATCTACTGGTTCAACCATACTGTCTATTTCATTAGTGTAGATATATATAGGGTCTGTTGTAGGCTGCAAAAAAATATTCAAATTTTAATATATATGAAATATTAAAATATTACACAAAAACATCTTTTGACAACTCAATTTTTAAATCACAATTAATAAATCCTTATATTAACACTTTTTGATTTAGCTCTAAAATTTTGAACTTCCAATAACCATTTTCAACAATTGCAATTTTTCAACAACAAAAAAAGCAAAAACAAAAAACAAACGAAATGTAAAGGAAATGATCTCCCTCTCTCCTACCCTTTCTATGTACATTTTTAGAGTAAAAAGTTGACAATTCCTATTATGTGTGAAATATAAAAAAAAGTTTATTTGGAGTCAAACAGACTTCAGTTCTACCATTTCTGGTACACTCAATGCTATAAATACAAATAGTTTTACTGAAACAACTTGTATATATTTATGACATTTACAATACAAAGGGAGACAATAAGTGTAATATCTTTAGGTTGAACTGTATATGAGTGAGTGGTTGTTGGTTAATGCTAGGTGGAGCAATTTATCAGCTATTTAATGGTGAGAACAAATTATTATTTATGGTATGAAGTAAATACAAAACTATTTTATATATCCATGGCAACCAACATCTCTATACTTACATACATTCGTGTGATCTCTTGTCGAACTTTTTTCAATGATTTAACAATATTTTTTCTGTAATTACTCTCAAATTCGCCCTCAATTTCTGGCTTAAGACCTGTAGAAAAATATATTTCTTGGTTATAGTGATACAATACACAAACAATGTTGGGTACTGGAGAGAGTTCTTATATCCTGGGCTCAACCCTAAGAACTGCCCAGCGTGGTTCATGACTGGGCTCAACCCTAAGAACTGCCCAGCGTGGTTCATGACTGGGCTCAACCCTAAGAACTGCCCAGCGTGGTTCATGACTGGGCTCAACCCTAAGGACTGCCCAGCGTGGTTCATGACTGGGTTCAATCCTAAGAACTGCCCAGCGCGGTTCATGACTGGGCTCAACCCTAAGAACTGTCCAGCGTGGTTCATGACTGGGCTCAACCCTAAGAACTGTCCAGCGTGGTTCATGACTGGGCTCAACCCTAAGAACTGTCCAGCGTGGTTCATGACTGGGCTCAACCCTAAGAACTGTCCAGCGTGGTTCATGAATAGGAATCAAAAGTACAATATAGGTGGAGATAGACATTGTTTGTTCACGTAGATGTAAATCACATACACAATGTGATCACAGACATGGCGATCTCTAGATGTCCACAGAAGTTACTGCTCCATGCAGAATACAGTTGAGTATGTCATCTTGTCATCTGTGTTTTTGAAGAACAAGATGAAAATAAATTGTGGATTTTAATTCTGGGTTAGGGTTAGGGTGTTTAATGCCACTTTCAATGATATTTAAAAAAAAGAAAAGTGCTTATTAATGTTACACTGTGATATGGAGAATGTGTTTACAATCAAAGAGAGACAACTCTAAACAACAACAAAAATGTTATTATCTGTTCTTAAAATTTTAGTTTTTGTTGTTATAAATGGTTTACATGTCAAGTACCTAACCTCTGCCTCACCTGAGTTTTTGTTGTTATAAATGGTTTACATGTCAAGTACCTAACCTCTGCCTCACCTGAGTTTTTGTTGTTATAAATGGTTTACATGTCAAGTACCTAACCTCTGCCTCACCTGAGTTTTTGTTGTTATAAATGGTTTACATGTCAAGTACCTAACCTCTGCCTCACCTGAGTTTGTGTTGTTATAAATGTTTTACATGTCAAGTACCTAACCTCTGCCTCACCTGAGTTTTTGTTGTTATAAATGGTTTACATGTCAAGTACCTAACCTCTGCCTCACCTGAGTTTTTGTTGTTATAAATGGTTTACATGTCAAGTACCTATCCTCTGCCTCACCTGAGTTTTTGTTGTTATAAATGGTTTACATGTCAAGTATCTAACCTCTGCCTCACCTGAGTTTGTTCACCTCTGATCTACTTACCTTTAATATACAGTGCAGTCACTATTTTCAAGAAATATAAATATATTTGTTACATACAGTAGAGTTCGTTTATAACGAACAGGCTTATAACAAAATCAGGCTTATAGCGAAGTAAAGATAAATCCCCAGTCCCATCTCTATTTAAACAATGTATTTCTGAAGGGCTATTACGATTTTTTTATGACGAAATCAGGCTTATAACGAAGAGAATTTTAAACCCAAACAACGTTTTTATTACTCAAAATTGACATGATATAACAAAGAAAATTGCTGAACAATCAAATCGTTTACCTGTCTTCCGTTACGCACGAACGATCACATATTAGAATGGTCAAGTGCATTTGATACTTCCGTTATTGATAATTGAAAAATCAATAATCCCACCTTTGATGTTGTTAATGATGTCAATCAAGACTTTTCTTTAAATATTCAAACAATAAAATGGGTATTAATGATGTGATTAACAAGTTGTCAATTAATAACACACACGCTAATTTATTGCATTAAAAATTAATAAAACGTAATCTAAATTTTAATGAAAGGATGCACAAGCTAAAGAAATTAAAAACAAAGTCATGTGTGAGATTAATTCATTTGCTATTGTTTATTTTTTCTTTGATGATAGACTCTTTAATTAAACAACAAACTGCGTGGTCTCAAGGTTCATCTAAATACCAAAAACAAAAGAAATGTACTCGTTCTGAAATTTCGATTAACCTGAGTTTTTATGTGTATATAATACCAAAAAGAAACAATTATTCTTCAAATTCAAAAAAAAAAAAAAAAAAGGAAAATGGCTACAATCTTAAAATTGACCATTAAAAATATATATCCAAATTATCAGCATTATACCGATATCGATCCAAGCGTTAATACCCGACCTCATATTTCCTGTTTATAAAATACATCGTGAACAAAGTTGAAAAAATGTTTCTAAGGAACATTTGAAGATACCAAAGAGGTATTCAGAAGCCGTAGTCTTTGAGAACTGTCTAAAGGATTAAATATTGTTTTACGATAAAGGCCCACTTTACTGTGCATCAGTTATCATAGCGTAATGAAACTGCCCGGGTCAGAACCAGATTTTTTTCTGTCTAATATTACGCGACCTCGGTGGCTCGAACTACCGATTGCTAGAACAGATTTTGACAGTCCCTTCGAGTTTGAGCCAGCGAAGTTCTACTGTACGATTTTCAAAAGGAGAGGTAATTCTACATTGTTTCTCTTATAACGAACGATGCCTATAACCAACTAAGATCGAGAGTCCCCTGGACTTCGCTATAAACGAACTCTACTGTATATATTATTTAAATTAAAAACCATTTCTAACTTTTTTTTAAATTTTAACATAGCATGATACAGGTAAATTTACACTACCTTTGAATTCAGGTCTCTGTGTAGGTTTCTGATGCCAGCATCTCGTCATCATCTTAGTTAGAAACATTGGACAATCTTTGGGTATCTGTATAAAATCTGGTCTCTGACCACTCAAAACAGAAGATCTTACCAATTCTTCTGAAGCACCTGAAACAAAATATACAAATCTTTCTTTATCCTAATCTAAATTTATTAAATACTCAAAAAATCAGATCTGAACATATTTCATTTGTTTACGAAATTCAACATATTATACCATCATTCTGCTATGCTCTGTTAGAAAAATGAAAACAAATTCTACACTTCCGAAAAATATCCAAACATCGCTTATAATGCCTTATGAATTAACCTATTATTCTTCAGTATTTTTTTTTTCTAAAACTCATCTCTATGTAAATGTATTTAATATTTTTAGTTATTTCATTCAATTACAGGTACATGTAGTTTCACATAACTTTCATCTTTTTATCAGAAACAATGAACACTACCAATAATTTGAATACCTACTTTTATATGGAGTTTCTCCTGATAATAACTCCCAGATAATAATACCAAAACTATAGATATCATAATATCTATCTGATGGTAAGTTTACATTACTCCAGACTTCAGGAGGAACATGTGTAACAGTACATCTCCTAGCTGAACTCTGACCTCCACCACCTCTTGTCACAGTCATTGTAATGGTCTTCCATTCTGACAAACCAAAGTCTGAAATCTGTAATACAAAAAAGTATAAGAATTTAGTTCTTGGGTTTCCATGTTAGATTAATATCATATGTCAGTGGCCATCTTGGATTTCCAATCGACATGGGAAAAAAACTTTAACTTTGAAGAACATCATTTAAGGAATATTTTAGCCAAGTCTCCTTTTAACAAGTCCAGTGGTTTCAGAAACGAAAATATATTTGAATAATATTTATCTATTAGTCCATTGTAAAACTTTATAGTACTGTGGGGGCCATCATGGATTTTCGATTGACATAAAATATATTAACTTTGTAAGGGATCATTGAATGATCATTCATTTATCATTTAGATGCAATTAATTTTGTCTTTCTGAGAAATGCAATTAGTGTTTAACATTATACTATTTCCTGCATTGCATGGCATCTAGAATGACATATTGGCACAAAAAAAATATATTTTGCAAAGGTGCACCACAAGATCATTCACATCATATTAAATTTCAAACCACTGATTAATTTTTTAACAATAGATTTTTGAGTTTGAGGCTCAACCAATCAAATTGTATTATTGACTTCCATGTTCAAATTTGAATCTGCATCAAAATGACAAAAACTTATTCTGGCACCAAAGGAACATTCCTCCAAAGATTGTGTTATTTTGGCCTAATTGTTTCAAAGAAGATGTTAAAGTATGAAAATGCAGTGGCCAATGGTTGGAAACTGATGACAACAGACTACATGGTCTGTGGCCAATGGTTGGAAACTGATGACAATAGACTACATGGTCTGTGGCCAATGGTTGGAAACTGATGACAATAGACTACATGGTCTGTGGCCAATGGTTGGAAACTGATGACAATAGTCTACATGGTCTGTGGCCAATGGTTGGAAACTGATGACAATAGACTACATGGTCTGTGGCCAATGGTTGGAAACTGATGACAATAGTCTACATGGTCTGTGGCCAATGGTTGGAAACTGATGACAATAGTCTACATGGTCTGTGGCCAATGGTTGGAAACTGATGACAATAGACTACATGGTCTGTGGCCAATGGTTGGAAACTGATGACAATAGTCTACATGGTCTGTGGCCAATGGTTGGAAACTGATGACAATAGTCTACATGGTCTGTGGCCAATGGTTGGAAACTGATGACAATAGACTACATGGTCTGTGGCCAATGGTTGGAAACTGATGACAATAGACTACATGGTCTGTGGCCAATGGTTGGAAACTGATGACAATAGTCTACATGGTCTGTGGCCAATGGCTGGAAACTGATGACAATAGACTACATGGTCTGTGGCCAATGGCTGGAAACTGATGACAATAGACTACATGGTCATTGGCCAATGGTTGGAAACTGATGACAACAGACTACATGGTCATTGGCCAATGGTTGGAAACTGATGACAATAGACTACATGGTCTGTGGCCAATGGCTGGAAACTGATGACAACAGACTACATGGTCATTGGCCAATGGTTGGAAACTGATGACAATAGACTACATGGTCTGTGGCCAATGGCTGGAAACTGATGACAACAGACTACATGGTCTGTGGCCAATGGTTGGAAACTGATGACAATAGACTACATGGTCATTGGCCAATGGTTGGAAACTGATGACAATAGACTACATGGTCTGTGGCCAATGGTTGGAAACTGATGACAATAGACTACATGGTCTGTGGTCAATGGTTGGAAACTGATGACAATAGACTACATGGTCATTGGCCAATGGTTGGAAACTGATGACAATAGACTACATGGTCTGTGGCCAATGGTTGGAAACTGATGACAATAGACTACATGGTCTGTGGCCAATGGTTGGAAACTGATGACAATAGTCTACATGGTCTGTGGCCAATGGTTGGAAACTGATGACAATAGTCTACATGGTCTGTGGCCAATGGTTGGAAACTGATGACAATAGACTACATGGTCTGTGGCCAATGGCTGGAAACTGATGACAATAGACTACATGGTCTGTGGCCAATGGTTGGAAACTGATGACAACAGACTACATGGTCTGTGGCCAATGGTTGGAAACTGATGACAATAGACTACATGGTCTGTGGCCAATGGCTGGAAACTGATGACAATAGTCTACATGGTCTGTGGCCAATGGTTGGAAACTGATGACAATAGTCTACATGGTCTGTGGCCAATGGTTGGAAACTGATGACAATAGACTACATGGTCTGTGGCCAATGGCTGGAAACTGATGACAATAGTCTACATGGTCTGTGGCCAATGGTTGGAAACTGATGACAATAGACTACATGGTCTGTGACCAATGGTTGGAAACTGATGACAATAGTCTACATGGTCTGTGGCCAATGGTTGGAAACTGATGACAATAGACTACATGGTCTGTGGCCAATGGTTGGAAACTGATGACAACAGACTATATGGTTTTTTGGTTGGAAACTGATGACAATAGACTACATGGTCTGTGGCCAATGGCTGGAAACTGATAACAATAGACTACATGGTTTTTTGGTTGGAAACTGATGACAATAGACTACATGGTCTGTGGCCAATGGTTGGAAACTGATGACAATAGTCTACATGGTCTGTGGCCAATGGTTGGAAACTGATGACAATAGACTACATGGTCTGTGGCCAATGGTTGGAAACTGATGACAATAGACTACATGGTCTGTGGCCAATGGCTGGAAACTGATGACAATAGACTACATGGTCTGTGGCCAATGGTTGGAAACTGATGACAATAGACTACATGGTCTGTGGCCAATGGCTGGAAACTGATGACAATAGACTACATGGTCTGTGGCCAATGGTTGGAAACTGATGACAATAGACTACATGGTCAGTGTCCAATGGTTGTAAACTGATGACAATAGACTACATGGTCTGTGGCCAATGGTTGGAAACTGATGACAATAGACTACATGGTCTGTGGCCAATGGCTGGAAACTGATGACAATAGACTACATGGTCTGTGGCCAATGGCTGGAAACTGATGACAATAGACTACATGGTCTGTGGCCAATGGCTGGAAACTGATGACAATAGACTACATGGTCTGTGGCCAATGGTTGGAAACTGATGACAATAGTCTACATGGTCTGTGGCCAATGGTTGGAAACTGATGACAATAGACTACATGGTCTGTGGCCAATGGTTGGAAACTGATGACAATAGACTACATGGTCTGTGGCCAATGGCTGGAAACTGATGACAATAGACTACATGGTCTGTGGCCAATGGTTGGAAACTGATGACAATAGTCTACATGGTCTGTGGCCAATGGTTGGAAACTGATGACAATAGACTACATGGTCTGTGGCCAATGGCTGGAAACTGATGACAATAGACTACATGGTCTGTGGCCAATGGTTGGAAACTGATGACAATAGACTACATGGTCTGTGGCCAATGGCTGGAAACTGATGACAATAGACTACATGGTCTGTGGCCAATGGTTGGAAACTGATGACAATAGACTACATGGTCTTTTGGTTTTTCTTTGATTGATTGTTTGTTGTATAGTGTCCTGTGGAGAACATTTTATGCATATTCAGGACATGCACAAGTTAAAACAATATATGATTATAATCTAATGATTATGGAGTCTCCCAAACCGGCCACTGACAACAGGTTTAAAAAATAAATCAAAAGCTACCTTTGAAATCGAACAATGTTGAATTTTTGCAGTATTGTTGCGACCATTTTGAAAATGGAGACCGGTAGAAATTTTTCGATGTCAGGAATCAATTCAGGACGTTGAAATTGAACAATATTGAATTTGTTCGGTATTGTGGTGGCCATTTTGAAAATGGCGACCGGTAGAAAATTTTCGATATCAGGAATCAATTCGGGACATCATAATCTACCCACAATGAAATGTCGTTGAAATCGGATAATGTTGAATTTGTGCGGTATTGTGGTGGCCATTTTGAAAATGGAGACCGGTAGAAAATTTTCAATGTCAGGAATCAATTCGGGACATCATTATCTACCCACATATCAACTTTTGATGATATCGGACAATGTTGAATTTTTGCAGTATTGTGGTGGCCATTTTGAAAATGGCAACCGGTAGAAAATTTTCGATATCAGGAATCAATTCGGGACAACATAATCTACCCACAATGAAATGTCGTTGAAATCGGACAATGTTGAATTTGTGCGGTATTGTGGCGGCCATTTTGAAAATGGTGACCGGTAGAAATTTTTCAATGTCAGGAATCAATTCGGGACATCACATATCAAATTTTGATGATATCGGACAATGTTGAATTTTTGCAGTATTGTGGTGGCCATTTTGAAAATGGCGACTGGTAGAAATTTTTAAATGTCGGGACATCACTATCTACCCACATATAAAATTTTGATGATATCGGACAATGTTGAATTTTTCCCGCCCATTTTTAATGCCGTGTTTTAGCAGCCATTTTGAAAATGGTAGACATCTCGAAAATTTTGAAAATGCAGAATTGCTCCTCTAATGGTGACCTATTACTATGTCAAATTTTATGTCTCTATCATTATTCATTTAGAAGTTATCAACATTAATGTACAAAATTTCAACTTTCCCATAGGATTCTATAGTAACCCCCACCCCCTTTGAACCCCTCAAAATATGACTTTGACCTCCTTTACCACAAAACTGAAAACGTTAGGACCAACTAGAAACATATATATTTAACTCCACCAAGTTTCATGAAATTCTATCCAGTACATTGTAGTTCCTGAGATCTGCCGTGTACAAGTTCATGTGCCACGGAAAGAAAGAAGAGGAGGAGGAGAATAATAATAATAATAATAATAAGAAACGGAGCAAAAACAATAAGTCTCCAAAACATTGTTTGGGAGATTTAAAAATATCAAAAATATACAGAAATGAGGGAAGAATGTGACAACCGTTCCAACGACTTTTGACAGCCACTGGAAAAGAAAGCATTGAGAGCATGGTAGGGACGAAAAATTTAGCCTTTTGTAAGAATGAGACTACCGGGGTCAATTTATCATGGGGTTCAAAATACCATATGACACCGGTACTCTTTTTTGAAATCTACAAAAGTGTGCAGGGAGTGTGCCACATGTTGTACACAATGGTCCACGGTCAGACTTGTTGTATTATAACCTAATTGCAGCCCAACCCCTAAATCGAGAGGGTGCCTCCTTATCTGCAACCTGGGGCTGTGCTGTGTAGTTCTGTGGGTTGAGCCCTGTGAACCTTCACCAGTATACACTGGTCCTTTGGACAAGATGAGCTAATAAAAGTACTGTGGGTCAAGACCTGTGTAAAGTACATGATTCCTTCAATCATTGTCTTCAAATAAGAGGTTTTGGACCAGATGAGCTAATAAAAGTACTGTGGGTTGAGCACTGTGTAAAGTACATGATTCCTTCAATCATTGTCTTCAAATAAGAGGTTTTGGACCAGATGAGCTAATAAAAGTACTGTGGGTTGAGCACTGTGTAAAGTACATGATTCCTTCAATCATTGTCTTCAAATAAGAGGTTTTGGACAAGATGAGCTAATAAAAGTACTGTGGGTCGAGCCATGTGTAAAATACATGATTCCTTCAATCATTGTGTTCAAATAAGACTAACCTTAGCTCTGAGTCCTTTGTCTAGTAATATATTGTCTGCCTTTAGATCAAGATGTAGAATAGTCGGATCATGACCGTGGAGAAATGTCATTCCATCAATAACATCGCGCAAAATCTGAATAATCAGAGGCCACTGGACCGTGAAGTCTTTACGGAAATCTGTAGCACTTCCCAACGGCATGTACTCTAATACAAGTGAATAGTTGTCTTTTTCTGTGATAATACCATGTAGGTTTAGAATTGATGGATGTTGACACACTAATCTTAATCTCTCTGCCTCCCTTTGTAATGCTCTTAAATGTCTAAATATGATAAACAAGAAAAATAAACAACTGTATATCAATAAACAACAAAGAACACTATAATGTCAAGGTCATATTAAAATTTATGTTGAGGACCAATACTTAAAACTTATATGTCTTGTAGCCATGATGTACTGGGATCATAGAGGCATGGCTTTGTATTCATTAAATTACTTGTAGCCATGATGTACTGGGGTCATAGAGGTATGGCTTTGTATTCATTAAATTACTTGTAGCCATGATGTACTGGGATCATAGAGGCATGGCTTTATATTCATTAAATTACTTGTAGCCATGATGTACTGGGGTCATAGAGGCATGGTTTTGTATTCATTACATTACTTGTAGCCATGATGTACTGGGATCATAGAGGCATGGCTTTGTATTCATTAAATTACTTGTAGCCATGATGTACTGGGGTCATAGAGGTATGGCTTTGTATTCATTAAATTACTTGTAGCCATGATGTACTGGGGTCATACAGGCATGGCGTTGTATTCATTAAATTACTTGTAGCCATGATGTACTGGGATCATAGAGGCATGGCTTTGTATTCATTAAATTACTTGTAGCCATGATGTACTGGGGTCATAGAGGCATGGCTTTGTATTCATTAAATTACTTGTAGCCATGATGTACTGGGGTCATACAGGCATGGCTTTGTATTCATTAAATTACTTGTAGCCATGATGTACTGGGGTCATACAGGCATGGCTTTGTATTCATTAAATTACTTGTAGCCATGATGTACTGGGGTCATAGAGGCATGGCTTTGTATTCATTAAATTACTTGTAGCCATGATGTACTGGGATCATAGAGGCATGGCTTTGTATTCATTACATTACTTGTAGCCATGATGTACTGGGATCATAGAGGCATGGTTTTGTATTCATTACATTACTTGTAGCCATGATGTACTGGGATCATACAGGCATGGTTTTGTATTCATTACATTACTTGTAGCCATGATGTACTGGGATCATAGAGGCATGGCTTTGTATTCATTAAATTACTTGTAGCCATGATGTGCTGGGATCATAGAGGCATGGCTTTGTATTCATTAAATTACTTGTAGCCATGATGTACTGGGATCATAGAGGCATGGCTTTGTATTCATTAAATTACTTGTAGCCATGATGTACTGGGATCATACAGGCATAACTTTGTATTCATTAAATTACTTGTAGCCATGATATACTGGGATCATACAGGCATGGCTTTGTATTCATTAAATTACTTGTAGCCATGATGTACTGGGATCATAGAGGCATGGCTTTGTATTCATTAAATTACTTGTAGCCATGATGTACTGGGGTCATACAGGCATGGTTTTGTATTCATTACATTACTTGCAGCCATGATGTACTGGGGTCATACAGGCATAACTTTGTATTCATTAAATTACTTGTAGCCATGATGTACTGGGATCATAGAGGCATGGTTTTGTATTCATTACATTACTTGTAGCCATGATGTACTGGGATCATACAGGCATGGCTTTGTATTCATTAAATTACTTGTAGCCATGATGTACTGGGATCATACAGATATGGCTTTGTATTCATTAAATTACTTGTAGCCATGATGTACTGGGATCATACAGGCATGGCTTTGTATTCATTAAATTACTTGTAGCCATGATGTACTGGGATCATAGAGGCATGGCTTTGTATTCATTAAATTACTTGTAGCCATGATGTACTGGGATCATACAGGCATGGCTTTGTATTCATTAAATTCCTTGTAGCCATGATGTACTGGGGTCATACAGGCATGGCTTTTTATTCATTAAATTAAACAGTAAGTGTTTAACGCATTTGAGCAATTCTTAAGCTATATCATGGCATGAACAAGTTGCATTTTGATAAGATGATGACGACGTCTTCTTTATACTAGACTAACACGCTAAGTTTGATATTTATAGTGCTAGCTCACTAAAAAACAGTCTTTGGTAAGACATGTAGCCCAACTCTTGACATATTATCCCTATTCCAAGCCAACCAGTCTTTGCTCTTACTCCTTAATGATGCGTGCTTAGTGGAGAAGTAGTAATACCAATTTTTTAGTCTTTGAGAATTACCCTTCCAGAGCTAGAACCCACGATCTGCAGCATTTGAGGCAAGCACACCAACTTTTACACCACTGATAAATATTTAAATTATATACATGTATTCATGTGTCCTAATATTACCATTGGTGTTGCTTTTTTTTATTTAAATATTATCTTACTTTTGAGGAAGAAGTCCTGTGTCAATCAAAGTTTTGACAGCAACTAGACCTATTTTAGTATGTTCTCCTCTAAAAACTGTTCCAAAGCCTCCTCTGCCTATTGGTATCTCTTCTAATCTGAACTGGTTCCTGGGTAGGACTGGTACAGTCATATTAGGTTGACCTGTTGCTTCTGCCATTATACTAAAAATGATTTACCAACCAATCTGTGAAACAGAAACAAAAGATTTTGACAGAATTTATATTTGTTAACAGCCAAAATGTAATTCAATAGAATACAATTTCAACAATTATATAGCTAATGAAGGACATCATGTTAGAATTACAAATTATTTTTAAATTAAAAAAATTTCCTACAAAATTGTTGGTAAAACTGTACATTAAAATGACGGTTTACAGGAGTGGATAGAGAAGAATTGGTGTTAACTGTTCATCTAAATATGTCTATTGTGGTTGACTGTACTGTATGTTGTGGTTGATTGTACAGTATGTTGTGGTTGATTGTACAGTATGTTGTGGTTGATTGTATAGTATGTTGTGGTTGATTGTACAGTATGTTGTGGTTGATTGTACAGTATGTTGTGGTTGACTGTACAGTATGTTGTGGTTGATTGTACAGTATGTTGTGGTTGACTGTACAGTATGTTGTGGTTGATTGTATAGTATGTTGTGGTTGATTGTACAGTATGTTGTGGTTGATTGTACAGTATGTTGTGGTTGATTGTACAGTATGTTGTGGTTGACTGTACAGTATGTTGTGGTTGATTGTACAGTATGTTGTGGTTGACTACAGTATGTTGTGGTTGATTGTACAGTATGTTGTGGTTGACTGTACAGTATGTTGTGGTTGATTGTACAGTATGTTGTGGTTGATTGTACAGTATGTTGTGGTTGATTGTACAGTATGTTGTGGTAGCATGTTCCATTGGATAACTGTATGAGGAAAAAAATGACCATTTATATGTATCTTTAGATGTTTGTATGTGCTAGTAGGATTGTGAATGGTTTGGTTTGACGGTTTTTGATGCCACTTTCAACAATATTTCTGCTATATCGTGGTGGTCAGTTTTATTGGTGGAGGAAACCGAAGGACCTGAGAAAACCACTGACCTGTTGCAAGTCACTGACAAACTTTATCACATAATGTTGTACACCTCGCCCTGATCTAGATTCGAACTCACAACATCAGTGGTGATAGGCACTGATTGCATAAGTAGTTGTAAATCCAACTACCATACGATCACGGCCACGACGGCCCAGGATTGTGAATGATGTTTTCTTAACCTATTGTCTGATGACACTAAGGTGTCAGATAGAATAATGGCAATAAGGCAGTAATTTTATAAAATAGGACAAGTCGTGTTCTGAGGCAGCACTCAACTAGTGTTGGCCAACCTAGAGTGTCAATCCAATTATCAAGAGGGGAGGGTTGGGAATCCCATTAACCGCTTTAGTTTAACCCTGCCACATTTTTGCACCTGTCCCAAGTCAAGATCTGGATTCTTCTTCTTCCATTAATTTGCAAACCACCTCTGGTGTATTATCACAAATAACTATATACATGTAAACATGCCCAATGGAAACATCTTTCCAACAAACTACTGGTATTTACAAATGTTAAAAGCCATCGTAGTGGTATATACAATTAAAACCGGCATGTCTAATATATGGCAACTGTATGGAGGCTGTCTTTGAATCCTTCCAAGGTGGAGGCAGTTACGACAGCAGTTGGTAATTCGTTCCATAGACAGATTGCTGATGGAAAAAATGATTGTTGGTGATTTTGTATCGAGTAAGGTAGCAGTAACCTGGTGTTGTGTCCTCTAGTTGTTAGTGCTACACCCCTCGGTATAAGATATGGTTCTGGTGAAATCGCAACAAGATAGTTTACAATGCAATAGAACACGATGACTTTCGCTCTCTTCCTGCATTGTTGTAATTCAGTCCACCGCAGAGCTTCTAGCATCCGAGTTACACTACTGGTGGTTCTATAATCCCTAGTAACAAGTCGTGCTGCTCTTCTTTGCACCATTTCCAATTCTCTTATGTTTTTCTGTGTAACTGAGTCCCATATTATACAGGCATACTCCATAATTGGTCTAACTAGAGTAGTATAACATTGTGACTTGATTTTACTAGGACAGGAGCTGATGTTTCTGCTCAAGAAAGCATTGATGTTGTTCGCCTTCTTAGTTACTGTGCCTATGTGATGGTTCCATGATAAAGCAATGATGTTGTTCGCCTTCCTACTGTGCCTATGTGATGGTTCCATGATAAAGCAATGATGTTGTTCGCCTTCCTACTGTGCCTATGTGATGGTTCCATGATAAAGCAATGATGTTGTTCGCCTTCCTACTGTGCCTATGTGATGGTTCCATGATAAAGCAATGATGTTGTTCGCCTTCCTACTGTGCCTATGTGATGGTTCCATGATAAAGCAATGATGTTGTTTGCCTTCCTACTGTGCCTATGTGATGGTTCCATGATAAAGCAATGATGTTGTTCGCCTTCCTACTGTGCCTATGTGATGGTTCCATGATAAAGCAATGATGTTGTTCGCCTTCCTACTGTGCCTATGTGATGGTTCCATGATAAAGCAATGATGTTGTTCGCCTTCCTACTGTGCCTATGTGATGGTTCCATGATAAAGCAATGATGTTGTTCGCCTTCCTACTGTGCCTATGTGATGGTTCCATGATAAAGCAATGATGTTGTTTGCCTTCCTACTGTGCCTATGTGATGGTTCCATGATAAAGCAATGATGTTGTTTGCCTTCCTACTGTGCCTATGTGATGGTTCCATGATAAAGCAATGATGTTGTTTGCCTTCCTACTGTGCCTATGTGATGGTTCCATGATAAAGCAATGATGTTGTTTGCCTTCCTACTGTGCCTATGTGATGGTTCCATGATAAAGCAATGATGTTGTTTGCCTTCCTACTGTGCCTATGTGATGGTTCCATGATAAAGCAATGATGTTGTTTGCCTTCCTACTGTGCCTATGTGATGGTTCCATGATAAAGCAATGATGTTGTTTGCCTTCCTACTGTGCCTATGTGATGGTTCCATGATAAAGCAATGATGTTGTTTGCCTTCCTACTGTGCCTATGTGATGGTTCCATGATAAAGCAATGATGTTGTTTGCCTTCCTACTGTGCCTATGTGATGGTTCCATGATAAAGCAATGATGTTGTTTGCCTTCCTACTGTGCCTATGTGATGGTTCCATGATAAAGCAATGATGTTGTTTGCCTTCCTACTGTGCCTATGTGATGGTTCCATGATAAAGCAATGATGTTGTTTGCCTTCCTACTGTGCCTATGTGATGGTTCCATGATAAAGCAATGATGTTGTTTGCCTTCCTACTGTGCCTATGTGATGGTTCCATGATAAAGCAATGATGTTGTTTGCCTTCCTACTGTGCCTATGTGATGGTTCCATGATAAAGCAATGATGTTGTTTGCCTTCCTACTGTGCCTATGTGATGGTTCCATGATAAAGCAATGATGTTGTTTGCCTTCCTACTGTGCCTATGTGATGGTTCCATGATAAAGCAATGATGTTGTTTGCCTTCCTACTGTGCCTATGTGATGGTTCCATGATAAAGCAATGATGTTGTTTGCCTTCCTACTGTGCCTATGTGATGGTTCCATGATAAATTATGGCTGATGTTAAGGCCTAGGTTCTTTGCATTCTTCACTAACTCCAGTGTTTTCTCATGTATGGTGTAATTATTGACAATTGGTTTCCTTTTGTTTGTTACACGTACATTTACAATGTAGTACGCTACACTGTACCTCACACTTATCAGGATTGAACTACATAACCTAGGTGTCTTCCCATTGACATTGTTGCAGATTATCAAGGTCTTTTTGGAATAAGATGGTGTCATCCTCTTTACATATCTTTCTGTAAAGTAAGCAGTCATCTGCAAATAATCTAGACGTAGATGTCACAAATTCTGGCAGATTCCCAACGTCATATGTCGTGACCTTTTATATAATAATAATATTTTATTACCAATTTTGGTACCACAAGGAGCAACATGTAAAGTAAACATATGACAATAGGCATGCAAAACAAATTACAAAACAAAAGTAAACATATGACAATAGGCATGCAAAACAAATTACAAAACAAAAGTAAACATATGACAATAGGCATGCAAAACAAATTACAAAACAAAAGTAAACATATGACAATAGGCATGCAAAACAAATTACAAAACAAAAATAAACATATGACAATAGGCATGCAAAACAAATTACAAAACAAAAGTAAACATATGACAATAGGCATGCAAAACAAATTACAAAACAAAAGTAACCATATGACAATAGGCATGCAAAACAAATTACAAAACAAAAATAAACATATGACAATAGGCATGCAAAACAAATTACAAAACAAAAATAGAAAAAAAGGGTTGCCTGATTGATAGAAGAACCATAAAAAACAAGCACATGTATAAAATAAACATGATAAGTTAGAAAGTTACACTTTGTAACGTAATCTCTAATGTAATGCTTAAGGCATATGATCATATATAAATTTACCCACAGAAGTTAAGATGCTTTGATCTTCACAGTTTAACATCCAAAATAATTTTTGTTCATTTGACAAGGAAGTAAAATTTTACATTTCTGAGAAATTTGTAGAAATAATTGTTCTCTAGCCACCTTGTTTTCACTACATTTAATTAAAAAATGGACTTCCTCCTCAATTTCATTTTCGGAACATTTTTGGCATATTCTTTCATCTCTAGGCACATTTCTATAACTACCAGTTTCTATTTGTATTCTGTGCGATGATATACGAAGTCTACATATATATTGATCTTTTATAATGAAAGTTGTTCAGAATAGTAAAATACTTTTCTAGACCAAAGTTTGTTTTTAAAGCCAGGTATATTTTGTTTATGCACAATTTGTTGTAAAATAGTATTAAATTTATTTTTGTTATAAAAAAAATATTTATTAATCCATTCATGGTCCCACAGGCCACAGGGGGCAGTTACATAAATACAACAATTATGATTAATACAGTAGACAGTACATTGCTATAAACAGTAAATGTCAATAATTGAGATTATACTCAGTAGTAATAAATGTGTTACTATTGTACCTGATCTCTGCCAAAGTGCAATCCAGGAGGTTCAAAGAAACGATATTGCACATACTAACAAAAAATGTAATCCTTGTACTGCATATCTTAGTTTGTACTAAGTGGATAGTATGCTTGGACTTATGGATGAAACATTGGATATCTGCAAGGGACGGTGCTTATGGATATGTTCCATTGAACATTACACCTCGTGCCCCCAGCAGAACTCCAAGGTTAAATAATATACAAATATATATAGAGATATATTGCTACTCAACCACAGACACCAAGGGACAGTACTTCTGGAGATGTCCATCATATATAGCTGAGACATTCCACCTCGTGCCCCCAGCAGAACTCCAAGGTTAAATAATATACATATATATATAGAGATATATTGCTACTCAACCACAGACACCAAGGGACGGTGCTTATGGATATGTTCCATTGAACATTCCACCTCGTGACCCCAGCAGAACTCCAAGGTTAAATAATATACATATATATATAGAGATATATTGCTACTCAACCACAGATACCAAGGGACAGTGATTCTGGAGATGTCCAGCATATATAGCTGTGACATTCCACCTCGTGTCCGAGGCAGAGAAGCAAAACATCAAGGGGGTGGGGGGGGGGGGGGGGGGGGGGGGGAAAGACAAAAATAACAACAGACGGCCAGACAGACAGACAAAGATAAATAAAGAAAATAAAAATCTATCTGCAGTGTTTTCTCAAGAACACACCCAAATGTGTCAGTATATTGTGATTTTCACAATTACAGATCCATTCTAATTTCTTTACGTCATTTAAGCTATTAAAATTTGGACATGAAGTCAATATTATATCGATCAATTCTTTCCTGTCTGGTTCATATTTAGAACATTTGAAAAGAAAATGTATTTCATCTTCAACTTCTCCTGAACTGCACTGTTGACAGAGCCTTTGGTGTCGAGGGATACCCTGGTACCTGCCCAACTCTATCTGTAAATGATGAGAGGAAACTCTAAATTTACATATACATGTAGTAAGATTAAGTTCTATGATCTATGTTAAGTATTTACAACAATATGTCAATAGATGAGCACCATGATGTTTTATCTTTACTATGTTAAGTATTTACAACAATATGTCAATGGATGAGTACCATGATGTTTTATCTTTACTATGTTAAGTATTTACAACAATATGTCAATAGATGAGTACCATGATGTTTTATCTTTACTATGTTAAGTATTTACAACAATATGTCAATGGATCAGTACCATGATGTTTTATCTTTACTATGTTAAGTATTTACAACAATATGTCAATAGATGAGTACCATGATGTTTTATCTTTACTATGTTAAGTATTTACAACAATATGTCAATAGATGAGTACCATGATGTTTTATCTTTACTATGTTAAGTATTTACAACAATATGTCAATAGATGAGTACCATGATGTTTTATCTTTACTATGTTAAGTATTTACAACAATATGTCAATGGATGAGTACCATGATGTTTTATCTTTACTATGTTAAGTATTTACAACAATATGTCAATGGATCAGCACCATGATGTTTTATCTTTACTATGTTAAGTATTTACAACAATATGTCAATAGATGAGCACCATGATGTTTTATCTTTACTATGTTAAGTATTTACAACAATATGTCAATGGATGAGTACCATGATGTTTTATCTTTACTATGTTAAGTATTTACAACAATATGTCAATGGATGAGCACCATGATGTTTTATCTTTACTATGTTAAGTATTTACAACAATATGTCAATGGATCAGTACCATGATGTTTTATCTTTACTATGTTAAGTATTTACAACAATATGTCAATAGATGAGTACCATGATGTTTTATCTTTACTATGTTAAGTATTTACAACAATATGTCAATGGATGAGTACCATGATGTTTTATCTTTACTATGTTAAGTATTTACAACAATATGTCAATGGATCAGTACCATGATGTTTTATCTTTACTATGTTAAGTATTTACAACAATATGTCAATAGATGAGTACCATGATGTTTTATCTTTACTATGTTAAGTATTTACAACAATATGTCAATGGATCAGTACCATGATGTTTTATCTTTACTATGTTAAGTATTTACAACAATATGTCAATGGATCAGTACCATGATGTTTTATCTTTACTATGTTAAGTATTTACAACAATATGTCAATGAATCAGTACCATGATGTTTTATCTTTACTATGTTAAGTATTTACAACAATATGTCAATGGATGAGTACCATGATGTTTTATCTTTACTATGTTAAGTATTTACAACAATATGTCAATGGATGAGTACCATGATGTTTTATCTTTACTATGTTAAGTATTTACAACAATATGTCAATAGATGAGTACCATGATGTTTTATCTTTACTATGTTAAGTATTTACAACAATATGTCAATGGATCAGTACCATGATGTTTTATCTTTACTATGTTAAGTATTTACAACAATATGTCAATGGATGAGTACCATGATGTTTTATCTTTACTATGTTAAGTATTTACAACAATATGTCAATAGATGAGCACCATGATGTTTTATCTTTACTATGTTAAGTATTTACAACAATATGTCAATAGATGAGTACCATGATGTTTTATCTTTACTATGTTAAGTATTTACAACAATATGTCAATGGATGAGTACCATGATGTTTTATCTTTACTATGTTAAGTATTTACAACAATATGTCAATGGATCAGTACCATGATGTTTTATCTTTACTATGTTAAGTATTTACAACAATATGTCAATGGATGAGTACCATGATGTTTTATCTTTACTATGTTAAGTATTTACAACAATATGTCAATGGATGAGCACCATGATGTTTTATCTTTACTATGTTAAGTATTTACAACAATATGTCAATGGATCAGTACCATGATGTTTTATCTTTACTATGTTAAGTATTTACAACAATATGTCAATGAATCAGTACCATGATGTTTTATCTTTACTATGTTAAGTATTTACAACAATATGTCAATAGATGAGTACCATGATGTTTTATCTTTACTATGTTAAGTATTTACAACAATATGTCAATGGATCAGTACCATGATGTTTTATCTTTACTATGTTAAGTATTTACAACAATATGTCAATAGATGAGCACCATGATGTTTTATCTTTACTATGTTAAGTATTTACAACAATATGTCAATAGATGAGCACCATGATGTTTTATCTTTACTATGTTAAGTATTTACAACAATATGTCAATGGATGAGTACCATGATGTTTTATCTTTACTATGTTAAGTATTTACAACAATATGTCAATGGATCAGCACCATGATGTTTTATCTTTACTATGTTAAGTATTTACAACAATATGTCAATGGATCAGTACCATGATGTTTTATCTTTACTATGTTAAGTATTTACAACAATATGTCAATGGATGAGTACCATGATGTTTTATCTTTACTATGTTAAGTATTTACAACAATATGTCAATAGATGAGTACCATGATGTTTTATCTTTACTATGTTAAGTATTTACAACAATATGTCAATAGATGAGTACCATGATGTTTTATCTTTACTATGTTAAGTATTTACAACAATATGTCAATAGATCAGTACCATGATGTTTTATCTTTACTATGTTAAGTATTTACAACAATATGTCAATGGACGAGTACCATGATGTTTTATCTTTACTATGTTAAGTATTTACAACAATATGTCAATGGATGAGTACCATGATGTTTTATCTTTACTGTGTAGATCTTTACAACAATATGTCAATGGATGAGTACCATGATGTTTTATTATTACTATGTTAAGTATTTTCAACAATATGTCAATGGATCAGTACCATGATGTTTTATCTTTACTATGTTAAGTATTTACAACAATATGTCAATGGATCAGTACCATGATGTTTTATCTTTACTATGTTAAGTATTTACAACAATATGTCAATAGATGAGTACCATGATGTTTTATCTTTACTATGTTAAGTATTTACAACAATATGTCAATGGATGAGTACCATGATGTTTTATTATTACTATGTTAAGTATTTTCAACAATATGTCAATGGATCAGTACCATGATGTTTTATCTTTACTATGTTAAGTATTTACAACAATATGTCAATAGATGAGTACCATGATGTTTTATCTTTACTATGTTAAGTATTTACAACAATATGTCAATGGATCAGTACCATGATGTTTTATCTTTACTATGTTAAGTATTTACAACAATATGTCAATGGATGAGTACCATGATGTTTTATCTTTACTATGTTAAGTATTTACAACAATATGTCAATAGATCAGTACCATGATGTTTTATCTTTACTATGTTAAGTATTTACAACAATATGTCAATGGATCAGTACCATGATGTTTTATCTTTACTATGTTAAGTATTTACAACAATATGTCAATGGATCAGTACCATGATGTTTTATCTTTACTATGTTAAGTATTTACAACAATATGTCAATGGATCAGTACCATGATGTTTTATCTTTACTATGTTAAGTATTTACAACAATATGTCAATGGATCAGTACCATGATGTTTTATCTTTACTATGTTAAGTATTTACAACAATATGTCAATGGATCAGTACCATGATGTTTTATCTTTACTATGTTAAGTATTTACAACAATATGTCAATGGATGAGTACCATGATGTTTTATCTTTACTGTGTAGATCTTTACAACAATATGTCAATGGATGAGTACCATGATGTTTTATTATTACTATGTTAAGTATTTTCAACAATATGTCAATGGATCAGTACCATGATGTTTTATCTTTACTATGTTAAGTATTTACAACAATATGTCAATGGATGAGTACCATGATGTTTTATCTTTACTATGTTAAGTATTTACAACAATATGTCAATGGATCAGTACCATGATGTTTTATCTTTACTATGTTAAGTATTTACAACAATATGTCAATAGATGAGTACCATGATGTTTTATCTTTACTATGTTAAGTATTTACAACAATATGTCAATGGATCAGTACCATGATGTTTTATCTTTACTATGTTAAGTATTTACAACAATATGTCAATGAATCAGTACCATGATGTTTTATCTTTACTATGTTAAGTATTTACAACAATATGTCAATGGATCAGTACCATGATGTTTTATCTTTACTATGTTAAGTATTTACAACAATATGTCAATGGATCAGTACCATGATGTTTTATCTTTACTATGTTAAGTATTTACAACAATATGTCAATGGATGAGTACCATGATGTTTTATCTTTACTATGTTAAGTATTTACAACAATATGTCAATGGATCAGTACCATGATGTTTTATCTTTACTATGTTAAGTATTTACAACAATATGTCAATGGATCAGCACCATGATGTTTTATCTTTACTATGTTAAGTATTTACAACAATATGTCAATAGATGAGCACCATGATGTTTTATCTTTACTATGTTAAGTATTTACAACAATATGTCAATAGATGAGCACCATGATGTTTTATCTTTACTATGTTAAGTATTTACAACAATATGTCAATAGATGAGCACCATGATGTTTTATCTTTACTATGTTAAGTATTTACAACAATATGTCAATGGATCAGTACCATGATGTTTTATCTTTACTATGTTAAGTATTTACAACAATATGTCAATAGATGAGTACCATGATGTTTTATCTTTACTATGTTAAGTATTTACAACAATATGTCAATAGATCAGTACCATGATGTTTTATCTTTACTATGTTAAGTATTTACAACAATATGTCAATAGATGAGCACCATGATGTTTTATCTTTACTATGTTAAGTATTTACAACAATATGTCAATGGATCAGCACCATGATGTTTTATCTTTACTATGTTAAGTATTTACAACAATATGTCAATAGATGAGCACCATGATGTTTTATCTTTACTATGTTAAGTATTTACAACAATATGTCAATGGATCAGTACCATGATGTTTTATCTTTACTATGTTAAGTATTTACAACAATATGTCAATAGATGAGTACCATGATGTTTTATCTTTACTATGTTAAGTATTTACAACAATATGTCAATAGATGAGCACCATGATGTTTTATCTTTACTATGTTAAGTATTTACAACAATATGTCAATAGATGAGCACCATGATGTTTTATCTTTACTATGTTAAGTATTTACAACAATATGTCAATGGATGAGTACCATGATGTTTTATCTTTACTATGTTAAGTATTTACAACAATATGTCAATGGATCAGTACCATGATGTTTTATCTTTACTATGTTAAGTATTTACAACAATATGTCAATAGATGAGCACCATGATGTTTTATCTTTACTATGTTAAGTATTTACAACAATATGTCAATGGATGAGTACCATGATGTTTTATCTTTACTATGTTAAGTATTTACAACAATATGTCAATAGATGAGCACCATGATGTTTTATCTTTACTATGTTAAGTATTTACAACAATATGTCAATAGATGAGCACCATGATGTTTTATCTTTACTATGTTAAGTATTTACAACAATATGTCAATGGATGAGTACCATGATGTTTTATCTTTACTATGTTAAGTATTTACAACAATATGTCAATGGATCAGTACCATGATGTTTTATCTTTACTATGTTAAGTATTTACAACAATATGTCAATAGATGAGCACCATGATGTTTTATCTTTACTATGTTAAGTATTTACAACAATATGTCAATGGATGAGTACCATGATGTTTTATCTTTACTATGTTAAGTATTTACAACAATATGTCAATGGATCAGTACCATGATGTTTTATCTTTACTATGTTAAGTATTTACAACAATATGTCAATAGATGAGCACCATGATGTTTTATCTTTACTATGTTAAGTATTTACAACAATATGTCAATAGATGAGCACCATGATGTTTTATCTTTACTATGTTAAGTATTTACAACAATATGTCAATGGATGAGTACCATGATGTTTTATCTTTACTATGTTAAGTATTTACAACAATATGTCAATGGATCAGTACCATGATGTTTTATCTTTACTATGTTAAGTATTTACAACAATATGTCAATAGATGAGCACCATGATGTTTTATCTTTACTATGTTAAGTATTTACAACAATATGTCAATAGATGAGCACCATGATGTTTTATCTTTACTATGTTAAGTATTTACAACAATATGTCAATAGATGAGCACCATGATGTTTTATCTTTACTATGTTAAGTATTTACAACAATATGTCAATGGATGAGTACCATGATGTTTTATCTTTACTATGTTAAGTATTTACAACAATATGTCAATGGATCAGTACCATGATGTTTTATCTTTACTATGTTAAGTATTTACAACAATATGTCAATAGATGAGCACCATGATGTTTTATCTTTACTATGTTAAGTATTTACAACAATATGTCAATGGATGAGTACCATGATGTTTTATCTTTACTATGTTAAGTATTTACAACAATATGTCAATGGATCAGTACCATGATGTTTTATCTTTACTATGTTAAGTATTTACAACAATATGTCAATAGATGAGCACCATGATGTTTTATCTTTACTATGTTAAGTATTTACAACAATATGTCAATAGATGAGCACCATGATGTTTTATCTTTACTATGTTAAGTATTTACAACAATATGTCAATGGATGAGTACCATGATGTTTTATCTTTACTATGTTAAGTATTTACAACAATATGTCAATGGATCAGTACCATGATGTTTTATCTTTACTATGTTAAGTATTTACAACAATATGTCAATAGATGAGCACCATGATGTTTTATCTTTACTATGTTAAGTATTTACAACAATATGTCAATGGATGAGTACCATGATGTTTTATCTTTACTATGTTAAGTATTTACAACAATATGTCAATGGATCAGTACCATGATGTTTTATCTTTACTATGTTAAGTATTTACAACAATATGTCAATAGATGAGCACCATGATGTTTTATCTTTACTATGTTAAGTATTTACAACAATATGTCAATGGATGAGTACCATGATGTTTTATCTTTACTATGTTAAGTATTTACAACAATATGTCAATAGATCAGTACCATGATGTTTTATCTTTACTATGTTAAGTATTTACAACAATATGTCAATAGATGAGCACCATGATGTTTTATCTTTACTATGTTAAGTATTTACAACAATATGTCAATAGATCAGTACCATGATGTTTTATCTTTACTATGTTAAGTATTTACAACAATATGTCAATAGATCAGTACCATGATGTTTTATCTTTACTATGTTAAGTATTTACAACAATATGTCAATGGATGAGTACCATGATGTTTTATCTTTACTATGTTAAGTATTTACAACAATATGTCAATGGATCAGTACCATGATGTTTTATCTTTACTATGTTAAGTATTTACAACAATATGTCAATGAATCAGTACCATGATGTTTTATCTTTACTATGTTAAGTATTTACAACAATATGTCAATAGATGAGCACCATGATGTTTTATCTTTACTATGTTAAGTATTTACAACAATATGTCAATGGATGAGTACCATGATGTTTTATCTTTACTATGTTAAGTATTTACAACAATATGTCAATGGATCAGTACCATGATGTTTTATCTTTACTATGTTAAGTATTTACAACAATATGTCAATAGATGAGCACCATGATGTTTTATCTTTACTATGTTAAGTATTTACAACAATATGTCAATGGATGAGTACCATGATGTTTTATCTTTACTATGTTAAGTATTTACAACAATATGTCAATAGATGAGCACCATGATGTTTTATCTTTACTATGTTAAGTATTTACAACAATATGTCAATGGATCAGTACCATGATGTTTTATCTTTACTATGTTAAGTATTTACAACAATATGTCAATGGATCAGTACCATGATGTTTTATCTTTACTATGTTAAGTATTTACAACAATATGTCAATGGATCAGTACCATGATGTTTTATCTTTACTATGTTAAGTATTTACAACAATATGTCAATGGATCAGTACCATGATGTTTTATCTTTACTATGTTAAGTATTTACAACAATATGTCAATGGACGAGTACCATGATGTTTTATCTTTACTATGTTAAGTATTTACAACAATATGTCAATAGATGAGCACCATGATGTTTTATCTTTACTATGTTAAGTATTTACAACAATATGTCAATGGATGAGTACCATGATGTTTTATCTTTACTATGTTAAGTATTTACAACAATATGTCAATGGATCAGTACCATGATGTTTTATCTTTACTATGTTAAGTATTTACAACAATATGTCAATGAATCAGTACCATGATGTTTTATCTTTACTATGTTAAGTATTTACAACAATATGTCAATGGATGAGTACCATGATGTTTTATCTTTACTATGTTAAGTATTTACAACAATATGTCAATGGATGAGTACCATGATGTTTTATCTTTACTATGTTAAGTATTTACAACAATATGTCAATAGATGAGCACCATGATGTTTTATCTTTACTATGTTAAGTATTTACAACAATATGTCAATGGATGAGTACCATGATGTTTTATCTTTACTATGTTAAGTATTTACAACAATATGTCAATGGATCAGTACCATGATGTTTTATCTTTACTATGTTAAGTATTTTCAACAATATGTCAATGAATCAGTACCATGATGTTTTATCTTTACTATGTTAAGTATTTACAACAATATGTCAATGGATCAGTACCATGATGTTTTATCTTTACTATGTTAAGTATTTACAACAATATGTCAATGGATCAGTACCATGATGTTTTATCTTTACTATGTTAAGTATTTACAACAATATGTCAATGGATCAGTACCATGATGTTTTATCTTTACTATGTTAAGTATTTACAACAATATGTCAATGAATCAGTACCATGATGTTTTATCTTTACTATGTTAAGTATTTTCAACAATATGTCAATGAATCAGTACCATGATGTTTTATCTTTACTATGTTAAGTATTTACAACAATATGTCAATGGATGAGTACCATGATGTTTTATTATTACTATGTTAAGTATTTTCAACAATATGTCAATGGATCAGTACCATGATGTTTTATCTTTACTATGTTAAGTATTTACAACAATATGTCAATGGATCAGTACCATGATGTTTTATCTTTACTATGTTAAGTATTTACAACAATATGTCAATGGATCAGTACCATGATGTTTTATCTTTACTATGTTAAGTATTTACAACAATATGTCAATGGATCAGTACCATGATGTTTTATCTTTACTATGTTAAGTATTTACAACAATATGTCAATGGATGAGTACCATGATGTTTTATCTTTACTGTGTAGATCTTTACAACAATATGTCAATGGATGAGTACCATGATGTTTTATTATTACTATGTTAAGTATTTTCAACAATATGTCAATGGATCAGTACCATGATGTTTTATCTTTACTATGTTAAGTATTTACAACAATATGTCAATGGATCAGTACCATGATGTTTTATCTTTACTATGTTAAGTATTTACAACAATATGTCAATGGATCAGTACCATGATGTTTTATCTTTACTATGTTAAGTATTTACAACAATATGTCAATGGATCAGTACCATGATGTTTTATCTTTACTATGTTAAGTATTTACAACAATATGTCAATGGATCAGTACCATGATGTTTTATCTTTACTATGTTAAGTATTTACAACAATATGTCAATGAATCAGTACCATGATGTTTTATCTTTACTATGTTAAGTATTTACAACAATATGTCAATGGACGAGTACCATGATGTTTTATCTTTACTATGTTAAGTATTTACAACAATATGTCAATAGATGAGCACCATGATGTTTTACCTTTACTGTGTTAAGTATTTACAACAATATGTCAATGGATCAGTACCATGATGTTTTATCTTTACTATGTTAAGTATTTACAACAATATGTCAATGGATCAGTACCATGATGTTTTATCTTTACTATGTTAAGTATTTACAACAATATGTCAATGGATCAGTACCATGATGTTTTATCTTTACTATGTTAAGTATTTACAACAATATGTCAATGGATGAGTACCATGATGTTTTATCTTTACTATGTTAAGTATTTACAACAATATGTCAATGGATCAGTACCATGATGTTTTATCTTTACTATGTTAAGTATTTACAACAATATGTCAATGGATCAGTACCATGATGTTTTATCTTTACTATGTTAAGTATTTACAACAATATGTCAATGGATGAGCACCATGATGTTTTATCTTTACTATGTTAAGTATTTACAACAATATGTCAATGGATCAGTACCATGATGTTTTATCTTTACTATGTTAAGTATTTACAACAATATGTCAATAGATCAGTACCATGATGTTTTATCTTTACTATGTTAAGTATTTACAACAATATGTCAATGGACGAGTACCATGATGTTTTATCTTTACTATGTTAAGTATTTACAACAATATGTCAATGGACGAGTACCATGATGTTTTATCTTTACTATGTTAAGTATTTACAACAATATGTCAATAGATGAGTACCATGATGTTTTATCTTTACTATGTTAAGTATTTACAACAATATGTCAATGGATCAGTACCATGATGTTTTATCTTTACTATGTTAAGTATTTACAACAATATGTCAATAGATCAGTACCATGATGTTTTATCTTTACTATGTTAAGTATTTACAACAATATGTCAATGGACGAGTACCATGATGTTTTATCTTTACTATGTTAAGTATTTACAACAATATGTCAATGGACGAGTACCATGATGTTTTATCTTTACTATGTTAAGTATTTACAACAATATGTCAATGAATCAGTACCATGATGTTTTATCTTTACTATGTTAAGTATTTACAACAATATGTCAATGGATGAGTACCATGATGTTTTATTATTACTATGTTAAGTATTTTCAACAATATGTCAATAGATGAGTACCATGATGTTTTATCTTTACTATGTTAAGTATTTACAACAATATGTCAATGGATCAGCACCATGATGTTTTATCTTTACTATGTTAAGTATTTACAACAATATGTCAATGGATCAGTACCATGATGTTTTATCTTTACTATGTAGATCTTTACAACATGAAAAAGCATCTTTGAGCAGAGGAAATTCTGTGGTTAAATTTACTAATCGATGACAATACTTTATCATGGTTTTTATAATAACATAATGCAATGGAAATCTACCCAATTCAGAAAGTGAAGCATGGTTAACACTTTTCTTGTAGACACTTACGATGAACTTACAGAATCTTAGATGAAGCATTTCACAAGGTAAATTCTTATAACAGTCATCTACTAAGATGTTGGTTGGATCATCTTTGTGAAACTTATGGTTGTTAACGGATCTCCTGTACTTGGCGATTGCAATACTGGTATAAAAATTTGTTCCAGTATTGTATACCAGTATTGTGATTTAAAAAAATATATATTTTACTTGTGTATAGTATTGTAATAGGTATTGTGGAAATGTTACTACTAGTATTGTCAATACCTGATTCTACAAGGATTTTTATGTGTGTAGCTATGTTGACTTTGACATGAAAGACTGCATAAAGTGTTGTATGATATATTTATTTTGTACAGTTATAACATGTTTTTCATTGGATAATCTTCCTACTCAATTGTATAAACAAAGAATGTCATTGGTTACTCTGGACTTGCAGAAACAAAACAATTGATTGAGCAATTAAGATATTTACCTCATTAATATTTCTAAAGTTTTTTTGGGGTTAAAAATTATTGGGTCTGCCTACCTAACAATTATTTTCTACATTAAATTGAACTTCAAAATGAAATTAAAAACTAAGTTCATCATTCAGTACAATTCTTCTCTATAGAGAGCATGGCAAATTTTTACTCAGAGTTAGCACCCAACGTTATCTTCAATAAAGACCCTACTGCAGTACTAGACTACATGAAAGACTACAAGCTACTGACAACAGCATGCAACTGCTTAACCTGCACCAAACCAATGGAAATGGTAACCAGACCACTCAGTTCCAAGTGAGATGGGTTTGGCTGGCGATGCACCAACCAAAGATGCCCTAAAAGACACACGTACAGAACTATACGAACTGGGTCCTTCTTCGAGAAATCCAGAGTTCCACTAGGGAAATGGTTGTATATCATCTACTTATGGAGTCACTAGACCAAAGTCAGTGCAACATCCTGGAGCACATATAGCAGAGCAGAACCTAGTTTAAGACATTTCATAATATGTTATCTTGTTGAATTATCATGATGATTGTTGTGTATTGTGATGTATTACTGATACGATGTTATAAATGCCAATAAAATGATACACAATGAACTTGTACTTTTAGTATGCTTTTCAACAGTTGATGACATGAACCTCCTAATATGAAGCAGTCCAATACACTACAAAAAATCCAATATCTTAATTACATTACTGGTACACCAGTATTGTACAAAATTTTGAAAAAAAATCACATTACTGGAACAAATTTGTACACCAGTATTGTGGACAATACTAGATCTATACCAGTATTGCGATCACCAAGGCCAAGGGGATCCCATCGCCAAGTACAGGAGATCCTTGTTAACATTAAATGTTCCCCATATTTCTGAACCATATAGTATATGTTCAATGATTTGAGGTGAGAGGTGATTGTTTGTTTTGTTGGATATTGGTGGAATTGTTCACCATCACTGTTTAAACTTTCTTTTCATAAATAGAAATACAAATAAAAAATTTGTGACAATCACGTTTTTGTTTTAATTGTACATAGCACTCTATGAGCTTTTAGTCTTGCCCGCAGCATGCACCTGAGTATAACGCTCTATGAAGAGTCATCTCAGTACCTGGAAGAAGAAGAATCAAGAAATTGAAGAATCATTCGTCACTAACTCAGCCACATTAATTACAAAACTGACATGCTCATAAACTTTAGACACCATATTACACACTTACATATCCACTTCCTTTCACTTAATTTTGTGGAGGTCATCTGACTATAATTTTTTTAAATGTCCTGTGTTTTGCGATGTGGTTTGAGCCAAATTCAATTCCACATTCTTAGGTGGAAATCCCCGTTACTATTTTTACAATCGTAACTACTCGGCCATTCTCGCTACCCTACAAATGTAGTTATTTGTAGGGTAGCGAGAATGGCCGAGTAGTTACGATTGACTGTTTTTATATGCGAACTGTTTTCTTTTTTAACGACGAGTCTAGTGAAGGAGATTTTCTAAAAGTAACCAGGTCGAAGGTTAACCTAATTTGTCAGACAGTAAAGATTGTCTACAAAAAAGAATTGATGAGCTACATGAATTTTGTTAATGTATATTCGGTAAAAAGCTCCTTAGAGCTTATGTTGTACTGTTTTATTATGTGCCGAATCAAAATAAAGTGTTCTTATCTTATAAATGGTGTCTCACTGTTAATTTAACAAAGACAAAGATTGTAATTTTTAATAGATCTGGTAAATTATTGAATAATAATCTGTTATATAATGATCAAACTATAGAATGCGTAAAGTCATATAAATATTATGGTAAAGTCATATAAATATTATGGTAAAGTTATATAAATATTTGGGAATTACATGTAATGTAATGGTAACTTTAAACAATGTAAAGATATTTTATATCAGAAATCATTGAAAGCCTGTTTTAAGCTGCAAAAATGTCTATTTTCTGCAAACCCAAGTGTTTCAACATACACCTTTATGATCATACCATCAAACCCATTTTACTTTATGGGAGTGAAATTTGGGGGATGTTTGATACAAACTCGGCTAGTTGTAAGAAAACGAGCGATTATATTTTGGAAAAAGTATATGCATCTGGAATAACTGAAAAGTCGCACAGTAGATTTATGAAATATATTCTTGGTGTTAATCGAAAAGCAAGTAACATTGCAGTTATGTCAGAATTGGAACGATACCCTATTTATTTCTCAGTAATTCTGTCAATGTTGAAGTATTTTCACAGGCTTAATAATTTATCAGAAGGTTTACTTTATGATGCTTTTGTTTGTAATAAGGAATTTAATTCATGTCAAACAAGTACATGGTATTCTAGTATATTATTAATATTAAATAAGATGAATATATCAAATGTTAATGTCTATGTAGGCACTCTATGTAACCATGTGAAAACAAATCTATGTGATAGTTTTCTTAGTTATTGGTATAATTTAAAAAAAAATGTATGAATGAAGATAAAAAGGGAAAACTCCGTACATATTTTACATTCAAGGAACATTTTATTAGAGAAAAATATACATTTCTTAATGATTTCAAAATAAGACGGGCAATTTGTAAGATCAGAATTAGTGCACATCCTCTTATGATTGAAATTGGTAGATATAAAAACTTGGAAACCGAAGAACGATTATGTAAACTGTGCATAACACAAAAAATTGAGGATGAATATCATTTTTTAATCGATTGCCCCATATATAATAGTAGTAGAAAGATTTGTTATCAGAAAATTTCAGAATTATGTTCTAATTTCAATAATATGTCAGATAAATCAAAATTCTATTATTTATTTACCAATGAAGATCTTTCAATAATCAATATTTTTGGAAAATGTATAATAGAGTGCCTTGAGACAAGAAAACTGAAACAGGGTTTATGATACTGAAATATTTTTTCTCTTTCTGTTTATATTATTAAAAAAATGTTAAGGCTCTGAACCCGACAAGAAACATTGTATATATATATATATGTATATATATTTTTAATATATATATGTATAATTGCCTCCAATGACAATAATCAATGTACATGTATGCAATTTGTTTGCCCCTATTGTGGGCCCATTGATTGGAAAAATAAATATTCTTATTCTTATTCTTATTCTTATTCTTATACGTCCTACACATCTGATTACCATATTCTACATATAAACTAAATTGCTCACATTGCAAAGAATTGAAAACAATATAATTAATTTGACAAGTCTCAACCCCTGACCTTTGGAATTGGAGCGTATATCTGTTCCATGTCGACATATTTTGAATTTTCTTTTTTTGTCAGTGGAAATTTTAATCACATTTGTTTGTTTTATTACTCTAAGTTTATATGTACCAACTGTGAGTATTAAAACTGATTACTCTCATATATTTTTAATCACTTACATGTATAGATCTACTATATGTACTGCTCTTTATATGGATTTCTCTTCTTTCGGACATTAATAAATGTTTAGGATTGAAAATCTGTCCGGCAAAACACGATAAAAACATAGTTCTAATTCCTCTTAATCGCAGTTCAGTTATATTATTTATAGTGTATGTATTTCAAGACAATACTTCCTTATACAAATGAATGTTGATTACCACCCGTTACTGTTCCCATGGTGCAATGATAAGGGGGTGTAAATGACGTCCAAGTGAAACTCATTTATCTCATACAAAACTGTAAAACCATTAGATATTTATTCATTCTTGTTCAGAATTCGAAGTAAAAACGTGTTTCAAGAATAGTAATTGCTTTGACAGTGAATATACCTTTTCGTTTTAAAATATTCCATGAATGGGTGGAAAAGTCTTATATTTGCCTTTGTGGACGCTGATATTTTTAAGTGACGTTGATATATATCGTAACGTACAATCAGGAAAATAAAATCCCCAAATATGATCCATGAAACGTAGGAATCATACCGTAGGACACAAGAGTTTCGGTATTCATCAAACTGTTTTTAATTTGAGAACTGTTCATGGCTTGTACAAATGTAGGAGTGTTCATATTTCTGCCTCTTGTTTTGAGAGTTGTTCATAGTTTGTAGGAGTGTTCATATTTCTGTCTCTTGTTTTGAGAGTTGTTCATGGTTTGTACGAGTGTTCATATTTCTGCCTCTTGTTTTGAGAGCTGTTCATGGTTTGTAGGAGTGTTCATATTTCACCCTCTTGTTTTGAGAGTTGTTCATAGTTTGTAGGAGTGTTCATATTTCTGTCTCTTGTTTTGAGAGTTGTTCATGGTTTGTACGAGTGTTCATATTTCTGCCTCTTGTTTTGACAGCTGTTCATGCTTTGCAGGAGTGTTCATATTTCTGTCTCTTGTTTTCAGAGTTGTTCGTGGTTTGTAGGAGTGTTCATATTCCTCACTCTTGTTTTGAGAGCTGTTCATGGTTTGTAGGAGTGTTCATATTTCTCCCTCTTGCTTTGAGAGCTGTTCATGGTTTGTAGGAGTGTTCATATTTCTCCCTCTTGCTTTGAGAGCTGTTCATGGTTTGTAGGAGTGTTCACATTTCTCCCTCTTGATTTGAGAGCTGTTCATGGTTTGTAGGAGTGTTCATATTTCCTCCTCTTGTTTCGAGAGCTGTTCATGGTTTGTAGGAGTGTTCATATTTCACCCTCTTGCTTTGAGAGCTGTTCATGGTTTGTAGGAGTGTTCATATTTCTCCCCCTTGATTTGAGAGCTGTTCATGGTTTGTGGGAGTGTTCATATTTCTGCCTCTTGTTTTGAGAGCTGTTCATATTTCTACCACTTATTTTGAGAGCTGTTCATGGTTTGTAGGAGTGTTCATATTTCTGCCTCTTGTTTTGAGAGCTGTGCATGGTTTGTAGGAGTGTTCATATTTCTGCCTCTTGTTTTGAGAGCTGTTCATGGTTTGTAGGAGTGTTCATATTTCACCCTCTTGTTTTGAGAGCTGTTCATGGTTTGTAGGAGTGTTCATATTTCTGCCACTTATTGTGAGAGCTGTTCGTGGTTTGTAGGAGTGTTCATATTTTTGCCACTTATTCTGAGAACTGTTAGTGGTTTGTAGGAGTGTTCATAGTTCTGCCTCTTGTTTTGAGAGCTGTTCATGGTTTGTAGGAGTGTTCATATTTCTCCCTCTTGTTTTGAGAGCTATTCGTGGTTTGTAGGAGTGTTCATATTCCTTCCTCTTGTTTTGTGAGCTGTTCATGGTTTGTAGGAGTCTTCATATTTCTGCCACTTATTTTGAGAGTTGTTCATGGTTTGTAGGAGTGTTCATATTTCTGCATCTTGTTTTGACAGCTATTCATGCTTTGTAGGAGTGTTCATATTTCTGCCTCTTGTTTTGTGAGCTGTTCATGGTTTGTAGGAGTGTTCGTATTTCTGATTCTTGTTTTGAGAGCTGTTCATGCTTTGTGGGAGTGTTCATATTTCTCCCTCTTGTTTTGACAGGTGTTCATGCTTTGTAGGAGTGTTCATATTTCTGCCACTTATTTTGAGAGCTGTTCATGGTTTGTAGGAGTGTTCATATTTCTCCCTCTTGTTTTGACAGCTGTTCATGGTTTGTAGGAGTGTTCATATTTCTGCCACTTATTTTGAGAGCTGTTCATGCTTTGTAGGAGTGTTCATATTTCTGCCTCTTGTTTTGAGAGCTGTTCATGGTTTGTAGGAGTGTTCATATTTCACCCTATGGTGTTGAGAGCTGTTCATGGTTTGTAGGAGTGTTCATATTTCTGCCTCTTGTTTTGAGAGCTGTTCATGCTTTGTAGGAGTGTTCGTATTTCTGCCTCTTGTTTTGAGAGCTGTTCATGGTTTGTAGGAGTGTTCATATTTCACCCTCTTGTTTTGAGAGCTGTTCATTGTTTGTAGGAGTGTTCATATTTCTGCCTCTTGTTTTGTGAGCTGTTCATGGTTTGTAGGAGTGTTCATGTTTCACCCTCTTGTTTTGAGAGCTGTTCATGGTTTGTAAGAGTGTTCATATTTCACCCTCTTGTTTTGAGAGCTGTTCATGGTTTGTAGGAGTGTTCATATTTCTGTCTCTTGTTTTGAGAGTTGTTCATGGTTTGTAGGAGTGTTCATATTTCTCCCTCTTGTTTTGAGAGCTGTTCATGGTTTGTAAGTGTTCGTATTTCTGCCTCTTGTTTTTAGAGCTGTTCATGGTTTGTAGGAGTGTTCATATTTCTGCCACTTATTTTGAGAGCTGTTTGTGGTTTGTAGGAGTGTTCATATTTCTCCCTCTTGTTTTGAGAGCTGTTCATGGTTTGTAGGAGTGTTCATATTTCTGCCACTTATTTTGAGAGCTGTTCATGGTTTGTAGGAGTGTTCATATTTCTGCCACTTATTTTGAGAGCTGTTCGTGGTTTGTAGGAGTGTTCATATTCCTCCCTTGTTTCGAGAGCTGTTCATGGTTTGTAGGAGTGTTCATATTTCACCCTCTTGTTTTGAGAGCTGTTCATGCTTTGTAGGAGTGTTCATATTTCACCCTCTTGTTTTGAGAGCTGTTCATGGTTTGTAAGAGTGTTCATATTTCTGCCTCTTGTGTTGAGAGCTGTTCATTGTTTGTAGGAGTGTTCATATTTCTGCCTCTTGTGTTGAGAGCTGTTCATGCTTTGTAGGAGTGTTCATATTTCACCCTCTTGTTTTGAGAGCTGTTCATGGTTTGTAAGAGTGTTCATATTTCTGCCTCTTGTGTTGAGAGCTGTTCATTGTTTGTAGGAGTGTTCATATTTCTGCCTCTTGTGTTGAGAGCTGTTCATGCTTTGTAGGAGTGTTCATATTTCACCCTCTTGTTTTGAGAGTTGTTCATGCTTTGTAGGAGTGTTCATATTTCACCCTCTTGTTTTGAGAGCTGTTCATGCTTTGTAGGAGTGTTCATATTTCACCCTCTTGTTTTGAGAGCTGTTCATGGTTTGTAGGAGTGTTCATATTTCACCCTCTTGTGTTGAGAGCTGTTCATTGTTTGTAGGAGTGTTCATATTTCTGCCTCTTGTTTTGAGAGCTGTTCATGGTTTGTAAGAGTGTTCATATTTCTGCCTCTTGTTTTGAGAGCTGTTCATGCTTTGTAAGAGTGTTCATATTTCTGCCTCTTGTTTTGACAGCTGTTCATGGTTTGTAGGAGTGTTCATATTTCTGCCACTTATTTTGAGAGCTGTTCATGGTTTGTAGGAGTGTTCATATTTCACCCTCTTGTTTTGAGAGCTGTTCATGCTTTGTAGGAGTGTTCATATTTCACCCTCTTGTTTTGAGAGCTGTTCATGGTTTGTAAGAGTGTTCATATTTCTGCCTCTTGTGTTGAGAGCTGTTCATTGTTTGTAGGAGTGTTCATATTTCTGCCTCTTGTGTTGAGAGCTGTTCATGCTTTGTAGGAGTGTTCATATTTCACCCTCTTGTTTTGAGAGCTGTTCATGGTTTGTAAGAGTGTTCATATTTCTGCCTCTTGTGTTGAGAGCTGTTCATTGTTTGTAGGAGTGTTCATATTTCTGCCTCTTGTGTTGAGAGCTGTTCATGCTTTGTAGGAGTGTTCATATTTCACCCTCTTGTTTTGAGAGTTGTTCATGCTTTGTAGGAGTGTTCATATTTCACCCTCTTGTTTTGAGAGCTGTTCATGCTTTGTAGGAGTGTTCATATTTCACCCTCTTGTTTTGAGAGCTGTTCATGGTTTGTAGGAGTGTTCATATTTCACCCTCTTGTGTTGAGAGCTGTTCATTGTTTGTAGGAGTGTTCATATTTCTGCCTCTTGTTTTGAGAGCTGTTCATGGTTTGTAAGAGTGTTCATATTTCTGCCTCTTGTTTTGAGAGCTGTTCATGGTTTGTAAGAGTGTTCATATTTCTGCCACTTATTTTGAGAGCTGTTCATGGTTTGTAGGAGTGTTCATATTTCTGCCACTTATTTTGAGAGCTGTTCGTGGTTTGTAGGAGTGTTCATATTCCTCCCTTGTTTTGAGAGCTGTTCATGCTTTGTAGGAGTGTTCATATTTCACCCTCTTGTTTTGAGAGCTGTTCATGCTTTGTAGGAGTGTTCATATTTCTGCCACTTATTTTGAGAGCTGTTCATGGTTTGTAGGAGTGTTCATATTTCTGCCACTTATTTTGAGAGCTGTTCGTGGTTTGTAGGAGTGTTCATATTCCTCCCTTGTGTTGAGAGCTGTTCATGCTTTGTAGGAGTGTTCATATTTCACCCTCTTGTTTTGAGAGTTGTTCATGGTTTGTAAGAGTGTTCATATTTCTGCCTCTTGTTTTGACAGCTGTTCATGGTTTGTAGGAGTGTTCATATTTCTGCCACTTATTTTGAGAGCTGTTCATGGTTTGTAGGAGTGTTCATATTTCTGCCACTTATTTTGAGAGCTGTTCGTGGTTTGTAGGAGTGTTCATATTCCTCCCTTGTTTTGAGAGCTGTTCATGCTTTGTAGGAGTGTTCATATTTCTCCCTCTTGTATTGAGAGCTGTTCATGCTTTGTAAGTGTTCATATTTCTGCCTCTTGTTTTGAGAGCTGTTCATGGTTTGTAAGAGTGTTCATATTTCTGCCTCTTGTTTTGACAGCTGTTCATGGTTTGTAGGAGTGTTCATATTTCTGCCACTTATTTTGAGAGCTGTTCATGGTTTGTAGGAGTGTTCATATTTCTGCCACTTATTTTGAGAGCTGTTCGTGGTTTGTAGGAGTGTTCATATTCCTCCCTTGTTTTGAGAGCTGTTCATGCTTTGTAGGAGTGTTCATATTTCACCCTCTTGTTTTGAGAGCTGTTCATGCTTTGTAGGAGTGTTCATATTTCTGCCACTTATTTTGAGAGCTGTTCATGGTTTGTAGGAGTGTTCATATTTCTGCCACTTATTTTGAGAGCTGTTCGTGGTTTGTAGGAGTGTTCATATTCCTCCCTTGTGTTGAGAGCTGTTCATGCTTTGTAGGAGTGTTCATATTTCACCCTCTTGTTTTGAGAGTTGTTCATGGTTTGTAAGAGTGTTCATATTTCTGCCTCTTGTTTTGACAGCTGTTCATGGTTTGTAGGAGTGTTCATATTTCTGCCACTTATTTTGAGAGCTGTTCATGGTTTGTAGGAGTGTTCATATTTCTGCCACTTATTTTGAGAGCTGTTCGTGGTTTGTAGGAGTGTTCATATTCCTCCCTTGTTTTGAGAGCTGTTCATGCTTTGTAGGAGTGTTCATATTTCACCCTCGTTTTGAGAGCTGTTCATGGTTTGTAGGAGTGTTCATATTTCACCCTCTTGTGTTGAGAGCTGTTCATTGTTTGTAGGAGTGTTCATATTTCTGCCTCTTGTTTTGAGAGCTGTTCATGGTTTGTAAGAGTGTTCATATTTCTGTCTCTTGTTTTGAGAGCTGTTCATGGTTTGTAGGAGTGTTCATATTTCACCGTCTTGTTTTGAGAGCTGTTCATGGTTTGTAGGAGTGTTCATATTTCTGCCTCTTGTTTTGAGAGCTGTTCATATTTCTGCCACTTATTTTGAGAGTTGTTCATGGTTTGTAGGAGTGTTCATATTTCTGCCTCTTGTTTTGAGAGCTGTTCATGGTTTGTAGGAGTGTTCATATTTCACCCTCTTGATTTGAGAACGGGTCATGGTTTGTTTGAGTGTTCATATTTCTTATGATTGGTTGGATTGTTTTTGTTCATCTGCTCACCCATGACTCATTATTCTCAATGAATGTGGATAAAACCAATGCCTTACTCTTTGTGGCAGACAAATTAAATAATGGATCCAATAATAAGAGATCTGCATTTTTTGAGGATCATCTATAGATAATTACACAATCATTAATGTTCAGTTTTTGTGATTGTTTTTATATTTACAGGTAATCCAATCAAAAAATATTGTGACTTACTTAATGACGAATGTAAACAAAATAAGGACTGTCTTAAAACTACCATAGGGGCTGTGGTGGTTGTGATTGTATGGTAGTTGGATTTACAACTACCTGTCCAATCAGTGCCTATCACCACTAACGTTGTGCATTCCAACCTCGTTCATGGTGAGGTGTACTTGATACAACATTATGTGATAAAGTTTGTCAGTCACTTGCGACTGGTCGGTGGTTTTCTCCGGGTCCTCCGGTTTCCTCCACCAATAAAACTTACCACCACGATATAACTGAAATATTGTTGAAAGTGGCGGAAAACTTCATAAACCTATACCTAAGCCAACTATAGATCATTTAAATTAAAGTTTGGTTCAAATGACCTTTAATTTGTTAATTACTTAAATAAACCATAAAATACATCAAATAAATTAATTTACATAAAAAATAAATCTGTTTTATGTTTTTATTATACAATGGGTGAATTGACTGTTACACAATACAATTTACTTTCTGTTGTTACAAAAATATGGCTATTTGTCACTTGAATTCCAACAATATTGTCGACAGCATCTAAGGAAATTAACTGTTGCTTAGCAACGGCACCAACTTCCTGTCCTGTTTTCCTGTTCCTCAATGGTGAAGCAATGGCTGATAACTGCCTGTAGATATAAATGTGTCGAACACAATCACAAATAACAACAAAAGAACAATTTGGTGCACACACAGAAAATCGTTTTTGCTGCTTCGAAGCCTGGACATACCCAAATGCATTGAATGTGGCCATGTGATGCCATGGTATGTCGTTCTCCTTGGTGATATTTATAGGTTGTATCATTAGACCGTCTACATCATGTCTCAGACATAATGCTGGGGGGAGGTCAACTTCAAGATTTGACTGGAACAACCACTGATGACTTCCAAGGTTTGTCTGAAAATTAAGAATAGGGCAACAAAATTATTATCTGACATTCTACATTTCACTTTTAAGCTTAAAAATATTTAAAACACCCATACAAAAGGCAATATAAAGATGTGATTCACTAAGACACTTAAGTTATAATGAGGAACTCAATTACAATGATGGAAGAAAGATAACTCTAAATAAAATGGAATTTCAAGAGAAATTAAAGAAGCACGTGTTATTTTATGACTGCAAGAGATTCTTGGAATTCTGAATATCTATTTTGGGCAATATTTACAAAAATCAGAATTCATTGTCAGTTTACAACTATCAATTATCCAATTATATCAATCTATAAATTACCTTGTGTGTGCCATATCAATCTATAAATTACCTTGTGTGTACTATAACAATCTATAAATTACCTTGTGTGTACTATAACAATCTATAAATTACCTTGTGTGTGCTATATCAATCTATAAATTACCTTGTGTATACTATAACAATCTATAAATTATCTTGTGTGTACTATAACAATCTATAAATTATCTTGTGTGTACTATATCAATCTATAAATTACCTTGTGTGTACTATAACAATCTATAAATTACCTTGTGTGTACTATAACAATCTATAAATTACCTTGTGTGTGCTATAACAATCTATAAATTACCTTGTGTGTGCTATAACAATCTATAAATTACCTTGTGTGTACTATAACAATCTATAAATTACCTTGTGTGTACTATAACAATCTATAAATTACCTTGTGTGTACTATAACAATCTATAAATTACCTTGTGTGTACTATATCAATCTATAAATTACCTTGTGTGTGCCATATCAATCTATAAATTATCTTGTGTGTACTATAACAATCTATAAATTACCTTGTGTGTACTATAACAATCTATAAATTACCTTGTGTGTACTATAACAATCTATAAATTACCTTGTGTGTACTATAACAATCTATAAATTACCTTGTGTGTACTATAACAATCTATAAATTACCTTGTGTGTACTATAACAATCTATAAATTATCTTGTGTGTACTATAACAATCTATAAATTACCTTGTGTGTACTATAACAATCTATAAATTACCTTGTGTGTAATATAACAATCTATAAATTACCTTGTGTGTACTATAACAATCTATAAATTACCTTATGTGTACTATAACAATCTATAAATTACCTTGTGTGTACAATACCAATCTATAAATTACCTTGTGTGTACTATAACAATCTATAAATTACCTTGTGTGTACAATACCAATCTATAAATTACCTTGTGTGTACTATAACAATCTATAAATTACCTTGTGTGTACTATATCAATCTATAAATTACCTTGTGTGTACTATAACAATCTATAAATTATCTTGTGTGTACTATAACAATCTATAAATTACCTTGTGTGTACTATATCAATCTATAAATTACCTTATGTGTACTATAACAATCTATAAATTACCTTGTGTGTACAATACCAATCTATAAATTACCTTGTGTGTACTATAACAATCTATAAATTACCTTGTGTGTACTATAACAATCTATAAAGTACCTTATGTGTACTATAACAATCTATAAATTACCTTGTGTGTACTATAACAATCTATAAATTATCTTGTGTGTACTATAACAATCTACAAATTACCTTGTGTGTACTATAACAATTTATAAATTACCTTGTGTGTACAATACCAATTTATAAATTACCTTGTGTGTACTATAACAATTTATAAATTACCTTGTGTGTACTATAACAATCTATAAATTACCTTGTGTGTACAATACCAATCTATAAATTACCTTGTGTGTAATTTTATGTGAGTTTCCGTCAATCCTTAACAACACAAAGCCATCATCAGGGTACGCATCACATTCCTCCAGTTGTTGGGCATTGAATGGTTGACTATCTGTCTTCTCTGGATCTGGGTTCTAAAACACAGCATATATATGAGTGTATTAATCCATAGAAATCTTGAGATGAATTACTACAAATAATAAATTATATGCATGTGATGTTACCATGTAAATAATATCATGCCACATGTTTGTGTCTGTCCTAAGCCAGGTTTCCAACATTCGTCTTTCAGAGGTTTTTTATGTTCAATGATTTGAGGTGATGTGGTTGTTCGTTTTGTTGATATGGGTGGAATTGTTAACCATCACTGTTTAAACTTTTGTTGATATTGATAGAATTGTTGACCATCACTGTTTAAACTTTTGTTGATATTGATAGAATTGTTAACCATCACTGTTTAAACTTTTGTTGATATTGATAGAATTGTTGACCATCACTGTTTAAACTTTATTTTCACAAAATCTTTGGAGTGAAGACTGAAGGCACAGATCAAAATATCATTGCATTGTGACACCTCAAGAATTACAATAACATTTTTTCATCAGCTACTCGTCTCAAGGATACATTTTAGTTTAGTTTTCTGGCCAATGAACAGTAAAAAAATACCTGAAACTCATTACTTATAACCTTGTATCATGAAAGCTTTTCTTACAGTATTTTAAAACTGATTTTCAAAATACCTTTTTTGTACTTACCATTTCATATGAAGTAAGACCTGCCAGTCTCTGGTGTATCTCCTCTACAACAGCAGGGTCAATGGTCAGTTCACCTCTTTTATCACCAATAACAACATTCTGCCACATATCACTGCTTTGTTTACTTAGTGTTAACTCAATCCTACAATAACAAACACTTCCTCACTGTATCTATATTCTTCTCATTGATTGTGTGGTGTTTAACGTCAATTTTAGCAGTATTTGAACTATATTGTAGCTTGAACAAATTTTATATAGTAATTTCCTCAACATCTTCTGAAATGAACTAGTTCTTACAATGAGGAGTAACAGATTAGGTAGGTAAAGAAACTTCACTCAGTCTAATATTTAATCACAAATCCAAGAAATTTACATCATTTTGAAAATCAAATACTCTGCTGTTAATTATTTCCATTATTTTGAAGAAAAGAGTAAAGGGAAATAACTTCTTCAAAACATTTTTTAAAAGTAGATCATTATAAACTTACATCTGTTTTTCCATAATCCATGTACTAGAATCCACATCTACAAATCCATGTAACATTCCCTCTATCAACACTTTTCCATTCTTAATTCCAAACTTGACACTTTTATGGGTCAAGGTCATATAGATGTCTGCTTTCTTAGTGCCCTCTGGTACAGTGAACTGGACATTGACCTCTTCAGAACTTTGATTCCATGTATATTCTGGAGCAGATTCTGTAAATCAAAATCAACATTACTATTTAATACTAATTCTGAAAAATACTATGTCCTTCACTGACTATATAAACACTACCGTGATAAAAATCCAGATTAATTATGATTCTCACATGTTTATTTCCAGACATATTGTGACCATCATTCCAGAGTGATTTTCATGTATTTATACAGAACGTGGTACATTATATAAATCAAAAGTCCCCTTAAAATGTTTGTGTTGTTTCTTTACATATTCATTTGGTGGTAAAATATTAAAGATGACTAGGATTGATTTTGACCTTTGTGAATTGCCGACATTAAGGTCACATTGCTGAATGCTAGTGAGACATTCAGCAGTGAATAAGCGTTTTTATTTTACTTGGGCATCTAAATAATAAGCTATCTTTATTAGTTAGTCTACAAACCTGGTACTTTGCTTGCATTAGTATTTTCATCTTCAACGGACAGAACTGGTTCCACAGAGTCATAAATAAATTCCACATCTGATTCTGCAGCAACTATCAGGAAATCACCTGATTGGTCCAATGCTGCATAATCAAATGGTTTTCTCCCGTAAAGTCTCCTCTGTCTTTTAATTGACCATGTCTTACAATCTTCTACACACAAAAAAAAACCACATATTTAATTTCATTAAATTGTCTGTACAGAATTTTATTATTTTCAATTTGTTATGTGAAACCTGTGACATAACATCAACAATGTCAGAAATTAGCTTGTACAATACTTTATTCAGAAGAGAAACCTGTGACATAACATCAACAATGTCAGAAATTAGCTTGTACAATACTTTATTCAGAAGAGAAACTTGTGACATAACATCAACAATGTCAGAAATTAGCTTGTACAATACTTTATTCAGAAGAGAAACTTGTGACATAACATCAACAATGTCAGAAATTAGCTTGTACAATACTTTATTCAGAAGAGAAACTTGTGACATAACATCAACAATGTCAGAAATTAGCTTGTACAATACTTTATTCAGAAGAGAAACTTGTGACATAACATCAACAATGTCAGAAATTAGCTTGTACAATACTTTATTCAGAAGAGAAACTTGTGACATAACATCAACAATGTCAGAAATTAGCTTGTACAATACTTTATTCAGAAGAGAAACTTGTGACATAACATCAACAATGTCAGAAATTAGCTTGTACAATACTTTATTCAGAAGAGAAACCTGTGACATAACATCAACAATGTCAGAAATTAGCTTGTACAATACTTTATTCAGAAGAAGGAGCTGTTGTGGTTGTGATCGTATGGTAGTTGGATTTACAATTACCAGAGCAATCAGTGCCTATCACCACTAAAGTTATGAGTTCGAAACCCGTTCATGGCGAGGTGTACTCGATACAACATAATAAAGTTTGTCAGTGACTTGTGACAGGTCCATGGTTTTCTCCGGGTACTCCGGTTTACTCCACCAATAAAACTGACCACCAAGATATAATTGAAATATTGTTGAAAGTTGATAAGATGAATGAATCTCACATAGGTATCTTACATCAAATGTGTTTGTCACATATGTACAATGATGTATGACATTACAATCCTAAATAACCAGGTTCTTACTATAACTAACATCCATTGGTTTTCTACATAAACAGAAATTCCAATTTCCTCTGTTTTAACTAATCAGGCAAGCAAAATTGTTGAAAATGACATTCAACTAAAATATCTATTCTTTTTTGTTTTATCGTAGTTATGTATGTGGCTGTTAAATTTTAACAGAAAAACACACCTTCAAAGATATTTTGAAAGCTTTTTTTTTTTCAAAATGAAAAAAATTAAGAAATTCTTAAAAAATTGTGTTTTAGGAGTATCGTTTATGCCTCATTTTACAAACTTGATATTTCATTTTGGAATTATTCTGACAGTGTAGCATTTTTATTTTTCATCTTATTAGCACACATTATGTTATTCTAAATAAAAATTTTTTTTAAAACAAGCTCCCCAGTATGTATCATTCTCTCAATAAAGTAAGATTGTTAGAATGTCCTACCAGAGGTAACAGTGATCCACTCCAGGACAGTAAGGAATGAGGTTTTATACTTTTCTTTTTGCTCATCATTGGTTTCTACAACATGTGAACACAGGCAGTAAATACAATGTGTTTCACCTTCTCTGTGATATACTGCGTAGGTAAGGCTGAATGGCTGGTTGTCTTCAAGAATGTTACACGAGAACACAATCTGGAGAAAATGGTTCAAAACTACTATTATCTTATATTTGAGGTACATAAGGTTGTTTAATTAGGGGAGGAATGTAACAGAAACATTGTCTACTTACACTTAATGATTCCAAATGTAAAATTACTCTGTAATGCAAGGAAAAATATTAAACATTTCAATGAGATGACAAAGAGATGACAAAGAGATGACAATGAGATGACAATGAGATGACAATGAGATGACAAAGAGATGACAATGAGATGACAATGAGATGACAATGAGATGACAATGAGATGACAAAGAGATGACAATGAGATGACAATGAGATGACAAAGAGATGACAATGAGATGACAATGAGATGACAAAGAGATGACAATGAGATGACAATGAGATGACAATGAGATGACAAAGAGATGACAATGAGATGACAATGAGATGACAATGAGATGACAATGAGATGACAAAGAGATGACAATGAGATGACAAAGAGATGACAATGAGATGACAATGAGATGACAAAGAGATGACAATGAGATAACAAAGAGATGACAATGAGATGACAATGAGATGACAATGAGATGACAAAGAGATGACAATGAGATGACAATGAGATGACAATGAGATGACAAAGAGATGACAATGAGATGACAAAGAGATGACAATGAGATGACAATGAGATGACAAAGCCAACAAGTGTTTGCTCTTATTCCTTAATACTTAGTGCTACTACTACTTAGTAATTTTAATTTGTTTTGGTTTGATTTAAAGTTGAGCATGCTAACCATTACACTACTAATGTGGTTAGTTTGTAGATGAACTAGTGTCCTGAAAGCTGTCAAATATAGTATAATGGCTTCAATATTGTGACTCATAAAATGGTTTTTCATCTGGTAACATGCTGGCATTTCCCTTTTCATCAAACATGTTGGCATTTTCTTTTGCTATTGCACAAGAAGTGTGTCATTTTTCACAAATGGCACAAAGACTGTCTTTTTTTAGGGTGAAATATGCTAAAAGCTATCATTCTGTTGAAGATCTAATTATTAAAGAAGCATATTTGTTCTGCTGTATGTAAGATAAACTCACTGTCCATTTGATAGACCTATCCTCTCTGTTCCCTGTAGTGATGAAGTGCAGTTTACCAGCTCCATCGGACACCACAGCCATTTCCTTAGTAACAAAATGGAAACCTAGGTTAACTCTTTCTGGAACTAGTTTCTGATTGGTTGAATCTGGTATCTGTATGACAGGTTCACTCTGGTTCAATTGCATATCCTTAAAATATTAAAGAGATGTTCTATAATATATAAACATATACCACAAACAGTTTAATATACATATTTTACATACATTATAAAAATAGTAACAGTCTTCGCACTAACCCACTTGTCTGAAGTCCTGGACAAGTAAAACTGGATTCAGACAAGTGAAAATTATGAAAGAATTTGTTTGAATAAAAAGAAAATTTTTCTATATATTGGGCTTTTAGACAAGTAGGTGAAAAAAATTAAGTCAGAGACTGTAGTAAAGATTTAATTTACCATAACACTTAACACATAAAGTTATGATAAAACTAGAATTAAATTGGTACACCGCTGGGATCACATTTTGGAATAGACAGGTCAAATTTGCTAACATTTCACATATTGTGACTACAATTTTGTCCTATAGTAGACTCTTCATTGTGAACTTAAGTTGGTGTTAAACACCAATCAATCAATCAATCATCAAGAACTTCTACTTATCAAGCAATGGTTCATAATTATCTTTTTTATTCCTGTTTATTCTATGTTGTTCAGTTTTTTATTCCTGTTTATTCTATGTTGTTCAGATTTTTATTCCTGTTTATTCTATGTTGTTCAGATTTTTATTCCTGTTTATTCTATGTTGTTCAGTTTTTTATTCCTGTTTATTCTATGTTATTCAGTTTTTTATTCCTGTTTATTCTATGTTGTTCAGTTTTTTATTCCTGTTTATTCTATGTTGTTCAGATTTTTATTCCTGTTTATTCTATGTTGTTCAGTTTTTTATTCCTGTTTATTCTATGTTGTTCAGTTTTTTATTCCTGTTTATTCTATGTTGTTCAGTTTTTTATTCCTGTTTATTCTATGTTGCTCAGTTTTTTATTCCTGTTTATTCTATGTTGTTCAGTTTTTTATTCCTGTTTATTCTATGTTGTTCAGTTTTTTATTCCTGTTTATTCTATGTTGTTCAGATTTTTATTCCTGTTTATTCTATGTTGTTCAGTTTTTTATTCCTGTTTATTCTATGTTGTTCAGTTTTTGATTCCTGTTTATTCTATGTTGCTCAGTTTTTGATTCCTGCTTATTCTATGTTGTTCAGTTTTTGATTCCTGTTTATTCTATGTTGCTCAGTTTTTGATTCCTGTTTATTCTATGTTGCTCAGTTTTTGATTCCTGTTTATTCTATGTTGTTCAGTTTTTGATTCCTGTTTATTCTATGTTGCTCAGTTTTTTATTCCTGTTTATTCTATGTTGTTCAGTTTTTGATTCCTGTTTATTCTATGTTGCTCAGATTTTTATCCCTGTTTATTCTATGTTGTTCAGTTTTTTATTCCTGTTTATTCTATGTTGTTCAGTTTTTGATTCCTGTTTATTCTATGTTGCTCAGATTTTTATTCCTGTTTATTCTATGTTGTTCAGATTTTTATTCCTGTTTATTCTATGTTGTTCAGTTTTTTATTCCTGTTTATTCTATGTTGTTCAGTTTTTTATTCCTGTTTATTCTATGTTGTTCAGTTTTTTATTCCTGTTTATTCTATGTTGTTCAGATTTTTATTCCTGTTTATTCTATGTTGTTCAGTTTTTTATTCCTGTTTATTCTATGCTGTTCAGTTTTTGATTCCTGTTTATTCTATGTTGCTCAGTTTTTGATTCCTGTTTATTCTATGTTGTTCAGTTTTTTTATTCCTGTTTATTCTATGTTGCTCAGATTTTTATTCCTGTTTATTCTATGTTGTTCAGTTTTTTATTCCTGTTTATTCTATGTTGTTCAGTTTTTGATTCCTGTTTATTCTATGTTGCTCAGTTGTTGATTCCTGTTTATTCTATGTTGTTCAGTTTTTGATTCCTGTTTATTCTATGTTGCTCAGTTTTTTATTCCTGTTTATTCTATGTTGTTCAGTTTTTGATTCCTGTTTATTCTATGTTGCTCAGTTTTTGATTCCTGTTTATTCTATGTTGCTCAGTTTTTGATTCCTGTTTATTCTATGTTGTTCAGTTTTTTATTCCTGTTTATTCTATGTTGTTCAGTTTTTGATTCCTGTTTATTCTATGTTGCTCAGTTTTTTATTCCTGTTTATTCTATGTTGCTCAGTTTTTTATTCCTGTTTATTCTATGTTGTTCAGTTTTTTATTCCTGTTTATTCTATGCTGTTCAGTTTTTGATTCCTGTTTATTCTATGTTGCTCAGTTTTTGATTCCTGTTTATTCTATGTTGCTCAGTTTTTTATTCCTGTTTATTCTATGTTGTTCAGACAGGTATCACTGTAAATAGTTGCAAGTGGCTAAAATGTGATAAATTATGAAAAATATCAACAATATAATTCACAAAAAACTATTATATGGTGGACTAAAAATATTAAATAGCTCTTATTGCTCTTAAACCTTAGATAGCAGTATTGAATTATACTTTATTGTTCTATGTTAGTAATCTTAACTTGAGTGAACCACAGGGGATAGAAATAGGACATAAACTAATATCCCTGATAATTGTGTCCTAGAATTAGGACCTATGGTAGTTTCTCAGAAAATGGTGTCTACTGGTTGTTCCTGACAAATAAATATAAAATCTTTCTTAAGGACAGACATGCAAAATTAAGAGTGTTTCATGCTTGTAGAATGCCACGCTCCTTACCCATAAAACATAACTTACAGCAGCTCATAAAGAGCAATGGCTTATACCTGTAGACTATTGCCAATTTATGTATATTTTTAAAATATTTTGAAGACAAAACAAAATTGGTCTGCATGTACCCATCCATTACACAAATTAGATATCAATGAAAAAGCTAAACAAACAAGATTATAAATATGATTGCAGCCTGCTTGAACTTACTGCCACAAAAGTCTTGTTTATAAACCATTGTTTGTCTATAAAATAAACACTTTGTTGATTCCATGGATCAAGCACTAAATGGTTGTGTTGTCCCAGTATCTTGGCATGATGGTAGGAATATTGACTGTCTGTTAGATTTACTTTCTCTATACCTAGTAAAATAAAATGGAAAATTAATTTGAGGTAAAATTTCAGTCCTCCATATTCAATATGGTTTTCTGTCAACGGTTGACTTCTAATAGATCTTGTAGATCATTATTACATCCATGGCATGCTTTAATCCATGGACAATATTAAATCCATGGCATGCTTTAATCCATGGACAAAGTGCAGATGATTCATTAATATTTCATTGGTATTAACTAATTAATAAGATATCATAAATTTAAGGGAACACAGTGGTCTAGTGGTTTAAAACAAATGAACATCTACTATTTTTATTAATTACCAGTGAGGAATATGCTTAGAGAAAGGGCTGGCAAAGTGAACTCAACTTCTACATAAATTCAGAACGTTTCCTTGGCACATACATTGTACTGACAATAGATTTCTTATGATGTTGTTGAAACTAAAATGGTGTCAATTTCCTGCAGGACTTTCTTTCTTCTAATACTAATAATACATTTTGTATTCCTATAACTAACATCTTTGCTAAGTTTGTGACTATATATGTATGTTAAAAATTATGTATACTGCTTCCCTCCTCTTAAGCATGTTATGCCTTGGCATTTATATCTTTTCTTACTAATTTTCTAATTCGTATGCCCTTGGAATTCTTCATAATGTACACCATTATTAGGTAAAATGAAGATGAAACATCAGCAGACAATGTACAATAACTTTGTCATGTCCCAGACTACCTCTGATATCCCTTAACATAAACAGAAAGCTGTTATTAACAAGAGGCTCACCCCAAATATTCATATGCAAGTTTGTGTTCAATGTTCAATGAAGTCTACATATTAAGAAAAAATATTATATTCATTTTTACGTAAGATCTGATGTTCAACTGTAACCCATTAAAGTAGGACTTCAATAAAAAAAATGAAAAAAAAATGGTCATTTTCCCTTTTAGTCCCCTCTTACTCTGGAACAGTAACAGCTACAACAGATCTGTTGGACAACTTCAAACAGAAATTTTCAGAAATTCAATGGAAAATAGCTCATACAATTATATGAATATAAATTAAAAAAAAGTAAACATTTTGATAGTTGATCTTTTTTTGGCTCCCTTGAGCTTTAACCCTTTTTATTTCAAAAACCATAACAGAGAGTCAAATCATGCTTTTCTAAATAAAATGACATTCTTTTTAACGGTCCATAAATAACTCATAAAAATGAACACTGCAAAAATCTGCATTAAAATTTCATTGAAAATTTAAAAAGTTAAAATTTTTATTTTCCCTCTTTCTGACTCCTTTTATATCAAAAACAGTAATAGTTACATAATAGCATTATGCATGTTTCTGAAAGAAATTTTCTTAAGGAATGCATTAAAAATATCCTCATCAAAAACAAAGAACAATAAATAATTTATACCTCTCTTATATCAAAAACAGTAATAGTTACATAATAACATTAATATGCATGTTTCTGAAAGGAATTTTTTTAAAGTATGCAATAAAAAATCCACATAAAAATTAAATAAACAATAAATAATTTATACTCATATGGAAACACCCTTTTTAACACCTTTTGGCTTCTTTGGTGTTTTTTATGGTGTACTTCTGTTAAAAACAAAAAAATCATAAACTTTGGTTTCAGAGAAGAAGATTACAATGTAAAAGTTTACGGACAACGACGGATGGAAAGTGACGGCAATAGCTCACATGACCCTTTGGGTCAGGTGAACTAAAAATGTAGAAGTAAAATTAATGAAGCGAGGTAAACAACTCAGTTTAGAAACAAAGATGGTGACCACACAATGTTAAATCTCAGTAGAGAAAGTCAAGAACATATTCATTCATTGAAAGTAACCCATCTGAATGGATTTCATGAGTTATGCTTAGTAGAATTTTTCCAACATTTAGTATGTGGTATTGAAATTTCAACAGTTAACACTATACAGTGATTTTAAGTTCTAATTTTAGTTTTTAAGTTAGAAATTTGTAATCACCTGTGTATTTAATTGGCAACATTTTGAACTAAATCTATTTTACCTTTTTATCATTAAGATTATAAAGCATGGACCATTTACCTTTAGATGGAATATTAGTTTTGGATTTTCAATGCAAATGAGCAAGGTCTAAGGAATGAGCATATAAAAAAAAGTATAGGTTCACCTTATTTATGGTACCACGGGTTCTATTTCAACCAATTTTCACGCCAATTATTAAATTTAATTACCATGGTAGTGATGGTAACTTCGGATCCCAATATGTTTTGGACTGACCGAAAATTTCTTAAGAATCATAATCTCAACGAGATTAATGCAGTACTGAATAGTGAAAGTCTACATCTACACTAGTCACAACACTCTACAGTGAAACTAGTCTTGAGAGATTACTCTTTGTCACCCATGAATGGTCTTTTAAAGACATGTGGTTTCTCAAAAGAGGTTTATTCTTCCTAATTAGGCTATTGAAAAGATGCAACACTCTAAACTGGTCGATAGTTCAAGACATTGTTCACAATCACAGTTAGTACACCACAAAAGTTTGTAACAAAGATTGAAAGAACATTGAAACTGAAAGCTTACACGACATGCACATACCACCAACTAATTATGTGATTTTACCGTTTTCTATTTGTATGTTGTATGTTGGTAAACTGTCTAAAGACAATTTGTAGCCATCAAATGATGAATCTAACAGTTCACGTTTAATTTGTAAATCGAATTTTTCTGCCATTGTTGAACTGAACACTACCGCATTACTTACAATGGATAATAGTATACACCAAAATAAAGGAAACCAGTATATACCTAGAACCCAAGAAACAACACCGATCTTAGAGTTTCATTCCCATTACAATCGTGAGTTAAGATGAGACGTAATTGCTCGTTTTGTTGATATTGGTGGAATTGGTGAACATCAATTTTTTAACTTTCTTTTTATAAAGATAGAAATAACTGCAAGAAAAATGTATGAAATTGACCAATTTAAAAATTGTAGGTTTGGTGATTTCGTTGATCGTATATATCCCATTAAGCTTGAAATAAACAGAGGATACCACAGATACAGATAGGTTTGCTTCAAATAACATGACATACCCCTCGAAATTAACAATGAGGGGCGGTTTTAAGAACGAATTTTTCGAAGTTTTCCGGTTGTTGACTGATTTTGTCTGTTTATATACTTATGAGTTTTGACTTTCCCTTTGTAAAATTGCTCGGAGTTCGGTAATTTTGTTATTACCCTTATTTATGACAAAAGAAATTATTTCAATTTTCATAGTGTGAATTTTCCACTTATATGAAGCAACATTCCAGCAGCACCTGTATATGGAGTATATATCTCTCAGTTGATACGATTTTCTAGAGCTTGTGGTTCGTATCAGGATTTCCTTGATAGAGGAAAGCTGCTAACGAGGAAGTTACTAAACCAAGGGTTTCTATTGGTTAAGTTGAAGCCATCACTTCTTCAAACTCTTCTTGAAGATACCACAGGGGTAATCAGAATCCGTAAATCGAAGAAGGACTGACAACACAATGGCCAAAAGAAAAAGGACAAAGGACAAGCAGCGATCTACAAAACATACATTACGTATACACATAAAACTAAAGATTGAGAAACATGAACCCCACTAAAAACCGAGGGTGAACTCAGGTGTACCGGAAGGGTAGGTATATGATTTGAGTAACCCACAGATTGTCTTTCCGGTCATTATATTTTTTTGGTTATACAAAGCAGCTAATTCTTTTTTTATTTGATATCGACTTGATTGCTATAAAATAGCATCACAAATTCAAAGTTTTTTCGTCAGTATTAAAAAAATAATCACAATAAGAATTCCAGATTGATATTTGTGAGAATTTTTTCCGTCCATCATTTTACCTGTTCATTATTACAATTTTTAAATATTTTTAAAATTAAAAGTTAGATCTACACAAACTCTTTCGAAAATTGACTTTAATAAGAGTTTGAAGATATCAATGGGGCAATCAGAATCCGTATATCGAAGAAGAACAGACAACACAATAACCAAAAGAAAAGTATTTAACATTTAAGATATATGGTGTCATTTTAAAGTTATATGACAAAACATAGTGTTTTACGTTTCCGGGTTTTTGACTCCCCTTTTTAGTAACATATTTTATAAGAATTATGGTTAAATCTAGAAGAGTATCGAATGGAAATTGTTTACATTGCCAACTGAGTATATTTGTACTCGATTTGCTTCATTGAAAATTACATTTTGCAATAAACAATTTACGTAACAGGAACTCGATAACAAAATGGCATGTTGCGGCCCAAATGCCATTAGAATAAAAAGTAAGTAAAGTTTTTAACAATCCACTTACAACCACAGGCACGGGGGCTTGTTACGAATTTTATTTATCCCTCGACTGACGACTCTAAATTACTATTAAAAAGTAAAAACCAGTCGAGGGATAAAAAAATTCGTAACAAGCCCCTGTTATTTAATGAACATTAGAGGCATTATAATATTAAAGGTTAACTTTGATTATAGTATCTAGGTATATTGTTTTACCAGAAACAAGTGCCTGTGGTTTTGCTGTATTGCTTCTTGTTTATAAAAATATGAAAATAGGTCCTTAAATTCCTTGACAGAAAGGTCAAATTTTGAGAAATATTACTATCATTATCAGAGGTTTTCAAGAGTATACTGGGGGTCAGAATATGTGTACATATACTAATATGCAATTTTAAACATTATTGTGATTATCCATGTATTCATTTTGTTACATTTAATTTCTGTGGGATTCAATTTATAATTATTAGAACTTAATTTTAAAAGATAATAGATTTGTAGAACAAAGATTATGGGATGATTCAATATTATATGTAATTTTTAATTACACATCTTCATGTTATTGTAAGATATACTCTAGAGTATGTACATGGATTGAACCCTACCTAAGTTTACATATTAACTGGTGTAAACCTACTGCTTTGTGATTATGTTTACCACATTTTTTAACAGGTTTAACCCCACCAATTTTTTGTACTTATCCAAAGCCAGGACCTGAATTTCCAATGTCATATGTTGTGGTCTCTTTTGTGTTCAGTCAGCCAAGTTGAGGTGAGAGGTGATTGTTTTGTTTTATACATTTGTACATGATGATGGTCAAATTTGTTGACCGTCACCGTTTAAACTTTCTTTTCATAATTATATATGTAACTTGTTTTGATATGGAAGATTGCTTGAATTGAATGATTTATTAATGAACAGTCGATCGTTTGTTCACTGAATGGAAAACTATTCACTTGTTATTTATTCATTTTCAGAACCAACGGCTGCAGCTACAAAGACTGGTTACTTAAAGATATATGAACGTAAGATATCATAATTAATTAACAAATTTATGGCAAATTTTCTGTTTATATAACAAGAATATTAACATAATGCTCAATAAACATTAAAGGAACAACTGGTATTAATTTTAGGCACTTTTTTATTACCTTGGGTATTGAGCTTTTTGTGTTGATTTGCATCCGTCCTCTGCCCTCCATCTGTTGTCTGTCATTGTTATTTTTTTCATATTTTAAAACCTTCTCCTAAGCTGCTCAACTAAATGGAACCTATCTAATAAAGCATTGATGACACTTAATAACTCGTTTGAACAAATAGATATAAATATAGATCATAGTACCCTGTTGCCATTAATGGAAAATCTTTTATTCATATACAAATGTAATTAAGGGTGCATAACAATTACATTTTTTTTGTATTTCTATTATAGTATATATATTTTCAATGTATAACATGACAACCAATGCTGTTTACACAATATTAACTTTTTATTGTAGGTGGGTTGATATCTAAAGGATGGAAATCTAGATATTTTGTGTTGTTTGAGGACAGCAGTTTGATATGGTACCATGATCATAACAGTTATCACCATGTGGGTGGTGTAAAACTTAAGGTAATATCACCACAATGATGGCATAAAACCTAGGGTAATCTCACAACATTGACAGCACAAAACTTAAGGTAATATCACCACAATGATGGTATAAAACCTAGGATAATCTCACAACATTGACAGCACAAAGCTTAAGGTAATATCACCACATTGATAGCATAAAGCTTAAAGTAATATCATTACAATGATGGCATAAAACCTAGGGTAATCTCACAACATTGATAGCACAAAACTAAAGGTAATATCACCACATTGATAGCATAAAGCTTAAAGTAATATCACCACAATGATGGCATAAAGCCTAGGATAATCTCACAACATTGACATCACAAAACGTAAGATAATATCACCACAATGATGGCATAAAACCTAGGATAATGTCACCACATTGATGGCATAAAACTTACGGTAATATCACCACTATGATGGCATAAAACCTAGGATAATCTCACAACATTGACAGTACAAAGCTTAAGGTAATATCACCACATTGATGGTATAAAACCTAGGATAATCTCACAACATTGACAGCACAAAACTTAAGGTGATATCACCACAATGATGGTATGAAACCTAAGGTAATATCACAACATTTGTAGCACAAAAATAAAGGTAATATCACCATAACTGTAGAACAAATGTTAGGAAATATAGCTTCTCACAAAGAGTTGTGGATGAGTGGAATAAAATACCAAAGAAAGTAATAGACTCAAAGACAATCAACACTTTCAAGAGCCAATTGAACAATCATTGGAAAAATCTGGATATAAAATTTTCACCAGATATCTACCAACCGGAGATGAAAACAAATTATTAAGAACAGTCCAAGGGGCTGAATAGCCCATATTCCAGACCTCGGAAACAGGTAAAACAGGTAAAATAATGATGGCATAAAACCTAGGATAATGTCAGAACATTGACAGCACAAAACTAAAGGTAATATCACCACATTGATGGCATAAAACTTAAGGTAATCTCACAACATTGATAGCACAAATCTTAAGGTAATATCACCACAACGATGGAATAAAACCTAGGATAATCTTACCACATTGACAGCATAACACTAGAGGTAATATCACCACAATGATGGCATAAAACCTAAGATAATCTCACCACATTGATAGCACAAAACTAGAGGTAATATCACAACAATGATGGCATAAAACCTAGGATAATCTCACCACATTGATAGCACAAAACTAGAGGTAATATCACCATAATGATGGCATAAAACCTAAGATAATCTCACCACATTGATAGCACAACACTAGAGTTATGTCACCACAATGATGGTATAAAACCTAGGGTAATGTCACAACATTGACAGCACAAAACTGAAGGTAATATCACCACATTGATGGCATAAAACTTTAGGTAATCTCACAACATTGACAGCACAAAACTAAAGGTAATATCACCACAATGATGGTATAAAACCTAAGTTTATATCTCCGAATTGATGGTATTTATATATATATAAGCGTAAGGTTATGCCACCACATTGATGGTAATAAACCTAAGTTTATGTCACCACATTGATGGTATAAAGCCTAAGTTCATGTCACCACATTGATGGTAATGAACATAAGTTTATGTCACCACATTGATGGTAATAAATCTAAGTTTATGTCACCACATTGATGGTATAAAACCAAAGTTTATGTCACCACATTGATGATATAAAACCTAAGTTTATGTCACCACATTGGTGGTATATAACCTAAGTTTATGTCACCACATTGGTGGTATAAAACCTAAGTTTATGTCATCACATTGATGGTATAAAACCTAAGTTTATGTCATCACATTGATGGTATAAAACCTAAGTTTATGTCACCACATTGATGGTATAAAACCTATGTTTATGTCACCACATTGATGGTATAAAACCTAAGTTTATGTCACCACATTGGTGGTATAAAAGCTAAGTTTATGTCACCACATTGGTGGTATAAAACCTAAGTTTATGTTACCACATTGATGGCATAAAACCTAAGATAATCTCACCACATTGATAGCACAACACTAGAGTAATGTCACCACAATGATGGTATAAAACATAGGATAATGTCACAACATTGACAGCACAAAACTGAAGGTAATATCACCACATTGATGGCATAAAACGTTAGGTAATCTCACAACATTGACAGCACAAAACTAAAGGTAATATCACCACAATGATGGTATAAAACCTAAGTTTATATCTCCGAATTGATGGTATTTATATATATAAGCGTAAGTTTATGCCACCACATTGATGGTAATAAACCTAAGTTTATGTCACCACATTGATGGTATAAAGCCTAAGTTCATGTCACCACATTGATGGTAATAAACATAAGTTTATGTCACCACATTGATGGTAATAAATCTAAGTTTATGTCACCATATTGAAGGTATAAAACCTAAGTTTATGTCACCACATTGATGATATAAAACCTAAGTTTATGTCACCACATTGGTGGTATATAACCTAAGTTTATGTCACCACATTGGTGGTATAAAACCTAAGTTTATGTCATCACATTGATGGTATAAAACCTAAGTTTATGTCATCACATTGATGGTATAAATCTAAGTTTATGTTACCACATTCGTGGTATAAAACCTAAGTTTATGTCACCACATTGATGGTATAAATCTATGTTTATGTCACCACATTGATGGTATAAAACCTAAGTTTATGTCACCACATTGGTGGTATAAAACCTAAGTTTATGTTACCACATTGATGGTATAAAACCTAAGTTTATGTCATCACATTGATGGTATAGAACCTAAGTTTATGTCACCACATTGATGGTATAAAACCTAAGTTTATGTCACCACATTGATGGTATAAAACCTAAGTTTATGTCACCACATTGATGGTATAAAACCTAAGTTTATGTCACCACATTGGTGGTATAAAACCTAAGTTTATGTTACCACATTGATGGTATAAAACCTAAGTTTATGTCACCACATTGATGGTATAAAACCTAAGTTTATGTCATCACATTGATGGTATAAAACCTAAGTTTATGTCACCACATTGATGGTATAAAACCTAAGTTTATGTCACCACATTGATGGTATAAAACCTAAGTTTATGTTACCACATTGATGGCATAAAACCTAAGATAATCTCACCACATTGATAGCACAACACTAGAGTAATGTCACCACAATGATGGTATAAAACCTAGGATAATGTTACAACATTGACAGCACAAAACTGAAGGTAATATCACCACATTGATGGCATAAAACTTTAGGTAATCTCACAACATTGACAGCACAAAACTAAAGGTAATATCACCACAATGATGGTATAAAACCTAAGTTTATATCTCCGAATTGATGGTATTTATATATATATAAGCGTAAGGTTATGCCACCACATTGATGGTAATAAACCTAAGTTTATGTCACCACATTGATGGTATAAAGCCTAAGTTCATGTCACCACATTGATGGTAATGAACATAAGTTTATGTCACCACATTGATGGTAATAAATCTAAGTTTATGTCACCACATTGATGGTATAAAACCAAAGTTTATGTCACCACATTGATGATATAAAACCTAAGTTTATGTCACCACATTGGTGGTATATAACCTAAGTTTATGTCACCACATTGGTGGTATAAAACCTAAGTTTATGTCATCACATTGATGGTATAAAACCTAAGTTTATGTCATCACATTGATGGTATAAAACCTAAGTTTATGTCACCACATTGATGGTATAAAACCTATGTTTATGTCACCACATTGATGGTATAAAACCTAAGTTTATGTCACCACATTGGTGGTATAAAAGCTAAGTTTATGTCACCACATTGGTGGTATAAAACCTAAGTTTATGTTACCACATTGATGGCATAAAACCTAAGATAATCTCACCACATTGATAGCACAACACTAGAGTAATGTCACCACAATGATGGTATAAAACATAGGATAATGTCACAACATTGACAGCACAAAACTGAAGGTAATATCACCACATTGATGGCATAAAACGTTAGGTAATCTCACAACATTGACAGCACAAAACTAAAGGTAATATCACCACAATGATGGTATAAAACCTAAGTTTATATCTCCGAATTGATGGTATTTATATATATAAGCGTAAGTTTATGCCACCACATTGATGGTAATAAACCTAAGTTTATGTCACCACATTGATGGTATAAAGCCTAAGTTCATGTCACCACATTGATGGTAATAAACATAAGTTTATGTCACCACATTGATGGTAATAAATCTAAGTTTATGTCACCATATTGAAGGTATAAAACCTAAGTTTATGTCACCACATTGGTGGTATAAAACCTAAGTTTATGTCATCACATTGATGGTATAAAACCTAAGTTTATGTCATCACATTGATGGTATAAATCTAAGTTTATGTTACCACATTCGTGGTATAAAACCTAAGTCTATGTCATCACATTGATGGTATAAAACCTAAGTTTATGTCACCACATTGATGGTATAAAACCTATGTTTATGTCACCACATTGATGGTATAAAACCTAAGTTTATGTCACCACATTGGTGGTATAAAAGCTAAGTTTATGTCACCACATTGGTGGTATAAAACCTAAGTTTATGTTACCACATTGATGGTATAAAACCTAAGTTTATGTCACCACATTGATGGTATAGAACCTAAATGTATGTCACCACATTGATGGTATAAAACCTAAGTTTATGTCACCACATTGATGGTATAAAACCTAAGTTTATGTCACCACATTGATGGTATAAAACCTAAGTTTATGTCACCGCATTGATGGTATAAAACCTAAGTTTATGTCACCACATTGATGGTATAAAACCTAAGTTTATGTCACCACATTGATGGTATAAAACTATAGCTTATGTCATCACAGTATGTCACCACATTGATGTTGTCAGTGTAAAACTACTTTTATAAAGTAGACATCATCATATAGATGTCGTCAATGTATGGGTGACATCACTATACAGATGTTTTCAAAGGCAGGGTAGTAATTTTCCTCTTCCATTAAAAATGAACACCATGATATAACTGAAATATTGTTGAAAGTGGTGACGTTTTACCTGTGTATTGACATTATTTTCATATTTTCTCAGATGGTAGCTAATTTTATGGCAGTTGGACCAATGTGTCATCATGTGACTGGTGTGCCAAAACTTCCAAAAGGGAAAACTGTTAACCATCTAATGGGCGTGCCCGATGTCTTCAAGAAAGGGACGAAGAAGGAAGATGTTAATATGAACTGGATATTATTTGATGGTGGCGATGATGAAATGAAGTAAGTTAAAAGTTAGAAATATGATCTTTGTGCTTTTTGTTTAATTCATTTGATGATTCAAAATATGTAGCTAAGAGGTTTATTAATATGATAAGTTCCATGCCATGATGGAGGCAGCATTAGTCATGAATTACCACCTCTAAGGTGGCATAGAATATTATTACATGTAAGGGACCAACCATTTAACTTGCAGGAGGGGTTATGGTTTTTTATATTATTTTTTTTTGTCGTGCAAAGCGCGAAATTTTTTTCTACAATTTAACATTAGGTTATATGACAAAAACTCTGCCAAAATCAGAATATTTTTTTCAGCAACATTGGGAATCAGAATATTTTTTTAGAAAAAAACAATAACTCCCCCCCCCCCCCCCTGGAAGTTAAATGGTCCGTCCCTAATTGATAGTATCTAAAACATAAAGACATTTAATTTGAGACATTTATTTACAACTGAGATTTATCTCCATATTGTACAGTGTAACCTGTCTAAACCAAACCCTGAATAAAATGGAATCCTGTATAGATTGTAATTTATACAAAGTCCTGATGTAGGAAATCTATGTTGATTTTACCTGTATAAACCAAACATATGTTTATTCCAAATATAAAACCTGGTACCGAGGAGGTTTAACTGTACCAGTATTAACTGTTTTCTGTAGGATTGGACTTTTTGTGTTTTGTCTACTCTTCAGTGTTAATTGTATTTATATTTGGTAATCTATCTGTTTAATATTAAGATGTTTGTTTGATGGTGTTTAACACCACTTTCAACAATACTTCAGATATATCGTGATGGTCAGTTTTATTGATGGAGGTAACCGGAAGACCTGGAGAAAACCACCGACCTGTCGCAAGTCACTGACAAACTTTATCACATAATGTTGTACACCTCACCTTGATTGAGTTTCGAACTCAGAACATCAGTGGTGATAGGCACTGATTGCATAGGTAGTTGTAAATCCAACTACCATACAATCATGGCCATGACAGCCCATTAATATTAAGAGCCATAGGAAAAGTAATACAAATGAATATAGAACACTGATTGGTATATTGTAAGCTCCTTAATTGTAATAACCAAGATACTCCAAAAATATCAAGTAAGATTCTAAAAATTAGAGTAGAAATATGATTTTGATAGGACCTTTATAATTTTGGAAAAACAAATGGTGGAAAACCCTTCCTAATTTTCAAATGGATATGCTAGTATAAATTAAACCACCTCTCTGATCTGTTTTTCAGAGGCTGGTTAATGGCGATTACACCAACAGTAAGTATTTATATTTTTTTCCAGTACTGTAATAATATAATAAACTAGAGGTTAGGGTTAGTGTTCAGTTATCAAGAGGGGAGGGTTGGGGTCCAGTTATCAAGAGGGGAGGGTTGGGATCCAGTTATCAAGAGGGGGGGGGGGGGGGTTGGGATCCAGTTATCAAGAGGGGAGGGTTGGGATCCAGTTATCAAGAGGGGAGGATTGGGATCCAGTTATCAAGAGGGGAGGGTTGGGATCCAGTTATCAAGAGGGGAGGGTTGGGATCCAATTATCAAGAGGGGAGGGTTGGGATCCAGTTATCAAGAGGGGAGGCTTGGGATCCAGTTATCAAGAGGGGAGGGTTGGGATCCAGTTATCAAGAGGGGAGGGTTGGGATCCAGTTATCAAGAGGGGAGGGTTGGGATCCAGTTATCAAGAGGGGAGGGTTGGGATCCAGTTATCAAGAGGGGAGGGTTGGGATCCAGTTATCAAGAGGGGAGGGTTGGGATCCAGTTATCAAAAGGGGAGGGTTGGGATCCAGTTATCAAGAGGGGAGGGTTGGGATCCAGTTATCAAGAGGGGAGGGTTGTGATCCAGTTATCAAGAGGGGGGGTTGGGGTCCAGTTATCAAGAGGGGAGGGTTGGGATCCAGTTATCAAGAGGGGAGGGTTGGGATCCAGTTATCAAGAGGGGAGGGTTGTGATCCAGTTATCAAGAGGGGAGGGTTGGGATCCAGTTATCAAGAGGGGGGTTGGGATCCAGTTATCAAGAGGGGCGGGTTGGGATCCAGTTATCAAGAGGGGAGGATTGTGATCCAGTTATCAAGAGGGGAGGGTTGTGATCCAGTTATCAAGAGGGGAGGGTTGGGATCCAGTTATCAAGAGGGGGGTTTGGGATCCAGTTATCAAGAGGGGAGGGTTGGGATCCAGTTATCAAGAGGGGAGGGTTGTGATCCAGTTATCAAGAGGGGAGGGTTGTGATCCAGTTATCAAGAGGGGAGGGTTGTGATCCAGTTATCAAGAGGGGGGTTGTGATCCAGTTATCAAGAGGGGAGGGTTGTGATCCAGTTATCAAGAGGGGAGGGTTGTGATCCAGTTATCAAGAGGGGAGGGTTGGGATCCAGTTATCAAGAGGGGGGTTGGGATCCAGTTATTAAGAGGGGGAGGGTTGTGATCCAGTTATCAAGAGGGGAGGGTTGGGATCCAGTTATCAAGAGGGGAGGGTTGGGATCCAGTTATCAAGAGGGGAGGGTTGTGATCCAGTTATCAAGAGGGGAGGGTTGTGATCCAGTTATCAAGAGGGGGAGGGTTGTGATCCAGTTATCAAGAGGGGAGGGTTGTGATCCAGTTATCAAGAGGGGGAGGGTTGTGATCCAGTTATCAAGAGGGGAGGGTTGTGATCCAGTTATCAAGAGGGGAGGGTTGTGATCCAGTTATCAAGAGGGGAGGGTTGTGATCCAGTTATCAAGAGGGGAGGGTTGTGATCCAGTTATCAAGAGGGGGAGGGTTGTGATCCAGTTATCAAGAGGGGAGGGTTGGGATCCAGTTATCAAGAGGGGGAGGGTTGTGATCCAGTTATCAAGAGGGGGGTTGGGATCCAGTTATCAAGAGGGGAGGGTTGTGATCCAGTTATCAAGTGGGGAGGATTGGGATCCAGTTATCAAGAGGGGAGGGTTGCGATCCAGTTATCAAGAGGGGGGGTTGGGATCCAGTTATCAAGAGGGAAGGGTTGTGATCCAGTTATCAAGAGGGGGAGGGTTGTGATCCAGTTATCAAGAGGGGGAGGTTGGGATCCAGTTATCAAGAGGGGAGGCTTGTGATTCAGTTATCAAGAGGGGAGGGTTGTGATCCAGTTATCAAGAGAGGGAGGGTTGTGATCCAGTTATCAAGAGGGGGAGGGTTGGGATCCAGTTATCAAGAGGGGGGGGGGGGGTGGGGGTTGGGATCCCATTAACTGGTATAATCCTGCCACATTTTTGTGCCTGTCCAAAGCCAGGACCTGGATTTCCAACGTCATATGTCGTTCAGTTAGTTCAGTTAAGATGAGAGATGATTGTTCGTTTTGTTGATATTGGTGGAATTGATTACCATCACTGTTTAAAATTTCTTTTCATAGAAAATAATTGTCAAATCTAGTCAGATATAAAATTTATATATGCTGAACAAAATAGACGGCTTCATGCATTATACATGTTATAGTACATTTTGTTCGAGTTATATATTGTCAAATTAAATGTTTCCTTGTATTGATAAAATGGAGAAAGAAACAAGATGAACTGTGAGCTAATGCTCACTTATGATACCCCTGCTCTTCGGCAAACAGGAAGTATGAATTTGAGAAAAATGTGACGAAAAATGTGCATATATGTTCAATGTGTATAAAAATCAACTAAGTCGGCAAACAGGAAGTAGGAATCTGACGGGTCCAAAAACGCTTCCCACAATATGGCATACCTATATGAAGCTTGTGACCAAATATCAGATTCCTGTCATCAATAGTTGCTTAGAAAAATGCGACGAAAAATGTACATATACAAATGTATGTTAAATGTGTATAAAAATCAACAAAATTGAAAATCGGCAAACAGGAAGTAGGAATCTGATGGGTTCAAAAACGCTTCCCACGATATGGGGTACCTATATGAAGCTTGTGACCAAATATCAGATTTCTGCCATCAATAGTGGCTGAGAAAAATGCGACGAAAAATGAGCATATATGTTCAATGTGTATAAAAATCAACAAAGTCGGCAAACAGGAAGTAGGAATCTGATGGGTCCAAAAACGCTTCCCACGATATGGGGTACCTATATGAAGCTTGTGACCAAATATCAGATTTCTACCATCAATAGTTGCTGAGAAAAATGTGATGAAAAATGTCCATATATGTTCAATGTGTATAAAAACCAACTAAGTCGGCAAACAGGAAGTAGGAATCTGACGGGTCCAAAAACGCTACCCACAATATGGTATACCTATATGACGCTTGTGACCAAATATCAGATTTTTGCCATCAACAGTTACTGAGAAAAATATCTTGGACGGACCGAAGGATGGACAGACAGAGGTAAAACAGTATACCCCCTCCCCCTTCGAGGAGCAGGGGTAAAAAAATACCACACTGTCAGAATATTTTGAAAATAATTGATACTTCTAATATACATATACATAACATTAGTAAATATTGATTGTCTGATCTGTAGCTACCACCACCTCCGCCTAGACCAGAACGTGGAAGAGGACATCATAATGGACAACCTCAGAATGGACAACCTCAGAATGGACAACCTCAGTATGGACAACCTCAGTATGGACAACCCTACAATGGACAACCTCAGAATGGACAACCTCCACCATATGGATTCAACCAGAATATTATTCATCGTAAGTACTACCATATATAATTACTAAAAACAACAATTATATTTCATGAACTGACCTCCATTTACATAGGGTAATAAGCTCATATGTAATATCTATAAACACTTGATCTGTTTCAAGATTCTTGCTATCATTGGTGTAATAAATTTTTTGAAAATAGTCCCTTTTATGCCCAATTGTTGTAACTATTATGCCCAATTGTTGTAACTATGGTAACACCACGGGTGCCACTAGTGGAGCATGAACTACTGACCCTTCCGCAACACCTGAGTTCATCCCTGGTTTTTAGTGGGGTTCGTGTTGCCCCATCTTTTAGTTTTCTGTGTGGTGTTTTGTATAACATTGTTTGTTTGCCCTATTGTCCTTTTTCTTTTGGCCATTGTGTTGTTTGTCCTTCTCTTGGCCATTGTGTTGTTTGTCCTTCTTTTGGCCATTGTGTTGTTTGTCCTTCTTTTGGCCATTGTGTTGTTTGTCCTTCTTTTGGCCATTGTGTTGTTTGTCCTTCTTCTTTTGGCCATTGTGTTGTTTGTCCTTCTTCTTTTGGCCATTGTGTTGTTTGTCCTTCTTCTTTTGGCCATTGTGTTGTTTGTCCTTCTTTTGGCCATTGTGTTGTTTGTCCTTCTTTTGGCCATTGTGTTGTTTGTCCTTCTTCTTTTGGCCATTGTGTTGTTTGTCCTTCTTTTGGCAATTGTGTTGTTTGTCCTTCTTCTTTTGGTCATTGTGTTGTTTGTCCTTCTTCTTTTGGCCATTGTGTTGTTTGTCCTTCTTCTTTTGGCCATTGTGTTGTTTGTCCTTCTTCTTTTGGCCATTGTGTTGTTTGTCCTTCTTCTTTTGGCAATTGTGTTGTTTGTCCTTCTTCTCTTGGCCATTGTGTTGTTTGTCCTTCTTCTTTTGACCATTGTGTTGTTTGTCTTTCTTCTTTTGGCCATTGTGTTGTTTGTCCTTCTTCTTTTGGCCATTGTGTTGTTTGTCCTTCTTTTGACCATTGTGTTGTTTGTCCTTCTTCTTTTGGCCATTGTGTTGTTTGTCCTTCTTCTTTTGGCCATTGTGTTGTTTGTCCTTCTTTTGGCCATTGTGTTGTTTGTCCTTCTTTTGGCCATTGTGTTGTTTGTCCTTCTTCTTTTGGCCATTGTGTTGTTTGTCCTTCTTTTGGCAATTGTGTTGTTTGTCCTTCTTCTTTTGGTCATTGTGTTGTTTGTCCTTTCTTTTGGTCATTGTGTTAATTGTCCTTCTTTCTTTTGGCCATTGTGTTGTTTGTTCTTCTTTTGGCAATTGTGTTGTTTGTCCTTCTTCTTTTGGTCATTGTGTTGTTTGTCCTTTCTTTTGGTCATTGTGTTAATTGTCCTTCTTTCTTTTGGCCATTGTGTTGTTTGTCCTTCTTTTGGCAATTGTGTTGTTTGTCCTTCTTCTTTTGGCCATTGTGTTGTTTGTCCTTCTTTCTTTTGGCCATTGTGTTAATTGTCCTTCTTTCTTTTGGCCATTGTGTTGTTTGTCCTTCTTTTGGCCATTGTGTTGTTTGTCCTTCTTTTGGCCATTGTGTTGTTTGTCCTTCTTTTGGCCATTGTGTTGTTTGTCCTTTTGGCCATTGTGTTGTTTGTCCTTCTTTTGGCCATTGTGTTGTTTGTCCTTCTTCTTTTGGCCATTGTGTTGTTTGTCCTTCTTTTGGCCATTGTGTTGTTTGTCCTTCTTTTGGCCATTGTGTTGTTTGTCCTTCTTTCTTTTGGCCATTGTGTTGTTTGTCCTTCTTTTGGCCATTGTGTTGTTTGTCCTTTTGGCCATTGTGTTGTTTGTCCTTCTTCTTTTGGCCATTGTGTTGTTTTTCCTTCTTTCTTTTGGCCATTGTGTTGTCTGTACTTCTTCTTTTGGCCATTGTGTTGTTTGTCCTTCTTCTTTTGGCCATTGTGTTGTTTGTCCTTTTGACCATTGTGTTGTTTGTCCTTCTTTTGGCCATTGTGTTGTTTGTCTTTCTTCTTTTGGCCATTGTGTTGTTTGTCCTTCTTTCTTTTGGCCATTGTGTTGTTTGTCCTTCTCTTGGCCATTGTGTTGTTTGTCCTTCTTTTGGCCATTGTGTTGTTTGTCCTTCTTTCTTTTGGCCATTGTGTTGTTTGTCCTTCTTTTGGCCATTGTGTTGTTTGTCCTTCTTTCTTTTGGCCATTGTGTTGTTTGTTCTTCTTCTTTTGGCCATTGTGTTGTTTGTCCTTTTTCTTTTGGCCATTGTGTTGTCTGTCCTTTGATTTACAGATTCTGATTACACCTTTGGTATCTTCAAACTTATCCCCAGTAGTCAGTACTACTATAATATATATATATGGTATACTATTAAATACATATACATTAGATAAGAACACTGAGTAACAATTCGTTTTGTTTGACAAAATATGTATATAAGTGGTAGTCAATGTCAAAATTGTGATCAATCCACTGCGATGCTTTCAATAAGTAATGGCTTACTGTCAAGAAATATCATGTTATTTGATAAATCCATCATGATGAAAAAAACAGTATGCATGGTGAAAGAAATCATCAGCTGACTTCTAAAATACATCACAATGCTTTTTATCATTTGATATCATTGGAAAATACTGACCAATGAAATTGTTATAATTTTGCAAGCTGATTAAGGATAATGAGAAAATGACAATGTATGTCAAGCACATGTATACATATGACAGATTTTGATATGGTTCATGTGACTAGCAATTTTTTAAAACATAAATGATTGTATAAATAATTGATGTAGTTTTTACACTGGTAATCCTATCATTATTAATCTGATTGTAACACAGGCTCTATTACATTATGTAATTGTTCAAGTCAACTTTTTAAAGCTTTGTTGTGATTGGTATCGGTAGTCAAGTTGTCATGTCTGCTGCGATTTCCGCATAAAATGATATTCAGCTCGTCTTTACCTGCAGTTATTTGTAGGAGGGCTTATGTCTTATTTACGTTATTTGTGTTTGTTTCGGTATGTGTCCAAAACATATTGTGTTGTGTTTTTGTTTTGTTTGTCTTCGTCTTGTCTCTTGTGTACCCAATGTTGCCAGTTTCTCTGGAATATCTATTTTTCATTGCCCCTTCGGTATTCTTTAACTTTTATTAACAAAAGCTGAAGCTTTTAAAAAGAACGCATATACATACTTTTAAAAAGTAAGCACATGCTATTAAAAAGTAAGGCCATGTTTTTAATTGCAATTGTTGTGATATTTCTTCAAAAATATGACATTATATGTCAAAAGTTACTGATAGAAAGTATCGTGATGGAAAAGTAACGTGATGATTTCATCACAATTATAACATGAATATAGCCTCAATTTATAGCTTATATATTCCATATCATAATTGTTTGTTATTTAACAACTTCATTTAATGGTATGTATGGTTTTTTCTTTTTCATATAAACAGCATCAAATAATCCTGGTAAGTACATGTATGACAAATACAGGGTTTCTAAGTCTAAAGACATTTTAAACCAAGAGAACGGGTAATCTGGATACTGTGAGTGATGTATAGTGATTGTTGTTTAATGCCACTGGAGCAATATAACAGCTATATCATGACGAGTACAATTTACAATTGATGAGATAGTGATGATGGACTGTTTTATATTAGACCAACACACAGTTGCGGAGTTGGGTTTTTATATTGCTATCTTACTGAAGTCCAAAGTCCAAAGATAGACATGTTGTTCCACTAAGACACAGTATTCACACTCAGAGCCAAGCAGTCTTTGCTTTCTCCTTAATGTTATACTTATAGTTTGACCCAACCATGGATGGACCCACCTCTAGGCCTACAGGCTAACCATTACACTGCCAAGGCAGTTAAATCTGGATTAAAAAACAAATTTACAAATGCAAAGTAAAACAAAACAGAAGTTTAAAAACACTGACAATAAAAGTTGGAATTGTGAACATGTGCTCCAAAGGGTTGTCAACTCGTATCCAAGACTGAGTTAGAATCCACAAAGTGTAAACTGCACCTACCAGTATGTTGAAGACATTTCCTCATTTGTTTTGTTCTCTTATGAGGAGAAATTTATCATAATGGGCAAAACAATTAACTGTTGACTTCTTAATCGTTAATTAAAGTTGATGATGCCACCTGACAACATCCTAATATGACCTTGACCTATCTCATTTTGTTATTGTTGTGGTATTTTATTCATCAGTTACTTGATGTAAATTCACTCATGTTAATTACAATTGTGTATTTTATATAATTCACTCATGTTAATTACAGTTGTGTATTTTATATAATTCACTCATGTTAATTACAATTGTGTATTTTATATAATTCACTCATGTTAATTACAATTGTGTATTTTATATAATTCACTCATGTTAATTACAATTGAGTATTTTATATAATTCACTCATGTTAATTACAATTGTGTATTTTATATAATTCACTCATGTTAATTACAATTGTGTATTTTATATAATTCACTCATGTTAATTACAATTGTGTATTTTATATAATTCACTCATGTTAATTACAATTGTGTATTTTATATAATTCACTCATGTTAATTACAATTGTGTATTTTATATAATTCACTCATGTTAATTACAATTGAGTATTTTATATAATTCACTCATGTTAATTACAATTGTGTATTTTATATAATTCACTCATGTTAATTACAATTGTGTATTTTATATAATTCACTCATGTTAATTACAATTGTGTATTTTATATAATTCACTCATGTTAATTACAATTGTGTATTTTATATAATTCACTCATGTTAATTACAATTGTGTATTTTATATAATTCACTCATGTTAATTACAATTGTGTATTTTATATAATTCACTCATGTTAATTACAATTGTGTATTTTATATAATTCACTCATGTTAATTACAATTGTGTATTTTATATAATTCACTCATGTTAATTACAATTGTGTATTTTATATAATTCACTCATGTTATTACACTTTTGTATTTTATATAATTCAATACACAGATTACAAATATTAAAATTCATCCTTTTTTATTTCAGCTTATCCTCCTCCTCAGAATAATGGATATCCTCCTCAAGGTGGGGGACAAAGAGGTGAGTGTTAAATCTTTCCAGTAAACTACCAGTACTGAAGGATGAAGTTAACAATTATACTTTCAGTCTTTGCCTTAATTGTTTTTCACCTACTTGCCCGAAAGCCAAATTTAGAAAAAAAAAAATTATTTCTATTTTTCACTTGTCCGAATCAAGTATTACTTGTCCTGGGATAGCACGAAGACTGTACTTTTCAATATTTTTTCTGTCTATAATTCAACGTGGAATAATAATTTTATCTGCTGGTTAATTATATATATGATACCGGTAATACATTAGACCATAACCATAAAAACTATATATATTATTTATGTTTTTTATATTGCTGTTCTGAACAAAAACAATATGATGGAAAGGATTATAAAAGAATATTCTTACTTATCAGAATTTTTCTTTGTCATTCATTTTAATATGAGGGGCCGTCGTGCTCGTGATCGTATGGTTGTTGAATTTACAACTACCTTTGCATCAGTGTCTATCACCACTGATGGTGTGACTTCGAATCTCGACCAGGGCGAGGTGTACAACATTATGTGATAAAGTTTGTCAGTGACTTGTGACAGGGCGGTGGTTTTCTCCGGGTCCTCCGGTTTCCTCCACCAATAAAACTGACAGTCACGATATAACTGAAATATTGTTGAAAGTGGCATTAAACACCATCAAACAAACAACAATCAAACATTATTTTAATATGGAGGCAAGAGGACATACATACATGTACAATTATCAGTAATCAAATTCTGTCCTATAAATGGTAGACAAATGGTATTGTTGTTAGAAATATTACAATAGATGTCCATTTCTTATTCATTTCTAAACAAATAGTTCCACAATGTACCATTTAAAATCTATTTGGGCAATTAATGGTCAATAAATGGCAGGAGTAATATTGGTTGGCAATTTTTGGGGTATTGAAATGGATAAAGTCAAAGATATGGAATTTAAATGCTTTAAAACCATTTTATTTTGCTAAATGAAAGTTTTTGCAGTCATACAGTGGTATGCATGTGTCATAAATTTCCTTCTCCCAACAGAATGCTTTTTTAACAATAACTTAAGATCTATTTTACCAATCCTTTTGAAATTTGATTATGATCATCCTTGAGACAGAATACGGTAAATAGTTTTAGTGCTGTAGCCTTACCCATTTCCAAAAAAAGAATGCTAGTGCGGACGTTTCAAGTTAACACCAGAAGATAGTCATTTATTAGAACTAAATTACATGTACATTTGATGTGTGAGTCTGAAATTCAAGACTTTTAACATGCGTTATTTTAGATTCCAATTAGGTACAGTCTTTATAAATAGCCACTATTAATCACCAGTTTATAAATAGCCACTATTAATCACCAGTTTATAAATAGCCACTATTAATCACCAGTTTATAAATAGCCACTATTAATCACCAGTTTATAAATAGCCACTATTAATCACCAGTTTACTACAACCCCATTAATATGTTATATAAAAAAATCATGTTTAAGGAAAGAAAAGTAATTCATTAAACCAGATAAACAGAATGAGTTATGGGTGTTTGTCACCACTTTAAAACTATTTTTTGGTGATCAGAAGTGGAAGTAACCAGGGAAATTCATGGACCTTCAGTATGTTACTGACAAACTTTTCACACAAGGATGCATTGGTACACCTCACCACGGTTGAGAATATCGACCTCATAAACTGTAGTAGTAGGCCCTGGTTGTGAATAACAAAGTGTATAAAACCAAAGTGAGAACCTCTTTGCCAGCCAAGTGTAACTATCTACCTCCACTGCTGAGGAGAAGAGCCACATTGTAACCCTGGCTAGCAAAGGTAAAGTGAGAAAGGTTAGAAATAAAATACCGTGATATACCATAAAAAACAAAGAAATAGTCGTTTGAATCGAGAAATGGAATATAATAAGTTGCAACATCATGTGCTGATGAAGGCTTCTGTTTCTGCACTAAAATGTGTGATAAGAATCAGAACATACAGATAAAACTGTATTTAACATGTGTTATTTTAGGTCAACCTCAAAGATAAAACTGTTTTTAACATGTGTTATTTTAGGTCAACCTCAAGGTGGCCATACAACGGTAGTTGTTCAGAATGGAGGAGGAGGAGGAGGTGGAGGAAGAGGAGGGGATGGAGATTTCGCCACTGGTATGTATACATGTGTAAAGGGTAAATATTGTTGTTGGTGAATAGATTAGTGACTGGTCGATTTGTTTACCACTTTATGAAACACAATCTGTGAAATATCATACAACTAGATAAAGTGTCATAAATATCTTCATTTTAGATCATTTGACTATGAATTAATTCCAGCTAGGAAAAGATAATTATTACTGAAATGATCCATCAGTACATGTTTTGTTTTTATTTTGAATATAGGAATGCTTCTGGGTGGTGCCATAGGATACGGACTTGGAGGATATGGTCCAGGATATGGATGGGGCTGGGGATGGGGCTGGGGACCTCATCCATATGGTGGCTACTGGGGAAGTGGAATGAGTTTCTCACATGGTGGCAGTATGAACATAGAAAACAATTACTATGACTGTGATCATGATAATGATTTTGGATATGATAATAATGATGTCGGCGACTTTGAGGCTGGTGATAACGGTGGTGGTGGTGATTTCGGAGATGGTGGAGGTGATGGAGGTGGATGTGGTGGTGGGGGAGATGGTGGTGGATGTGGCGGTGATGGAGGTGGAGGAGGGTGTGGTGGTGGGGGAGATGGAGGAGGTTGTGGTGGGGGTGGTGGATGTGGTGGAGGTGGGTGTGGGGGAGGATGTGGGGGTGGATGTGGTGGATAAACCTTGATTAGAGGCTGTGATCATATACTTAATAAATAAATAATTGTAGTATTTTGAAAGAAATTAGCATAATTCTTTAACCGAGTCAGGATTTATCTTCCACTACAAAAACTATCTTGTATTTAGGAACTGCGTGTACTCTTTGCACTAATGATATTGATGACATATCTTTGTATTTTTATAAGTTTATATATATTTATTGATATTGTAACATAAATATATCAAGGTCAAATATGACTTGGTTTATGTAGATCATGTACATAGGTAACAAATAGTTTAATTTTTAACTATTGAAGATATGAGGTCTATTGTTATACTTACTGTAAATATGTTTCTTGTTAGTTACGGACATTAGTATGTTTACTATTAGTTACAGACATTGCTGTAAATATGTTTATTGTTAGTTACGGACATTAGTATGTTTACTGTTAGTTACAGACATTGCTGTAAATATGTTTATTGTTAGTTACAGGCGTTGCCACCTATTTATAGTCTTTATACCAATGTTCTATTTTTCAGTAAAGAGTATCTCTATTATTTCTGATATTTTTATCCTCAAAAATTTTTAAAGCTATGAGAGAAATTTCACAATTAGTTTATTATTGTGATGGTTTGGACATTGATTATATAAATCAAATTACCATATGATCATGGTCATGATTTCCCATTCAAATACCGGGAGCTGTAATAATTATCTTTTTTTTATACCCCCGCTCTCCGAAGGGGGAGGGGGTATACTGTTTTATTATACCCCCGCTTTGGGAAATACCCCCGCTCCCTGACGGGGGAGAGGGATATACTGTTTTACCTCTGTACGTCTGTCCATCCATCCTTCCGTCTGTCCTTCCGTCCGTCCAAGATATTTTTCGTCGCATTTTTCTCAGTAACTGTTGATGGCAGAAATCTGATATTTGGTCACAAGCATCATATAGGTATACCATATTGTGGGTAGCTTTTTTGGACCCGTCAGATTCCTACTTCCTGTTTGCCGACTTAGTTGGTTTTTATACACATTGAACATATATGCACATTTTTCATCACATTTTTCTCAGCAACTATTGATGACAGAGATCTGATATTTTGTCACAAGCTTCATATAGGTACCCCATATTGTGGGAAGCGTTTTTGGACCCATCAGATTCCTACTTCCTGTTTGCCGACTTAGTTGGTTTTTATACACATTGAACATATATGCACATTTATCGTCACATTTTTCTCAGCAACTATTGATGACAGAAATCTGATATTTGGTCACAAACTTCATATAGGTACCTCATATCGTGGGAAGCGTTTTTGAACCCATCGGATTCCTACTTCCTGTTTGCCGACTTTGTTGATTTTTATACACATTGAACATATATGCTAATTTTTCGTCGCATTTTTCTCAGCAACTATTCATGGCAGAAATCTGATGTTTGGTCACAAGCTTCATATAGGTACCCCATATTGTGGGAAGTGTTTTTTGACCCGTCAGATTCCTACTTCCTGTTTGCCAAAGAGCGGGGGTATCATAGGTGAGCAATAGCTCACAGTTCATCTTGTTTTTTCTTTTTTTTTTTAACAATTATCAGTTTTGTGAGTTTTTTTTTACAAATCTACATAGAAAATGAACATTCAGGATACATAATTAATTTATACATACCTTCAGTGTTTATAAATCTATCCCAATATAAAATAAACCCAAGATTTCTGTTAGATATGACAGTACATTATTGATATCTGTCATAAGCTATAGGATCAGTTATCAGTTATTGATATCTGTCATTAGCTATAGGATCAGTTATCAGTAATTTATTCAGTGTTCTTCTGATCTCACTGATGGATGTTTTCAGTATCCAGTGATTAACTCTGATATTGAAAATTATCGATCAGTGTGACATCAAACACAATATTATACAATTATTGACTTTGTTGGGGTTAATATAAGGATCTATTGTTCCAAGATATATCCTTATATTAATCGAAATGAAAGTCAGTAATTATTTTATTATATGAAACTGTTATTAATGTCCCCTGAGTCATGTTTTATAAATTGGCATTAAACACTACATGTGTTTTTTGTAAATTTTAATGGTAACAAGAAAGATTTATGCATACTGCACAGATTAATTAGATCATTCCAGAGGAGCCTTTGGAATGTTATATCAACCTCACATGATGCTAAAATTAAATGTAGGAGTTTCCGATTTTAGAGTCACGTGAGGTTAATATAACGTTCCAAAGGCTCCTCTGGAATGATCAAAATTAATCTTTGTGGAAATTGAAGGCTTGGGCAGTATTCATAAAGTTCTATCAAGAAAAAAATTCAGTCTTTTAGCCAATCAGATCAAAGAAATATTTATAGTCATATGATAATAAACAATAATATCAGTGTTGAATGCCTTTACATACATTATCACAGCTCATGGACTCTCTGTTATACTAGCTATCATGTCTGTCTCACACTTCAAAACTGACGTTATTTTATATTTATCCACGACCGATTTTTCGTCAAAGTAGTGGATGTACTAGTATAATGAAAAACTTTAGAACAATTGAGATTACTGTGTTAACAACAGTAGTAATAGGTCAATAGGTCATACAGTAATAGGTCATATAGGTCACACAGTAATAGGTCATACAGTAACTTTCTGCTCAAGTAAACCATGTTTATAATTGTTGTCAACTAGGTCTGTGATATATACATTTTGTACATTGATATTTACTCCAGTTGTTTTTATAATTGAGGAGTTTCTCTATTTATTCCAGTTGTTTTTATAATTGACGAGTATAACTATTTAAGTATGTACCATATCTATTATATAGACATATCCATCCTAATTAAATATTATTAGTTTTGCTAGTCATAAAACTGTTGATGTACTGATATTTTTTTAATTATCCATGATATTTTTTTTAATATTGTTCTGTAAATTGTTATTATACACACTGGTGATATTTTCTGTTTTTCTGATCTGTTTTTATGCAGGTATATGATAATTGTATGTGATGTTGATCGTGTGTTTCTATGTGGTCTAACTTGTTCGTGTTACTCTTACTTTTCTGTATAGTGTTTTGTAGATCATTGTTTGTACTTTTGTCCTTTTCTTTTGACCATTGTATATTCTGTCTTTCATTAATTTACCACTTCTGATTACCCGTTTAGTATCTTCAGACTTTTCTTTTGACTATTGTATATTCTGTCTTTCATTAATTTACAACTTCTGATTACCCGTTTAGTATCTTCAGACTTTTCTTTTGACTATTGTATATTCTGTCTTTCATTAATTTACAACTTCTGATTACCCGTTTAGTATCTTCAGACTTTTCTTTTGACTATTGTATATTCTGTCTTTCATTAATTTACAACTTCTGATTACCCGTTTAGTATCTTCAGACTTTTCTTTTGACTATTGTATATTCTGTCTTTCATTAATTTACAACTTCTGATTACCCGTTTAGTATCTTCAGACTTTTCTTTTGACTATTGTATATTCTGTCTTTCATTAATTTACAACTTCTGATTACCAGTTTAGTATCTTCAGACTTTTCTTGTTTAATCTTGCCAAACAAATACTAACATTATACGTCAGTGATTCTTATATCAAAATATAGGTAACTACTATTCAAAGTTAGAAAAGATTAAGAAGCTTTTGAGTGATTGGTCCCTTAGAAATATATCCCTTTTGGGAAAGATTACAGTTATTAAAACATTAGCATTGCCTATTCTTGTACAGTGTTTTACAGTTTTACCAGATCCACCGGATCATATTATTAAATCTTTACAGAACATTTTCTATACATTTATATGGAATGGTAAGACAGATAAAATAAAACGATCTACATTAATTTGTGATTATTCAAATGGTGGTTTAAAAATGCCCCATATCCAGTCCTTCATTCATGCTTTAAAGGTATCCTGGATCAAGAAAATTTTAGACCCCATGAACCAGGGTCCTTGGAAGGTGCTAATATCAGACCATTTAGATGCATCTGGCGGAGAAAAACTTTGGTATCTCTCTCCCTCAGGGCTAAAACAATTAGCCAAAAAATTCAATTCTTTTTGGCGAGACGTCATTTTACATTATGCAAGTATTCGTGATAATCCATCCACAGCCCCAGAGGAAATTTTAAGCCAACCACTTTGGTTAAACTCTGAAATCGAAATTGGAGGAAAACCAGTTTTATATCAGCGTTGGGCAAAAGCGGATGTATTTTTTATTAATGATTTATTGAAGAATGAAGGTGGGTTTCTAAGTTTAGAAGAGTTTCAAGACAAATATGGCATAATTTCAAATTTTTTAGAATATAATGGTTTACTGAAAGCAATACCCATGAAATTTAAAGAGGTTATTGCAGTAAATAACAAATTAGAAAAAGTTTGTGACAGATATGTGACAGTGTTGAACAATACTTTAAAGCCTACAAAGCCTTTTTACAAGATGATGGTAGAAAAACATAATGTGCATCCGACAAAATCACAAGAAAAATGGCAGATTAGACTTGAAAAAGAAATTGTAAAAGAGGATTGGCACATTATATACTCAATACCTTTCACAACACTTATTAGTACAAAACTTCAAGCTTTTCAGTATAAAATTAACTTAAGAATTCTTTTTACTAATGAAAAGTTGATGAAATGTAATTTATCGGAAACTGAAATGTGCAGCTTTTGTTTTGAAACTAGAGAAAGCTTGGTACACCTATTTTTCCACTGCCCTCATGTCCGTCTTATTTGGCTTCAGGTTGCACATTGCTTACAAACAAAGTGTAATATTAATTTTGTTATATCACCAGAAATCTGTATACTTGGTGTACTCACTGGTCAATATTTCAATATATTGAATACATTAATAGTTATAGTTAAGTATTTCATTTATGTTTGTAAATTGAAAAATCAAATCCCAGTATGGATAATAAATAAAACTGTGTTGAATATATCGAGTATTGTAAAAAAATTGATTTTGATTCTCTGTACTTGTGTACCCCCAAGAAATCAAATAGTTTAAAATGTAAGTGGAATTCTATTTCTTCAATGCTTCAATGAGTGTGGTGTTTTCAGTGCCTTATTTTAGGTCATAAATACAAAGCAGAACTTTTTGGACTAGTGTTTAATAAAATATAATCATATGTGAATAGAGGTATTTACAATTTTTTGTGTCAAATTATATTTATACTAGTATGGTGACATTATCCATGATTGTTTTGCGATTTGTATTGTGATGTATGCATAATTGATCAGAATAAAATATATATTACAAAAAAAAAAAATATAGGTCAAGTTTAAGTGTTCTCTTACATGGATGTTTTTCAAAACAAGCGACCAAATATGAACAAAGATAATTAAAAGTTATGTCATAATATATTACGGTGCCATATTGTTTAGTAATTACAGTTTATATTTAACATGGTTGTGATATTGTATATTATTATACAGCTATAATTTTAATCCAATCAAAAACACCCATTTAAGACATGTGACCGTACATTATTTTTCCCGTATTGTACAATCGGAAGCCGTATTTTTTTCGTATTGGACATCCAATACGTTTTTTTTTCGTATTGTACATTATGTAAGGGAAGTAACTCATTGGTTTTTGTCGTCTGCTAGTAAATTATTTTTTAATTGTAATCTACAATCAAATTAACTTGTTCGATATTTAACAGTTTGAGGGAAAAAAGTTGTTTAGAATAATTGTTGATCATTTATTTTGCTGTTTTTAATTCATTTTAGAGATTACGAGATCTGTATTGATACAGAACATTTTCCTAACGAAATACTGTTGTGCAGTTGTTCTATTTAGACTGTATTAAAAGTTAAACATAAAATTGTTGTTATAGTATTGATCATTTCAGCAGTATAATAAATAGGTCATTATACAGTGTTATGTACAATATGGAAATATATTGTACTCGTCCGTATTGTATTGAAAACCCGTATTGGACGAGAGGCGTCTCGTCCAATACAGGTTTTCAATACAATACAGACTCGTACAATATCTTTCCATATTGTACATAACACTATAAAAACCTATTATTACCTCAGATTTCAAGGGCAACTTTTTATTGTGTTCCATCTTATTTTGTCATACTTTAACTCAGATGATCCAAGTGAATCATGCTCCTTATTAGGCCAGCGGCGAAATCTAAAAAGGCGCTTATTTAAAGAGTTAAATCAACCCATCGACTACACACCTAAATATACTTTCAAATGCTAAATTATGCTTTTAGCTAATAAATTTAGCATGCCGTAAGAAAATCGTATGGTCACGTTATCACGAAAACTACATTTTTCTAGGATTAATGCGTTTTTGGAGAAAGTCCGATCATACTCAGTAAAATCAATATTATACATGATTTATGCATCTTCGGCAATTTGTTGTACTTGTAGTTTTTAAATTTAACTTAAATAAATAAAATAAGCCAAAATATCTTATTAAAATAACTTTTATTTCATCAGTTTGGCTTCTTTGAAACCAGCAGATGTGATAAATATTTTAACGGTCACTTTTAAAATTATGTCAGAAGAAATACTTTCATTAAATTGATCTCAAACTTTTTTTAAAACAAAAGTGTAAACATAGTTTACATAAAACATTATCATTATAGCGCCAATTTCTACTAGCTTAAGAGGTTTGGACCGTTTTTAAATGCACAGCAACATATCGAAAGTAGAAAATGATTCCGGATATTTTGCCCGTGACTTTTTAAATTATAATCCTCAGTCCGATCAAATCTTATTGCATCGAGACCAAAGCATATTTTCTTAATAATTACTTATATTCTTGTGTTATCTGTATTTAATTGTTGTCACCCTTCATTGATAACATTGGCTGTCGTTAATTGTAACGTCTTAGTTACAAAAGGTGGTTTGAAATATTGTTTGTAGAGAATTTAATTAGTGTTTACAAGTTGTTAGAAAATCATTTGTCGGAACTTTTGTGAGTGTTTTCCGGAAAATGCACAGTTTGGTAGCCAACTTAAACTTCTTCCATCTAGTGCCAAGAGGAGTACACCTTCAATAGATTGGAACCAATATATCATTTGTCAATGTAAAAGTCTTGAACAATTATACGTTTTTACCGATAGGGACAAAGAAACTTTTATTAAAGCCGCAGAGGTACGTCAAGATGAGGTATACAGACGATAAATAGAAGAGGTGTCTTCAATTACTCATGTTGTATCTGAAAGTTTTGCCGTGAAATATCATAGGTCTTGTTGCAACTCATATACCAGTAAACAAAATATTACGTGTTTTGTTAAAAAAAAAGACAATAAAAGAAGTGCCCGATAGTAAATCAAGTCAGTACATTTGTATGTTCAAATGATATTGCTACCAGATCTGATTGGACTTATTGTATTTTCTGTCAAAAGAAAAATTATAAAAAAAACCATAAGCTCCTCAAAATTGAATCACAAGTCACTTATTAGATTTCTCGGCGATTACATTGTCAAACATATTAATCAGAACAGTTCTCTCCACGAAGGGCTATCACTTTACCTGGCCGGTTTATTTTCTAATCCTGAAATGTTGAATCAGAATGGTATGTTAGATTGCAGTTGTTTGGCAAGCACACAAGAAGAGGCGGATACCCGGATAATTTTGCATGCACTGTATTCTGACAAACTGTACCAAGAGAATAACGTTCAAGGTCGCATTGTTGTGAAATCCCCAGATACGGACGTTCTTGTCCTTTTAGTACATTATTTTCCAAAAATGAAAAACCCAAGTGAGCTTTGGTTTCAAACAGGACTTATTACGAGCACTAAGGATTATAGACGATATATCCCTATACACGAGTTATGCAAGTCATTGAGCTCCGTTGTGTGTGCGATCTTGCCAGCTGATTTATGCTCTAACAGGGTGTGATACCACTTCTTCGCTCTTTGGTATCGGGAAGAAGTCTATGTTGAAAGCTCTGTAAGAGACACCCAATCAGTTTAGTGATTTTTCTCGAATAGAATGCTCTGACATAGATAATTCAGTCGATCTCAGCCGAAAACTAATATCAAGGCTGTATGATCCGAAGGGAAAGTCGAAACGATGCCATATCGATCTGAACAAATTGCGGGTAAAATTGGCAACTGTCAAAGATTCTACTTTGGTGAGACACATTTAAACAGCATGTTCTTAGATCTTCGTACAAAACAAAGATATGTTTAAATGCACACACATGTATGCTAAAGCCAGCAGTTGGGTCACCTTTTGAGCATGGTTTAAAAGATGGAAAGTTTGGTCTTGAACTAATATTGTTTGAAGATCAAATGTCATCTGACTTTTTGCAGGACCTCGTATGCACATGCAAAGGAAGATCCGTTTGTAGTAAAGGCTGTTTTTGTTTTGAACAGAATTTGTCCTGCACAGAACTTTGTCCTTGCCAAGCATTAGACCTCTGTCACAATGTGATTACACACAGGACAGATATCGAAGATGACGATGCGCAAGCACGCAAGAGTTCTTTTTTTAAGTAAATCATATAAACAACTGTATTTATTTGATTCCCCGAATATCTCCATATGCGATTGACCAGATCAAATGCATTATCCAAACACCCAATCTGATAATTGGGTTTCGGATTACGATGGTGAATGAAACATGTATATTTTGTGGTTTTAAACGTTCAAAATGTCTAAAAGGGTGTTTTTATTTATGAATCATTTTAATAAAAAAAACTACAAGGGTTCACATGAGATGTACAATGCTCATAGCTATTTAGAGACTGACAAAATACAGACTTACAAAAATACTTGTGTTGGGGGAATCGGGCATGTTTTGATTTACTTCCGTTGTATCGAACAGTACGTGTATATATACAAAATATAATGAATAAAGGTAATAACAAAATTACCGAACTCCGAACAATCTTACAAAGGGAAAGTCAAAACTCATAATTATATAAACAGACAAAATCAGTCAACAACCGGAAAACTGTGAAAACCGTAATGACCCTGACTTGGTACAGGCATTTCTAAAGAAATGGTGGGTTGAATCAGATTTTAAGGCGCCAAATCTCCCGCTCTCATTACGGTTCAAAGGTTCCGGCTGTCACTGTAACAGTATTTAAATACAGGAACAAAATAGGTAAAATAGTTGTCAAAGCAGTACCATATTCGGTGATGTAAATGTCAAAAATATTTTTACGTCACACATTGACAAAAAAATTCTTGACATTTTTGACTTCTTTATCTTTATACATTTTCACTATATGAAAATGCATCGCTTATAATTTTTTCTGCAGAGACGGAATATATTTCGACAAGATATTGGTATCGGAATATAAACTTTTTAAGAGATCGAATAAGTCGAATCTTTTTATAGCCCTGGTCCAGTAGCCTGTTTCTCAGATGAAGATGACGTTTCAGGAAATCAGAATAATTGCTACTGGCCTAAACGTCATTATTACGTAAACAGAGATGACCTTGGGTCAAGGTCATTGTTTTATGGAAGCAAATACGAATGACTTGCATTGGAAAATCCCATTCCCATCCAAAAACGGTCATTTCGACGTCAATTTTGGTTCAATAATCTAATTTAATATGTGGTCCATCAAAAAAATACCATCAAACTTGTCGAATTGAATTTCATTTTTAAGGAAAATGCACTTTTCGAACGAAAGTCGAAAGCGAAAAACAAATTGTTCTTGACCTTTGACCTTAATTATGCAAAAACATGTCCACTTCCGACTTTTACGGCATCATTATTCTGAGAGTCCCGTCATTTCTCTTTCCAATGATATATGATATAGGTGTGTAGCCCATGGGTTCATTACATTTTATTTTTTGATTTTCTACCGCTGGTCTATATGTGGAAATTTTCAATTTCATTTAATGTGATTTTTTTATTTCCAAAAATGAGAACAATGTGTTTTCTATAATCTACTGATCAGTTTGTCTACAGTCTATATTTATACATCTTTGTTCTAGTTTCTGTATATTAAATGTATTTTTGAGTGTTACACAACAACCTATGTACTTCAATGCCATTCTATGTCATTATCATGTGACATGACAGTTTTGGTTAACAATTGTTGTGTTATTAAAGTTCTTTTTTTGTTGTAAGTAATATTGAATATATTAGGTATAGTCTTAAATCAGAGGTTTATTCAGCACTCCATTCATTCATCGAGGAGTCAACAAAACATTGAGGTATATAATATAATATAATATAATATAATAAAGGTTTATGAGAGGTTCCGAGTGGTAATTAATTAAAAAAAAAAATTTGCATTTGACATTAATCTCTATCTAATGTTTTACCAGTTTAGTGGATTGCCAAATAATAAAAAGAGTAAAAAGAAAAACATCCACAAATATCAAGCATTAAGTCACCTTTCTGTGCCAACAATGAGGATTGATGTAAATCTGAATCCACCAAAAAGGATGGCAAATAATAACATAGACTAGTTGTACAGATCTGGTTTAATATTTGTTCTCCAAGAAAATATCTTTGTCTCTGAACAGTGCTAGGAAATATAATGGAAAACGCACACATTAATCTATATTTTTTGTGTAGTTGCCGAGATTAAAAATATATGCATTATTTATATGGGAATGACACTTGTCCTACATTCTCTTCAGACTCGGGGCAATCTATGTTCCTCGTGTTCCACCAGTGTATTGAAGTACAAACATAGTAATGACAGATATGTTTTAGTAGTGTAAGTCAGAAGAAGATTTTCCATGTTAATTTACATACATATGCAGTAGTGTAAGTCAGAAGAAGATTTTCCAAGTTAATTTACATACATATGTAGTAGTGTAAGTCAGAAGAAGATTTTCCATGTTAATTTACATACATATGTAGTAGTGTAAGTCAGAAGAAGATTTTCCAAGTTAATTTACATACATATGTAGTAGTGTAAGTCAGAAGAAGATTTTCCATGTTAATTTACATACATATGTAGTAGTGTAAGTCAGAAGAAGATTTTCCATGTTAATTTACATACATATGCAGTAGTGTAAGTCAGAAGAAGATTTTCCAAGTTAATTTACATACATATGCAGTAGTGTAAGTCAGAAGAAGATTTTCCATGTTAATTTACATACATATGCAGTAGTGTAAGTCAGAAGAAGATTTTCCATGTTAATTTACATACATATGTAGTAGTGTAAGTCAGAAGAAGATTTTCCATGTTAATTTACATACATATGTAGTAGTGTAAGTCAGAAGAAGATTTTCCATGTTAATTTACATACATATGTAGTAGTGTAAGTCAGAAGAAGATTTTCCATGTTAATTTACATACATATGTAGTAGTGTAAGTCAGAAGAAGATTTTCCATGTTAATTTACATACATATGTAGTAGTGTAAGTCAGAAGAAGATTTTCCATGTTAATTTACATACATATGTAGTAGTGTAAGTCAGAAGAAGATTTTCCATGTTAATTTACATACATATGTAGTAGTGTAAGTCAGAAGAAGATTTTCCAAGTTAATTTACATACATATGTAGTAGTGTAAGTCAGAAGAAGATTTTCCATGTTAATTTACATACATATGTAGTAGTGTAAGTCAGAAGAAGATTTTCCATGTTAATTTACATACATATGTAGTAGTGTAAGTCAGAAGAAGATTTTCCATGTTAATTTACATACATATGTAGTAGTGTAAGTCAGAAGAAGATTTTCCAAGTTAATTTACATACATATGTAGTAGTGTAAGTCAGAAGAAGATTTTCCATGTTAATTTACATACATATGTAGTAGTGTAAGTCAGAAGAAGATTTTCCATGTTAATTTACATACATATGTAGTAGTGTAAGTCAGAAGAAGATTTTCCAAGTTAATTTACATACATATGTAGTAGTGTAAGTCAGAAGAAGATTTTCCAAGTTAATTTACATACATATGTAGTAGTGTAAGTCAGAAGAAGATTTTCCATGTTAATTTACATACATATGTAGTAGTGTAAGTCAGAAGAAGATTTTCCATGTTAATTTACATACATATGTAGTAGTGTAAGTCAGAAGAAGATTTTCCATGTTAATTTACATACATATGTAGTAGTGTAAGTCAGAAGAAGATTTTCCATGTTAATTTACATACATTTGTAGTAGTGTAAGTCAGAAGAAGATTTTCCATGTTAATTTACATACATATGTAGTAGTGTAAGTCAGAAGAAGATTTTCCATGTTAATTTACATACATATGTAGTAGTGTAAGTCAGAAGAAGATTTTCCAAGTTAATTTACATACATATGTAGTAGTGTAAGTCAGAAGAAGATTTTCCATGTTAATTTACATACATATGTAGTAGTGTAAGTCAGAAGAAGATTTTCCATGTTAATTTACATACATATGTAGTAGTGTAAGTCAGAAGAAGATTTTCCATGTTAATTTACATACATATGTAGTAGTGTAAGTCAGAAGAAGATTTTCCAAGTTAATTTACATACATATGTAGTAGTGTAAGTCAGAAGAAGATTTTCCATGTTAATTTACATACATATGTAGTAGTGTAAGTCAGAAGAAGATTTTCCATGTTAATTTACATACATATGTAGTAGTGTAAGTCAGAAGAAGATTTTCCATGTTAATTTACATACATATGTAGTAGTGTAAGTCAGAAGAAGATTTTCCAAGTTAATTTACATACATATGTAGTAGTGTAAGTCAGAAGAAGATTTTCCATGTTAATTTACATACATTTGTAGTAGTGTAAGTCAGAAGAAGATTTTCCATGTTAATTTACATACATATGTAGTAGTGTAAGTCAGAAGAAGATTTTCCATGTTAATTTACATACATATGTAGTAGTGTAAGTCAGAAGAAGATTTTCCATGTTAATTTACATACATATGTAGTAGTGTAAGTCAGAAGAAGATTTTCCATGTTAATTTACATACATTTGTAGTAGTGTAAGTCAGAAGAAGATTTTCCATGTTAATTTACATACATATGTAGTAGTGTAAGTCAGAAGAAGATTTTCCATGTTAATTTACATACATATGTAGTAGTGTAAGTCAGAAGAAGATTTTCCATGTTAATTTACATACATATGTAGTAGTGTAAGTCAGAAGAAGATTTTCCATGTTAATTTACATACATATGTAGTAGTGTAAGTCAGAAGAAGATTTTCCATGTTAATTTACATACATATGTAGTAGTGTAAGTCAGAAGAAGATTTTCCATGTTAATTTACATACATTTGTAGTAGTGTAAGTCAGAAGAAGATTTTCCATGTTAATTTACATACCTTTGTAGTAGTGTAAGTCAGAAGAAGATTTTCCATGTTAATTTACATACATTTGTAGTAGTGTAAGTCAGAAGAAGATTTTCCATGTTAATTTACATACATATGTAGTAGTGTAAGTCAGAAGAAGATTTTCCAAGTTAATTTACATACATATGTAGTAGTGTAAGTCAGAAGAAGATTTTCCATGTTAATTTACATACATATGTAGTAGTGTAAGTCAGAAGAAGATTTTCCATGTTAATTTACATACATATGTAGTAGTGTAAGTCAGAAGAAGATTTTCCATGTTAATTTACATACATATGTAGTAGTGTAAGTCAGAAGAAGATTTTCCAAGTTAATTTACATACATATGTAGTAGTGTAAGTCAGAAGAAGATTTTCCATGTTAATTTACATACATATGTAGTAGTGTAAGTCAGAAGAAGATTTTCCATGTTAATTTACATACATATGTAGTAGTGTAAGTCAGAAGAAGATTTTCCATGTTAATTTACATACATATGTAGTAGTGTAAGTCAGAAGAAGATTTTCCAAGTTAATTTACATACATATGTAGTAGTGTAAGTCAGAAGAAGATTTTCCATGTTAATTTACATACATATGTAGTAGTGTAAGTCAGAAGAAGATTTTCCATGTTAATTTACATACATATGTAGTAGTGTAAGTCAGAAGAAGATTTTCCAAGTTAATTTACATACATATGTAGTAGTGTAAGTCAGAAGAAGATTTTCCAAGTTAATTTACATACATATGTAGTAGTGTAAGTCAGAAGAAGATTTTCCATGTTAATTTACATACATATGTAGTAGTGTAAGTCAGAAGAAGATTTTCCATGTTAATTTACATACATATGTAGTAGTGTAAGTCAGAAGAAGATTTTCCATGTTAATTTACATACATATGTAGTAGTGTAAGTCAGAAGAAGATTTTCCATGTTAATTTACATACATTTGTAGTAGTGTAAGTCAGAAGAAGATTTTCCATGTTAATTTACATACATATGTAGTAGTGTAAGTCAGAAGAAGATTTTCCATGTTAATTTACATACATATGTAGTAGTGTAAGTCAGAAGAAGATTTTCCAAGTTAATTTACATACATATGTAGTAGTGTAAGTCAGAAGAAGATTTTCCAAGTTAATTTACATACATATGTAGTAGTGTAAGTCAGAAGAAGATTTTCCATGTTAATTTACATACATATGTAGTAGTGTAAGTCAGAAGAAGATTTTCCATGTTAATTTACATACATATGTAGTAGTGTAAGTCAGAAGAAGATTTTCCATGTTAATTTACATACATATGTAGTAGTGTAAGTCAGAAGAAGATTTTCCATGTTAATTTACATACATATGTAGTAGTGTAAGTCAGAAGAAGATTTTCCATGTTAATTTACATACATATGTAGTAGTGTAAGTCAGAAGAAGATTTTCCATGTTAATTTACATACATTTGTAGTAGTGTAAGTCAGAAGAAGATTTTCCATGTTAATTTACATACATATGTAGTAGTGTAAGTCAGAAGAAGATTTTCCAAGTTAATTTACATACATATGTAGTAGTGTAAGTCAGAAGAAGATTTTCCATGTTAATTTACATACATTTGTAGTAGTGTAAGTCAGAAGAAGATTTTCCATGTTAATTTACATACATATGTAGTAGTGTAAGTCAGAAGAAGATTTTCCATGTTAATTTACATACATATGTAGTAGTGTAAGTCAGAAGAAGATTTTCCATGTTAATTTACATACATATGTAGTAGTGTAAGTCAGAAGAAGATTTTCCATGTTAATTTACATACATATGTAGTAGTGTAAGTCAGAAGAAGATTTTCCATGTTAATTTACATACATATGTAGTAGTGTAAGTCAGAAGAAGATTTTCCATGTTAATTTACATACATATGTAGTAGTGTAAGTCAGAAGAAGATTTTCCATGTTAATTTACATACATATGTAGTAGTGTAAGTCAGAAGAAGATTTTCCATGTTAATTTACATACATATGTAGTAGTGTAAGTCAGAAGAAGATTTTCCATGTTAATTTACATACATTTGTAGTAGTGTAAGTCAGAAGAAGATTTTCCATGTTAATTTACATACCTTTGTAGTAGTGTAAGTCAGAAGAAGATTTTCCATGTTAATTTACATACATTTGTAGTAGTGTAAGTCAGAAGAAGATTTTCCATGTCAATTTACATACATTTGTACGTGACACATATGTATTTTCTGTTTTTCTAACCTTTATGAAAACTTTCGTTGTTTTATTAAATAAAATAATTCTAAAATATTTTTTTTTATTTCATGTACTTCTAAAAATATTTTTAGTCCCAAGACATGAAATATCTTTCGTGCATTACACTTCTCATTAATGTTGAAAAAATCATTGGCATTGCTTACGAAATATTTGAAGATGCCAAAGGGGTAATTATCAGAAGCTGTAAATCGAAGGACATGATATAAAGGGCAAAAAAAGACAAATAATCTACAAAACAATAGCAGAAAACTAAAGGGGGGGGGGGTTAAATTCAGGTGCTCCGGAAGGGTTGGTAGTTGGTAGCATGCAACTTTTAAGGAGAACTTGAACAAAGACTGGTTGGTTCAGAGTCTACCTGCCTACCTGTGGACTTGTTTCAGTGGGCTAGATTTATAATAATCCAACTAGCCACTTTGGTCTAGTAGAAACAAGACATCATCATTATTTCATAGAAAGTAACTTGTTCCCCTCCCATGATAACTTGTTCTCACCACGATAACTTGTTCTCCCTGTAACTTGTTCTCCTCATAACTTGTTCTCCCCATGATAACTTGTTCTCCCCGTGATAACTTGTTCTCCCTGTGATAACTTGTTCTCCCCATGATAACTTGTTCTCCCCATAACTTGTTCTCCCCATGATAACTTGTTCTCCCCATGATAACTTGTTCCTCCCCGTGATAACTTGTTCTCCCCATGATAACTTGTTCTCCCCATGATAACTTGTTCTCCCTATGATAACTTGTTTTTTCGTTTTCCCCATGATAACTTGTTCTCCCCGTGATAACTTGTTCTCCCCGTGATAACTTGTTCTTCCCATGATAACTTGTTCTCCCCATGATAACTTGTTCTCCCCGTGATAACTTGTTCTCCCCATGATAACTTGTTCTCCCCATAACTTGTTCTCCCCATGATAACTTGTTCTCCCTATGATAACTTGTTCTCCCCATGATAACTTGTTCTCCCCATGATAACTTGTTCTCCCTGTGATAACTTGTTCTCCCCATGATAACTTGTTCTCCCCGTGATAACTTGTTCTCCTCGTGATAACTTGTTCTCCCCATGATAATTTGTTCTCCCCATGATAACTTGTTCTCCCCATGATAACTTGTTCTCCCCATGATAACTTGTTTTCCCCGTAATGATTTGTTCTCCCCATGATAACTTGTTCTCCCCATGATAACTTGTTCTCCTCATGATAACTTGTTCTCCCCGTGATAACTTGTTTTCCCTGTGATAACTTGTTCTCCCCGTGATAACTTGTTCTCCCCGTGATAACTTGTTCTCCCCATGATAACTTGTTTTCCCCGTGATAATTTGTTCTCCCCATGATAACTTGTTCTCCCCATGATAACTTGTTCTCCCCTTGATAACTTGTTCTCCCCATGATAACTTGTTCTCCCCATGCTAATTTGTTCTCCCCGTGCTAACTTGTTCTCCCCATGCTAGCTTGTTCTCCCCATGATAACTTGTTCTCCCCGTGATAACTTGCTCTCCCCGTGATAACTTGTTCTCCCCGTGATAACTTGTTCTCCCCGTGATAACTTGTTCTCCCCATGATAACTTGTTCTCCCCATGATAACTTGTTCTCCCCATGATAACTTGTTCTCCCCGTGATAACTTGTTCTCCCCATGATAACTTGTTCTCCCCATGATATATATTGCAGATAAATTCCTCACTTGGCGTTAAAGAACAATCATTTGCACATGGAGCTTATATTTTACAACTTATAGGTAACGAGCTTGCAGTTTGTATTCATACTTTTTAAAACCGTTACTGTCTTTTGAATTCTAAACTATTTAAAACCAATGGCTTTTAAAGAAGCGTCTCATCTTTTAAAAAGTTTTTCTAGCTATATAACCCCTTGTTGAAAAATATTCTGTCAGTTGCATACAGAAAACGAAAGATTGTATTTGCAATTAGATTTTTGTTCAAAGTTGACTTGTTTCACGATTACTTGTATGTCTGACGATGGCCTTGTATAGATTTAACGATTGAGGTCATCAGATCTCTTTTTTAGAATTAATATTATACGTATAACAACTTCTGCAGGTTGGTATTTACTCACATTTGGAAAGCACTTTCATGACTGCTTTTCATTTCACTAAGAGGCCGGCAGATTTAAGTCAATATATATTGTTTCGAAATAGTTCTTGTCATGAATGTAGATGAAATACTGCAAAGTTTGTTTTAAACAAAGTCCAATCAAATCTATAAAGTTTCAAATATTAGATATTTTGTTATACGAAGGAATAATCTATGCATTACTTTTAATTGTGTTGCGTGTTCTGGTGCACCACATTAGACATCTTGATAGTTTTACAAATTTTATCATAAAAAAATCACGGCCAAATTCAAAGATCGGTTAGAGAGAAGAACGAGCCAGAAACTTATATTCTTGTACAAAGTGGTTGAGAGGCTGGTTCCTGCTATTGAACCAGACGATTATCTGAAAAAAGCAGGTTCCAAGAGATCTATCACTGCTACAAAATTTGAGAACTACTAGGCAACTAACATCGTCGAAAAACAAGTGAAGAACAATACAAAGTGTTTTGACATCCCATCAAGCAAAACACATCAATTATCAAATTCATTCTTTGTTAAAACCCTATTGACTGCAACCATCTAGAAGACTCAGTTGTGTGCGCAATTAGTGTTGAGAGCTTCAAATCTGCTCTCACAAACCGTCATTAAATCGACGGTGCTCTCTCTACCGTTAGATACAAGCCAGAATTGGTTGCTACAACGTACCCTTACAGATACAGATAGGTTCGAACAGTCCTTTTTCAATGAAAGGTATGCTATTATAATACAAAATTTGATTCGATCCATGCCAAAGAGATGCAGAACAGTGTTAGCCTCACATGGTGGTCACAATAGATACTGACTTCAACCTCCCCGAAAATTTACCCAATTTATCGTATGTGACTGTATTTTTTTTTCCCAATCTTTGTTCGGTATCCTGTATGACATTTGTGAGTGAAATTGTAGCTCAATATACCAAAGCATTGCTGTAAACAAATCGATTTGAAGTACACATGATAACATTTTGAAAAAAAACCCAAACAATATGCATGTCTTTTTTTGCAGAGTATATATATATATATATATTTTTTTTTTCATTGAAAACGAAAATGTATATGAATAATTATATGATGGCCATTTACAAAGTTTTGCAGTTTTGTTTATCAGAAGCCCATAATTGCCACCATCATAGAATATTGTTTAACATAGCCTAACATAACTATCAGCCTATTGGAATATGAATAATGTTTTTTTCCAGACACAATACATACAGTCTTGCTTGACCCCAATTGATGTATGAATAACCAAGTCAGCAATATAGGTTCATGCAGGCAAGCATCTAGCTATATTTACTATAAATAGTGACAAAAGTTTCCATACTATTTTTAAAATAAGTAAAAAGAACAATATTTAATCTTTTATTAAATGACAGAGTAACGACCAGTTGATATCAGTTTCTGTCCCACGGCCCAAACGTCTGTAGGAATGTCTTGTGCTATCTGAAATCCTTGCTCTGGATATGTTTTAACACGTTGTAAACATCCAATCATCATTTCTATAATTTTACCCATGTTGCCTACATCAGGGTTAGGATAGGACAACAGATCGATGTTGGGCGACGTTAAAATGACGTTATCTAATTGGTCCATGCCACCTGGCCATTGCTTACAAAAGGTGGCAAACGTAACCCTAATGAGAGCGGGAGGTTTGGCGCCTTAAAATCTGATTCAACCCACCATTTCTTTAGAAATGCCTGTACCAAGTCAGGGTCATTACGGTTTTCACAGTTTTCCGGTTGTTGACTGATTTTGTCTGTTTATATAATTATGAGTTTTGACTTTCCCTTTGTAAGATTGTTCGGAGTTCGGTAATTTTGTTATTACCTTTATTTCCATAAACGGCATCTGAACCAGAATAATGTTTTTAATCGAATCAAGCATACCTTGATCTTGTAATATGTGGTAGGAGAACAACACGTTTTGACCTGTATTGGTCGCGTTTTCCTCTAAAATTATCTTGTCTTCAGGGACGCCTTGACTAATGGCTACATCCTTAAATATCTGGGCTTCAGATTTCTGCCATTTCCCTGAAATATGTCACATAAACCAGTCAGTTGCTTGCATGATATTCATTCACGTTTTTGTTGTCTGATTGAAACAAATAAAGAAACTGTTTTGCATACCATGCATGATAGACATTACATGAAAAAGTTCTATCAAAATGGTTTAGATTGGTTTCTGATGAGATTTACTCATGTACCATCAAAACCAGAAACTATCAAAATCAACAGTGATATTATTGGATGTCAGATCTGATACCTGTTTGACTGACGGGTAAAGGGGTGTGTGATAGAGTAATTATCACCGTATTAAACAGGATGTAAATCGTAATATAACCACCTAGTCTCATAACTTGAGAAAATAATATGACACCAGAAAAATCTGCCAAAAGTTTGAGTGTAACGGATTCCTGCTTATCTTCTGTATTTAAACTAAGAACATTTTGTGAAATGAATATTTATGTATTATTTATGTAAACTGTAGTGCTTAATGTTAAAATTATGTTTTGAGTGAAATATATGAAATTGTGCTTGGAACCATATTTGTTTATTATTTCATGTAATTCATAAATTAAACAATAAGTTCTATATAGATGCTGAAATATGAATGTATTGTTGGAGTAGAATAAAAATTATAATTGACCGTATATTTTAGTTCTCTATATTCTCTCAGCAATATAGACACTCACAAGTTTACCTGAAGTTAATGAGTTATTGTTTATACACCCTAATCTGAATTTCTTTAATGAATTATTAAAAAGTGGGATTAGGTGGAATGAACCGTCAGGTCACCAGTCGATGATGTCAGACTCACACAATGTTTGTCTATATTTACTAGATCTTATATGTCCGAATTGTCATATGTTACATAATGTGTATATTAGTATATAAATGTATCATACCTTTTGTTAAAGTACCTTCTTTCCCAGAAATCATCAACCATTCAGCTAACCCATCTAACCACAGCTTAGAGGCATATTCTGCTGTTCTGATGTCCGGGTTCCCAAAGACAATTATTATATCGCTCTGAAATCGTCATCAAGATTAACCAACTCAATATAATAAAATGATAAACTAAAATAACACATTGTCAGAACACGTGGTTACAAAATGAAAAACTAAAATAACACATTGTCAGAACATGTGGTTACAAAATGAAAAACTAAAATAACACATTGTCAGAACATGTGGTTACAAAATGAAAAACTAAAATAACACATTGTCAGAACATGTGGTTACAAAATGAAATCGGAAATCGTAGAAACAGATGAAAATGAATATGAAATGTACATTGCTGCCATTTTAATGAATTTATCAAGAATGTCTCCCACATAATCTGCAAATCATATGAGGTATCTGTTGTTTTTTGTGTTTATTTCCGGACATAGTGATTTGCTTTTGACAAATAAAATAATCACACAATCAGACATTTAGGCATATAACAACACAAAAAGATACATACAAATGGTCATTTTTTCCACACACTATACTACAATGGAACATCTTACCACAGACAATTATCTCAAGTTCATCTATAGACTCTTTCAGAGAACAGCTAACACCCGCTGTTCTCTTAAACATTTAAATTTCAAATACAATTGTACATAGTTTTAAATTTTTTGTTTTATTCACACTTTTGATTTCACTTTATTTCACTTTATGAAATTTATGTAAATATTTTTGTAAATACCCACGCATGCAACAGTACGTAATCTTCAACGCCTTGAAGGTGTACTGTATACCTAAAGAAGAAGCAGAATCAGATGTACTTTTTATCGTTGTTTGTCCCTTTGTCCTTTTGGCCATTGTATTGTCTGTCATTCGATTTACCTCTGATTACCACTTTGATATCTTAAAACCTCGCTCTTAAACAATATAGTATAACTATTATATTATCAAATAAATTAATTCCTGAAGAGTAATGACGTGTATCGTCAGGTACAATATAACTATAGATAAAAAACAGGAACTATGTACACAATTCATAACTCTTATTTAAAAACAGGAACTATGTACACAATTCATAACTCTTATTTAAAAACAGGAACTATGTACACAATTCATAACTCTTATTTAAAAACAGGAACTACAACTGAAGAACAGGATGTATAAAATTGACAGTTTTACATGAATGTTACCGTTCACTGTTTCAAATAGCAATAAATATCAGAAAGTTGTATTTCATCACCGAGTTTATAGGAGTTTATAGGAACACCAGAGATCAATATAAGACAAGTTTAAAGATAGACCGGTGTATAAAGAAGGACAGACCATACAATGTCCAGAGGAAAAAGGACAAACGAACAAACAATGATCTACAAAACATTGAATAGAAAACTAATGATCGAGCAACATGAAAAACCGGGGGCGACTCATGTGATCCGGAGGGGCAGGCAGTACCTGCTCCACATGAGGATACTCTTGTTACAAACCCGATGATAAGTTATGAATGACGAAAGAACACAGCTACTAGTATATGAATCAGACTTTGGAAATTGTAATTAATTATCCGTCTAGACCGTAGTAAGTTTACTTACCTTTAAGGCTTTGTCAAAATAGTTATAAACTTGACAGTTTTTGTTGAAAATTGTGCTATGTAAGGGGGCCCTTTAATTTTAGGTTAATCAATTTTATGTTGTGTTTCGAAGAACATGCAATTTAGACATTATTTCAGTTTGTGTTAAAGTCCTTTTACATGGTTGAGCTATATTACATGATAAATATATACAAAAATATGTACCACGCAAAGTAAAGAACGCAACAATGAAATACAAGAAAATATACATAAATACATAAATATACATATCACATAAAATACAATGAACCTTTTACAAATTCCAAATTTGATTACTCCCAGTCGTTTTATTAAAAAATTAAGCGTTTTTAAACGTCTTTTATATGAGTTATTTCCCTTATAACGGACAAAGTGGTACTCGTTCTAGTAAAAGCAACAGAAAGATTGGAGTATAATTTTCTTAAAATTTGTCGATATTTGAACCTGCGGAATATAAAAATGATTAAAAAAACCATAAAACGTACCTTTTCCACAGTGTGGTCTAGTTTTAAGTAGTTCCAAATCTCTCTGGCTAGATTAACATCCTCGTTTGGCATTTTCATTATCCATTATGTTCAAAAGAAGATGCGCACTTTTACACGTGATAATGAGTTGTCCCCTGGAGGAAAAAATAACGTGATCAATGGGGAATCCTGAACAACGATTTATATGACGTCATATATCGTATAGCTTTAAATAATTCTGGGAGATACCTGGAAAGTTTCGTAACTGTTAGTAGATTTTTGACCGAAAAATAGATTGTAGCAAATTCGCGCCATCAGTTTATTTATTATAAATTTTTAATGAATATATAAACATTGACAATGCAAAATTTTTTAAAAAATCCGAAAATAATGGAGGCTAACGCGCCATTTTTAAACTATAATATTGAAAGAACTTAAAAATAAGATTGACATTTTAAGTCAACATATACAAAAATGTCAGGTAAATATAGGCAGAAATTATACTTTTCTTGATATAGTTTTACGATAAAACAAAACAAATAACGGTCTCTCAGTGAATAATTCCAAACGAACCAGATAAATACCACCCACATTCGAACATCAATCTTTCTTTCCGCGATACGAAACAGCCCAACTGGAACAGTCTCCCACTGAACACTGTGAAGACTGACTCTATTGAGTCATTAAAATCAGCTGTTTCAGTCATAAACCATTAGTTCATCATAAATTCTTGTATATAGTTTTATCTTAAAATCTAGAATTAAATTATTATTATTTGTTTTTCCATAAGGCATAACTGCATAAGATTTGTTAATTATAGTGTTTGATGTGCAGTACCTCCAGTAATTGGCAGAATCATCAATTAGTTGAAAGCAGCCTCTTATGAAGTAGAAGTAGAGACGTCCAAGATTTCATGACACTGATCATTCATACTAATTACTAGTCCCAGACACCTGGTTCTGTAATAAAAACCGTGTCGTAGATATCATATTTAGTGTTCAAAGTCAAAAAGTGTTATTTATAGTCGGTACATGAAGCAACATACAACAGAAGTTCTGAAGAGCTTTTAAACCAGCATTACACAAATAACATAAAAACAATGCATGCAAACATACATGATTAACAAACACATGACATGCAATAAAACATGGTACCTTTTTTTAACAAGTAAAATGAAAATGTCTTATTATCTTCTGTCATACCATTCAAAACAGATATATGAAAATTATGACAAACATATTAATTTGAACTAAAAATAATCAAGCACTGAAACAAACTAAAGTAATAAAGTACTTGCGATGTGTTCCTGGAATAAACTTCATCGACGTGTATGATCCTAGTCAAGATTGGTAAAAACAAATAATAAGTCCCTCGAAGCAAGAAAATAAGAACCCTTTGTCTAAAAGGGGCATAAACAGAATAGCCATGATTCATTTCCTCAAAATTTGGTATTTGTTTTTTATATGCTTATTCTTGACCCCCTTTGCATTAAAAATCAAGTCGATAGACACTATCATAAGCCAAGGACATAGTCTGATCCTATAGTAGCTGGGGTTCTATGCCCATGGTTCTGTGTATTCACATTGTCTGATCCTATAGTAGCTGGGGTTCTATGCCCATGGTTCTGTGTATTCACATTGTCCGATCCTATAGTAGCTGGGGTTCTATGCCCATGGTTCTGTGTATTCACATTGTCCAATCCTATAGTAGCTGGGGTTCTATGCCCATGGTTCTGTGTATTCACATTGTCTGATCCTATAGTAGCTGGGGTTCTATGCCCATGGTTCTGTGTATTCACATGTTATTTCAATCAATTTTCTCCAACATATTTTTAATTTAACAACCACTGTACCATAGGACACGATATAAATGGGTAATGTTTTATGTTTTCCCTTGACAATTTTACTCCAGAGTTTCTGGGGGCCTTAAGGAAAAAACTGAAGATGAACACCAAATATAGATATGCATGTGAAGGTATTTAAAGACAAATATTTAAGAATTTATTTGTGTAACTGTTGGAATATGATTTTAAATGAATATGAGAAAAAAATCCCATTATAGTTTGAAAAATTGTATTAATGTTTTTTTTGTCTATTTGTAGGTTTAGACAGTGGTACAGATTCAGGGTATGTGAATCAATACTATATATGATATACAGTATACAGTAAACCAGTTTTTATTCATGATTTATAACAAATATTGTATATGGAAGAAATAGTATGAAAAAAATGAATTTTGGTAAACTGATGAGACTTTTTAATATCACAAATCCATGCAATCCCACAAATTTTATTGTTGCATTAATCATGTTGATAGAATTAACATCATCACATAAATAAAAATATGCATAGTTGTGTAGTTGTGAAAATAAGTTGGTTTACAGCAATGAAATTAAGAATTAAGTACTATTAAGAATTGTTCAACTTTATTTTATACTTCTACTCCTTACTACATGTTTTGTCTTTACTTTCAAACTAGAAATTTCATGGATACAGGCCTCGACATTAACGTTTGTCCGATTGTCCGGTACCAGTGAAAACTGACGTCGGACAAGTAGATCTTGTATTACGGTTGTCCGACTGGACAAGTGAAAAAAATCAGATTCCCAAACGTGCCGGTACAACGGACAAATCTATTTCCACTGGTATAAAATACTGGGTTAGTTGTATAAAAGAGCCCTGTTTGATCTCCAATTTGTCCATAATTTATTTTGATTAAAACTAAAGTGAAATGCCAGATCAAAACTGTTTTATTTACATATCATTGCTTTGATGAAGTTCAAGGACATTGGCAAAATCAAAGTCGCAATCTCAGAAACGCTTTAAAGAGCGGAAATATCAATATTTGAAATATAAGAACAAGAATCACTCCGGATATCAATTTGGCGCCAAATTTAAACTTGTCTTTTGTGCAAAATACGATAGAGGACTTGATTTAGGCTTTTGGGAAATATTGAAACCTTTGAAATGGACAAATATTACAAGCTTTTTCCTGATCTGGTTGAAAAGATCCACTAAAATTGTTATTTCTCTGTGAATTTAAATAAAATACTTTGCTTTATTTATATCACAGGCACTTGTTTCTGGTAACAAAAATATACTTAGATACTGGTATATATAGTATCTAGGTATATTTTTTTTTACCAGAAACAAGGATTTATATAACACAAATATGAGTTATTACAATTTGTGTGGTATTGGATCACAACACAGTAATATTTCAAAAGGAAAAGGGGGGTATATATAAACATCACTGGTATGCAAGACTCCAATCAAGGTAGACAGAAATAAAAATGTGACATTAAATATATGTCCTTAAGGTAGTTATGAATAAAAAAAAACCCAGAACGAATCACTTCAGGCAGCTTTAACTATTTACTAAATTTGGGCAGGGTAACGTCAGAGAGGTCGCAAAACATTGTTTCGATTAATCGCAATTGACTTCTCCCAGAAGTCTCCCCACTTCTCTCAATTGTCTCCCACTTCTCTCTGTTGTCTCCCACTTCTCCCTGTGAGCTCTCTGAAAGAGAAGTCACTTCTCCCTCTAATTTGAAAGTAGTGGGAGCCCTGGATAATTATTCTCTAGTTTTTGTAATTTTTATTAATTTTTTCGGACAACTAAAAGATTGAGTCGATCAAGTACTTTTTTTAGTCAGTTGTCCGAAGGGACAAGTTGAAAAATATGTTAATGTAGAGGCCTGAGATAGTCAATTATTTAAAGTGGCAACTAGCTTCATTAGGATGGAGTTTTAATATATAACCATCAACTTCTGTAAGTCACAGAGTTACTTTGTCACATTAGGTTGCATATTTATATATTTATCCATCCTTTTTTGGATCAACACGTTCAGATGTAATAAATATAAACATTTTATTTACAGTGAAGGGGATGCTATCAAAGTGTTTGTTCGTATCAGACCACCTCATTCTTATGAAAATGACATTGGACAGGTTCAGGCTCTCAATGTATTAGATGAAACATCACTGGCTATGAATTGTAAATCAGATTCCAGGGTCTTCACATTTGATCAAGTAGCTGATATAACAGCAACACAGGTAAGCAAACTGACAATTAGAAACCTGTCATTAAAACTTACCTATTTTAGAACTCTAGATAAACATTTTGTTTACTTGAAGTAGAAGTTTCCCATTATAAGTCAGTGTATAGCATAATATATGCAAGTTAAACCTTTAGTCTGCATAGAGTTAAATACAGTAGAAATATGATTGATTGCTTATTGTCCAACATATCCAGGACGAGAACAGGTTCAACAAAATATATATAAATACAATGAGATGTGTATAAATACAGTGAGACGTGTATTAATATATAAATACAGTGAGACGTGTATATATATATATATATAAATACAGTGAGACGTGTATATATATAAATACAGTGAGACGTGTATAAATATATAAATACAGTGAGACGTGTATATATATATAAATACAGTGAGACGTGTATATATATAAATACAGTGAGACGTGTATATATATATAAATACAGTGAGACGTGTATATATATAAATACAGTGAGACTTAACTTAACCCTGAATAAACCAGAATCCTGTATAAAATGAACATTATAGTCCCAATGTAGAAAATCTTTGTTAATTTAACCTGTATAAAATCTTTGTTAATTTAATCTGTATAAAATGAACATTATAGTCCCAATGTAGAAAATCTTTGTTAATTTAACCTGTATAAAATGAACATTATAGTCCCAATGTAGAAAATCTTTGTTAATTTAATCTGTAAAAAATGAACATTATAGTCCCAATTGTAGAAAATCTTTGTTAATTTAACCTGTTTAAAATGAACATAGTCCTAATGTAGAAAATCTTTGTTAATTTAATCTGTATAAAATGAACATTATAGTCCTAATGTAGAAAATCTTTGTTAATTTAACCTGTATAAAATCTTTGTTAATTTAATCTGTATAAAATGAACATTATAGTCCCAATGTAGAAAATCTTTGTTAATTTAACCTGTATAAAATGAACATTATAGTCCCAATGTAGAAAATCTTTGTTAATTTAATCTGTAAAAAATGAACATTATAGTCCCAATTGTAGAAAATCTTTGTTAATTTAACCTGTTTAAAATGAACATAGTCCTAATGTAGAAAATCTTTGTTAATTTAGCCTGTTTAAAATGAACATTATAGTCCCAATGTAGAAAATCTTTGTTAATTTAACCTGTATAAGTTGAACATTATAGTCCTAATGTAGAAAATCTTTGTTAATTTAATCTGTATAAAATGAACATTATAGTCCCAATGTAGAAAATCTTTGTTAATTTAATCTGTATAAGCTGAACATTATAGTCCCAATGTAGAAAATCTTTGTTAATTTAACCTGTATAAAATGAACATTATAGTCCCAATGTAGAAAATCTTTGTTAATTTAATCTGTATAAGCTGAACACATATAAGCTGGTCCCATGGGCGTTCAGTTTAGGCAGGGTTCACTGTCTTGATATAAATATAGAGAAATAAGGAACACATATAAGCTGGTCCCATGGGCGTTCGGTTTAGGCAGGGTTCACTGTCTTGATACAGAGTTGGTGCATACTTTTTTTTTCTGTCTGACATTGGGTCAGACAGGAACTGGGATTCTGTCTGACCCATGGCCTTTGTGTCTGTCCCACCATTTTTTTGTAATATTGTATATAACCTGTCAAATTTTGTTTTTTATACAGAACTGAATGCAAGATTACCTATGGTCATGATCATTAAACAACTCAATTAAATGTTTTTCTGTATACATATTTTTATCTTAAAAGATAAGGCAGATATAGCCAACAATCCGTATCTAATGGTCCGATCACATTCCGAATATTATACATCAATGTCAGTTTCCGGTTTACCTACATTTTTTTATTTCAGTTAAGAATATGAATCTGTTGTCATCTTCAATATATAAGCATCTCAAAACATATTTAATTAAACACAAACAATCTTTGATATTTGGGGAGTGTGGAAGTCAACTTATTTCTGTGCTCAGTAATATATTTCAGTTTTAATGTTCCACGTTTTGCAGGTGCTCGTTCTACTAAAAGGATGTTTACATTTGCGCATAGGAGTTTCGATTTAAACAAATAGGAACGCGTCGGTCTGACAGAATAAATAAACAAATTTCAAGTCTCTGTCTGACATTTTAATAAAACTGAAAACGGAATTTAATGCCATTGGCAGTGGAAACTGAGAGTGAATAAATTTCAATCGCCAACTGGGCGACCACAAAGTAATATTTTCGTGACGGACATTGGGACAGACACGGTTCATTAATTAGTCGGACCGACCGTTATTCTGCCGGTCAGGTCTGACGATTTTCGCCAACTCTGTTGATATAAATATAGAGAAATGAGGGTGGAAAGTAACAAACACTTTAGCCTTTAATTTTGTAACAACTACAGTACATGCACCTACTCTTTCCCTAATATACAGGTAATTTTATGACGAGATGAAAAGAAGCTACCGATATCATTGTACCATATTCTCCCATTACTTGTTTAATACAAAAATGTACCTTTTTATCAGGAAGTTGAATATAAAATCCATATCCTTCTATTTTTAAACTGAGGATCAGAGGTGTCTTTTGTTCTATATCATTTCACACCAATTCTATGACAACTAACATATCACATACTGAAGTCCATTGATCTTCCTACTTTCTTAAAGATGTATTACAAATTATAATCTAGAATGAACAATTTGTTATAGTAATTATACCTGCCTGTTTTTCAGGTATTGCAAATTATAATCTAGAATGAACAATTTATTATGGTAATTATACCTGCCTGTTTTTCAGGTATTACAAATTAAAATGAAGAATGAACAATTTATTATAGTAATTATACCTGCCTGTTTTTCAGGAATCTCTTTTTAATGTTATTGGTAAACCCATCCTGGAATGTTGTATTAGTGGATACAATGGCACAATATTTGCATAGTAAGTGAAATTGTATGTATTGACTGTTAATTGTTAAACATATACATTAGGTGTATAACTGACATTAATTAATTAATAATTAAGAATATGGATATTTCATGTACAACACTATTTTTGATTGTATGATGTTGTTTAATGATATTGATAGATAAATTACTGATCATCCACAAGTAATTAAACTTGATCAAATAAAGTTGTAGATTGTTGTCTAATGTAAACCTTACCACATGTAGCAGTCATAATCTCAAACAATAGTAGAGAAAGATAGTCATTCCCAAGGTCTGTCGGACATGTGGCAATGTCCAGTAAAAATTGGTTTGGTCCTTTAAAAGGTTATTAATTACTGGACCAAATAACTAGTAGGAATCTGAGCACCTCCTCTGTGGAGTATGTGAATGTCCTGTAAACTTGATGCTGGGTCCAGAAATTCATACTCCTTTACTGGACCGAATGTCCATTCAACTTCAATTTACCTTGGGAAACACTGGAGATAGGTACTGATAATATAGTGATATGTAAAGTCAGCTACCATAAGCTAAAGGCAATGACAACCTCCTAATTTAATGTGTAGTTCTAGTCTAAATGTATGGTTTGTCTTAGGGCAATGACAACCTCCTAATTTAAGGTGTAGTTCTAGCCTAAATGTATGGTTTGTCTTAGGGCAATGACAACCTCCTAATTTAATGTGTAGTTCTAGCCTAAATGTATGGTTTGTCTTAGGGCAATGACAACCTCCTAATTTAAGGTGTAGTTCTAGCCTAAATGTATGGTTTGTCTTAGGGAAATGACAACCTCCTAATTTAATGTGTAGTTCTAGCCTACAGGGTATTCAATCAGATTGTATTGAATGGGCTGAATTGAAATTTGAAGCGGCTACATGATAAAAGGGGGGTTTGTTCACTTACATTCAAAATGGTGTATTCTGAGGCATTTTAAGGTAGTTTACAAGTGCATGAAAAAGAAGGTTTCATAGAAATGATTTTTTTTTTAATTTTAGCAAGCAATAAGACCATTTCAAGATGACCGTGGAGCTTTTCAAACTTTTCCATTTGTGTATGTCAGGAGTTATCCATCGTTAACATAATTATCTTTTCGATGTATCTCTAGATTTTTCAATTGATATATCTCTATCATTTAAACGTTTAATCGAACATCACATGATAATAAGCTAAGTGTAGAATTGACACCGATCAATGATAAATTCGGATAAATTCGTTTCATTCCCCTAGTAAACAGATAACCCCTGACAAATGCATTGCTATCGATCCTGAAATGCATTGTTTTTTGTATAATTGTGGATTTTAAAAATCTTTAAGATGAAAGAGTGAATAAATATTGTATATTTCTTTTATTTAATGGGAAAATATTTTAGTTTCTAAAAGTCGAACCGGCGATTTCACTCGTTTGAAGCGGCAACATATCGCCGGGTGCCGGCCCTTATTGAAATCCCTCAGCCTAAATGTATGGTTTGTCAATTTAGAATGTACATGTATCTGTTAAAATGAATTCTAGTGTTTATATTACATAAGTTTTCTGACTAGAAACATTTGTGCAGTAACTGGTCATCCATCATATTTTCTACAGCTTAAATAGAAGGATTGATATATGGCACTTTAGATTTTCCATTTTTATGCACACTTAGTCACAGTATTATTAAAGACCTCACAGTGACATGGTGATGAAGAACAGCAATAACAGAACTGTTACTTAACATTTGGTTTTTATCTGAGCTCGTTGTGGATTTTGTTGATGTTTACTTAGGCATGTTAGGATTTGAAAAATATAGATTACATACAAACAATATAATTAATGAATAAACAGAAACAATATATTTAATGAATAAACAGAGACAATTAAATATATTGAGGTGATGAAAATGAAGCAAATTATAAAATGAAATTGCATTGATTTTCCAGCAAATTTTCAGTTCATCTCTGAAGTGATATATGTTGTATAGGTGTTTTTATGCTTTGTATGTATTAAATAAAAATGAAATAGGTATTTGTTTATGATTTATATAACACTTGTATAAACTATTTCAATGTTTTTATAATCATGTTTTTCAGTGGACAAACAGGTTCTGGAAAAACACATACTATGTTGGGTATGTATTTTCATTGTTTACCTCTCATAAAACATTGTATGTCAAAGAGATCTCTTTAGTAACTATTTGAATTGTGTAGTTTATCAAACAATGACAAAAAGGCAGTACAATTGTGGTAAAAATAATTGTGTAAAAATTTCAAAGTTGAAGCTAAATGATAAAGCACAAATATGCCATTTTTCCTTTCATAAAGAGGTATAAATCTACAATCAATTCTACAGTATATTATAGTAAACATCACTGCTGTGTTAGTCATTTAATTATGATCTATATATTCCAGGTCCTTGTGATGATGCAGATAACTTTCAACATGAATTAAGAGGCATTATACCTAGAAGTTTTGAAAATCTGTTTAACCATGTGGCAAGAGAGCAAGACATGGTAAATACTCTGTTATCTCTGAGCTTACATACACACATCACATGGTAGTTGGATTTACAATTACCTATGCAATCAGTGCCTATCACCACTAAAGTTGTAAGTTCAAACTCCGTTTATGGCGAGGTGTACTCGATACAACATTATGTGATAAAGTTTGTCAGTGACTTGCGACAGGTCGGTGGTTTCCTCCACCAATAAAACTGACCGCCACAATATAGCTGAAATATTGTTGAAAGTGGCGTTAAACACCATAAACCAAGCCAACAATACATCACATGGTCTATTGCTTTGCCTATTTATCTAGGGAATACAAACCATAGGTATTTCTATTGATATCATCACCAGCTCTTAATATGGTATTTCATTGTATGTGTATCTGAAATACATGGTCAACATCAGAACACAGTTTAATATAGGACTATTTGTGAAAATATTTTAAAAGTCCTCACGAAAACTACAAACCAAAGCTGTATTTGACTGATCTTTAAACAGTCCAATAGTCTTTTATAAATTTACTTTTTTTTATATGAATCTAAAATGCAAGATGGCTTCTCCTACATGACAAAATTTAATTCATTGAAGACAATTTTGAACATGATTAAAGGATGGTCCATTACAAATTTTACATGGAATCTGTGATGGCAGACACCATAGGAAATAGTTAATATACTGGGTAGGATTCTTTGGGAAAATGTTTTAAAAATCCTGTCAAACACTACAAAACTTATTGAATCCAAATTATCATTATATAATAGATAATTTATAACCAGTTAACCAATACAGATCAGACGAGCCTCTTGTTTAATCTTGCTTTCCTTCTATTTTTCAGGTCAAAGAGAAAGAATTCCTTTTAAAATGCTCATTCTTAGAAATATACAGAGAGGATGTGTTTGATTTACTGGAGCCATCAAATCGAGGTCTTCATCTGAGAGAGAATATGAAGAAAGGAGTATTTGTTGAAGGTTTAGTAGAAATAGCTGTGACCAGTGCTGCTGAAGCTTATCAAGTATGTACTCATTTTATCCTCATCGTCATAAGTAGTGCAAAGTTTCTCTTTGATTTTAATATTGCCATTCACAAACTAATTAAATTTAATTGGCCACATACATGGCTAACCCGGTTATCAAATATGAATTGAAAAATGGCTGAAATTGGCAAAAAAAACATTCAATGAATTTAGTCTGTTAATATGAAACATCATTGTGATTATGATGGCAATGTTCTTTTTCCATGGCTGAAAGTAGTGCAACAAACATTTAACCATATCAAATTAGAGTGAGTGAGTGATTGTTGTTTAACGCCAATTCAGCAATTTTTCAGCTATATCATGGCGAGAACAAGTTAATTATCAATGAGATGATGATAAGGTCTGCTTTGTTCTAGACCAACACAGATTTTTATAGTGCTAGCTCACTGAAACAACAGTCCGCGGGTAGACACACGATCTACCGCACTCGAGGCGAGCACGTTAACCATTACGCCACCGATGCGGTTATATCAGCACATGTTCACACTTGGACTTGTGGTCAGAAAATGTCCAGTGCTAGTTTTGTACTAATACTCCAAAATCATCAAATCGAAACACTATATACTGGATAGAATGTTCTGATAGGGAACATGAGGGAGAAGTGAAGGCATGACAGGGAGACTTCCAACAGCTTCATATAGATATGTTTCCACAAAATTATGTTGTTTATTCGCATCATTTAAAAAACATTTGCATTTGAAGTGTGCCCTTATTAATATCTTGTTAATATCCTTCATATTTAATTTAAATTCGTTTTCTATATATCTTGCATCATAATGTTCTTTTCTTTCCCCTATTTTTTTTCTATCAAATTTCCTCCATGTTTAAAACTTGACAAGTTGATTGTTTAGCTTTGAATGAGCTGCAAATAACTCAAGTTGTGTTAAAATAATGAAAACAATATAATACAACCCAACAACCAGGAAGCGTCTGTTTGCTTATTTTTATATTTGGGATTTAATTTCCACTTGGAATTTCTTTTAGTACAAATTTAGAAGTTTGCCATGATTCTTTGGTCTCAACAAGTTAAACCTTTATTGCTTGAATAAAACCTTTTTTGCTCACGTTGCCAAAGGCAACGTGAGCTTTTACCATCATTTGGTGTCCGTCGTCTGTCGACCGTTGTCTATAAACTTTTCATATTTTAATCTTCCCCTCTGAAACCGCTTAGCAAAATGACCCAAATCTTGGTAGGAAGAATGTATGTAAGGTTCTTTTTTAGGATTGCTCATTTCGTCCCAATCCGTTAACAAACATGGCCACCATAGACAATTCTTGTTTCTGGTTTGTAAATTTCTAAAAAATCTTCTCCTCTGAAACAACCTAGCCAAATGAACCAAAGCTTGGTAGGTATAATCTCAGGAAGGTTCTCTATAAAGATTGCTCAGCTTGGTAGGTATAATCTCAGGAAGGTTCTCTATAAAGATTGCTCATTTCGTCCCGATCCATTAACAAACATGGCCGCCACAGGCAATTCCTGGTTTTGGTTAGTCGATTTCTGAAAATCTTCTCCCCTGAAACCACTTGGCCAAATGAAGCAAAATTTTTACGGGAAGCATCTATGGAAGGTCCTCTATAAGATTATCTCATTTCATTCTGATTTGACAAAAAACATGGTCGTCGTGGGCAATTTTTGTTTCTGAAATTGAAAAAATCTTCTCTGAAACTAGGAGACACAATGTATAATGTATGGGAGATTCTGTACAACATTTCCATATTTCATGCCAATCATACAACTAATATGGCTGCCGTAGACAGTTCTTGTTTGTTATTGGCGAATTAAAAAAATCTTTTCTTCAACCCTTTGGCTTAATTAATTGAAGTTTTGTAGGAATCGCCTATGGAAGGTATATAAAGTTTCCTCAAAATTGAATGACAGGTGAGCAACACAGGCTCAGCCCACTGAGCCTCTAGTTTTTTCAGTCGTCTTTAAATTAATTTGTGTTTTTGTAGGTGTTAAATGCTGGGTATATCAACAGGAGGGTAGCCTCTACATCAATGAATAGAGAAAGTTCAAGAAGTCATGCTGTCTTTACAGTCACCATTGAATCAAAGGCATTAAATTAATTTTCTTAATAATGATCATACAGAAAATTTGTGCAGGGAAAATTAGAAGCATGCTTTTTATACACTAAAATTATAAAAAGAAATTTTAAAAATAATTAAGTATACAAAAATAATTAAACATACAAAAATAATTAAGCATACAAAAATAATTAAACATGCAAAAATAATTAACATACAAAAATAATCAACATACAAAAATAATTAACATACAAAAATAATTAAACATACAAAAATAATTAACATACAAAAATAATTAAACATACAAAAATAATTAACATACAAAAATAATTAACATACAAAAATAATTAAACATGCAAGAATAATTAACATACAAAAATAATTAAACATACAAAAATAATTAACATACAAAAATAATTAAACATACAAAAATAATTAACATACAAAAATAATTAAGCATACAAAAATAATTAACATACAAAAATAATTAACATACAAAAATAATTAAACATGCAAAAATAATTAACATACAAAAATAATAAAACAGACAAAAATAATTAACATACAAAAATAATTAAACATACAAAAATAATTAAACATACAAAAATAATTAACATACAAAAATAATTAAGCATACAAAAATATTTAAACATACAAAAATAATTAACATACAAAAATAATTAACATACAAAAATAATTAAACATACAAAAATAATTAACATGCAAAAATAATTAAACATACAAAAATAATTAACATACAAAAAATAATTAAACATACAAAAATAATTAACATACAAAAATAATTAAACATACAAAAATAATTAACATACAAAAATAATTAAACATGCAAAAATAATTAACATACAAAAATAATTAAACATACAAAAATAATTAACATACAAAAATAATTAAACATACAAAAATAATTAACATACAAAAATAATTAAGCATACAAAAATAATTAACATACAAAAATAATTAAACATGCAAAAATAATTAACATACAAAAATAATAAAACAGACAAAAATAATTAACATACAAAAATTATTAAACATACAAAAATAATTAAACATACAAAAATAATTAACATACAAAAATAATTAAGCATACAAAAATAATTAACATACAAAAATAATTAAACATACAAAAATAATTAACATACAAAAATAATTAAACATACAAAAATAATTAACATACAAAAATAATTAAACATACAAAAATAATTAACAAACAAAAATAATTAAACATACAAAAATAATTAACTTACAAAAATAATTAAACATACAAAAATAATGAGAAAATCTATTGTAATTTGATGGTAAACATGATTTGATACTTTAATTACTGCGGCACACAATTTTTATATTTTAACGTAACGAAGACAACCAGCTGTTAATTTTACAAATGTAGAATTATTCTATCTAATTTCATTAATTTATTTTTAAACATTGTGTGCAGATCTTTGATTGGTTTATACATATGTAAAGGTTGAAGGGATTTACCTGATATAATGGTTAAATTTTGTTTGGACTTCAGATAAGAATTGACTTTTGCCGAAGTTTAAACTAGTTCAGTAACTTTAAGGTATCCTATTCCTTTAATGAGACAAGTTACACATGTACATGTATATAAACAGATTTATTATACCCCCGCTCCCCGAAGGGGGAGGGGGGGTATACTGTTTTACCTCTGTCCGTCCATCCGTCCGTCCAAGATATTTTTCGTCGCATTTTTCTCAGTAACTTGATGGCAGAAATCTGATATTTGGTCACAAGCTTCATATAGGTATACCATATTGTGGGTAGCGTTTTTGGACCCGTCAGATTCCTACTTCCTGCTTGACGACTTAGTTGGTTTTTATACACATTGAACATATATGCACATTTTTCGTCACATTTTTCTCAGCAACTATTGATGACATAGATCTGATATTTGGTCACAAGCTTCATATAGGTACCCCATATCGTGGGAAGCGTTTTTGGACCCATCAGATTCCTACTTTCTGTTTGCCGACTTAGTTGGTTTTTATACACATTGAACATATATGCACATTTTTCGTCACATTTTTCTCAGCAACTATTGATGGCAGAAATCTGATATTTGGTCACAAGCTTCATATAGGTACCCCATATCGTGGGAAGCGTTTTTGAACCCATCGGATTCCTACTTCCTGTTTGCCGACTTTGTTGATTTTTATACACATTGAACATATATGCACATTTTTCGTCGCATTTTTCTCAGCAACTATTGATGACAGAAATCTGATATTTGGTCACAAGCTTCATATAGGTACCCCATATTGTGGGAAAGGTTTTTTGACCCGTCAGATTCCTACTTCCTATTTGCCTAAGAGCGGGGGTATCATAGGTGAGCATTAGCTCACAGTTCATCTTGTTTATAACTATTGTAAAAATTATATAATTTTTATACTTTAGGAAAAGAAAGATGGTTTGCAAAATTTACGTACGTCTCAGCTGAATCTTGTTGATTTAGCAGGAAGTGAAAGACAGAAAGATTCTAATTCTGTGGGTCAAAGGTTAAAGGTTCGTTTATGTAGAGATTTGTTGTGAAATGACATGTAATAACTGTGAACACAGCAGATGCTTCACACTCTTAGTTTAAAAAAAAAGATAAATAATGAGTAACCATTGATGATTTAGATATCGGGAATTTGGCATAATAATTTGTATAGTAATATTGACATCAAACAAGGGTTACAAATATTTACTGGGTTTATTATTTGCAAATTCGGGGTATTGACATTGTTTTGTTTTTTTTATTTATAAATAGGTTTTGCAAGTTACAAGTTTAAAGCAGTGGAATTTTAGTAAAGTTAAAGTGGCATTATCTGAGTGTAGAAATCTATTCTTTTTCTGAGATTTTTTTGTAGAAATCTATGCTTTTTCTGAAACAACCTTTTACAGTTTTTTTTAATCTTTGTAAAAATCCATATAAGTAAATGATGGTTATGTACAATGTACATGTATATATGATTGTATTAACTGTGAGTGTCATAGACATCCATATAAGTCAATGATAGTTATATACAATGTACATATATATATGATTGTATTAACTGTGAATGTCATAGACATCCATATAAGTAAATGATAGTTATATACAATGTACATGTATATATGATTGTATTAACTGTGAATGTCATAGACATCCATATAAGTAAATGATAGTTATATACAATGTACATGTATATATGATTGTATTAACTGTGAATGTCATAGACATCCATATAAGTAAATGATAGTTATATACAATGTACATGTATATATGATTGTATTAACTGTGAGTGTCATAGACATCCATATAAGTAAATGATAGTTATATACAATGTACATGTATATATGATTGTATTAACTGTGAATGTCATAGACATCCATATAAGTAAATGATGGTTATATACAATGTACATGTATATATGATTGTATTAACTGTGCGTGTCATAGACATCCATATAAGTAAATGATAGTTATATACAATGTACATGTATATATGATTGTATTAACTGTGAGTGTCATAGACATCCATATAAGTAAATGATAGTTATGTACAATGTACATGTATATATGATTGTATTAACTGTGAATGTCATAGACATCCATATAAGTAAATGATGGTTAAATACAATGTACATGTATATATGATTGTATTAACTGTGAGTGTCATAGACATCCATATAAGTAAATGATGGTTATATACAATGTACATGTATATATGATTGTATTAACTGTGAATGTCATAGACATCCATATAAGTAAATGATGGTTAAATACAATGTACATGTATATATGATTGTATTAACTGTGAGTGTCATAGACATCCATATAAGTAAATGATGGTTATATACAATGTACATGTATATATGATTGTATTAACTGTGAATGTCATAGACATCCATATAAGTAAATGATAGTTATATACAATGTACATGTATATATGATTGTATTAACTGTGCGTGTCATAGACATCCATATAAGTAAATGATGGTTATATACAATGTACATGTATATATGATTGTATTAACTGTGCGTGTCATAGACATCCATATAAGTAAATGATGGTTAAATACAATGTACATGTATATATGATTGTATTAACTGTGAGTGTCATAGACATCCATATAAGTAAATGATAGTTAAATACAATGTACATGTATATATGATTGTATTAACTGTGAATGTCATAGACATCCATATAAGTAAATGATGGTTAAATACAATGTACATGTATATATGATTGTATTAACTGTGCGTGTCATAGACATCCATATAAGTAAATGATGGTTAAATACAATGTACATGTATATATGATTGTATTAACTGTGAGTGTCATAGACATCCATATAAGTAAATGATAGTTATATACAATGTACATGTATATATGATTGTATTAACTGTGCATGTCATAGACATCCATATAAGTAAATGATGGTTAAATACAATGTACATGTATATATGATTGTATTAACTGTGAATGTCATAGACATCCATATAAGTAAATGATAGTTAAATACAATGTACATGTATATATGATTGTATTAACTGTGAGTGTCATAGACATCCATATAAGTAAATGATGGTTAAATACAATGTACATGTATATATGATTGTATTAACTGTGAGTGTCATAGACATCCATATAAGTAAATGATAGTTATATACAATGTACATGTATATATGATTGTATTAACTGTGAATGTCATAGACATCCATATAAGTAAATGATGGTTATATACAATGTACATGTATATATGATTGTATTAACTGTGAATGTCGTAGATATCCATATAAGTAAATGATAGTTATATACAATGTACATGTATATATGATTGTATTAACTGTGAATGTCATAGACATCCATATAAGTAAATGATAGTTATATACAATGTACATGTATATATGATTGTATTAACTGTGAATGTCATCGACATCCATATAAGTAAATGATGGTTATATACAATGTACATGTATATATGATTGTATTAACTGTGAGTGTCATAGACATCCATATAAGTAAATGATAGTTAAATACAATGTACATGTATATATGATTGTATTAACTGTGAATGTCATAGACATCCATATAAGTAAATGATGGTTAAATACAATGTACATGTATATATGATTGTATTAACTGTGAATGTCATAGACATCCATATAAGTAAATGATAGTTATATACAATGTACATGTATATATGATTGTATTAACTGTGAATGTCATAGACATCCATATAAGTAAATGATAGTTATATACAATGTACATGTATATATGATTGTATTAACTGTGAATGTCATAGACATCCATATAAGTAAATGATGGTTAAATACAATGTACATGTATATATGATTGTATTAACTGTGAATGTCATAGACATCCATATAAGTAAATGATAGTTATATACAATGTACATGTATATATGATTGTATTAACTGTGAGTGTCATAGACATCCATATAAGTAAATGATGGTTATATACAATGTACATGTATATATGATTGTATTAACTGTGCGTGTCATAGACATCCATATAAGTAAATGATGGTTAAATACAATGTACATGTATATATGATTGTATTAACTGTGAATGTCATAGACATCCATATAAGTAAATGATGGTTATATACAATGTACATGTATATATGATTGTATTAACTGTGAATGTCATAGACATCCATATAAGTAAATGATGGTTAAATACAATGTACATGTATATATGATTGTATTAACTGTGAATGTCATAGACATCCATATAAGTAAATGATAGTTATATACAATGTACATGTATATATGATTGTATTAACTGTGAGTGTCATAGACATCCATATAAGTAAATGATGGTTATATACAATGTACATGTATATATGATTGTATTAACTGTGCGTGTCATAGACATCCATATAAGTAAATGATGGTTAAATACAATGTACATGTATATATGATTGTATTAACTGTGAGTGTCATAGACATCCATATAAGTAAATGATAGTTAAATACAATGTACATGTATATATGATTGTATTAACTGTGAATGTCATAGACATCCATATAAGTAAATGATGGTTATATACAATGTACATGTATATATGATTGTATTAACTGTGAGTGTCATAGACATCCATATAAGTAAATGATAGTTAAATACAATGTACATGTATATATGATTGTATTAACTGTGAATGTCATAGACATCCATATAAGTAAATGATGGTTAAATACAATGTACATGTATATATGATTGTATTAACTGTGAATGTCATAGACATCCATATAAGTAAATGATAGTTATATACAATGTACATGTATATATGATTGTATTAACTGTGAATGTCATAGACATCCATATAAGTAAATGATAGTTATATACAATGTACATGTATATATGATTGTATTAACTGTGAATGTCATAGACATCCATATAAGTAAATGATGGTTAAATACAATGTACATGTATATATGATTGTATTAACTGTGAATGTCATAGACATCCATATAAGTAAATGATAGTTATATACAATGTACATGTATATATGATTGTATTAACTGTGAGTGTCATAGACATCCATATAAGTAAATGATGGTTATATACAATGTACATGTATATATGATTGTATTAACTGTGCGTGTCATAGACATCCATATAAGTAAATGATGGTTAAATACAATGTACATGTATATATGATTGTATTAACTGTGAATGTCATAGACATCCATATAAGTAAATGATGGTTATATACAATGTACATGTATATATGATTGTATTAACTGTGAATGTCATAGACATCCATATAAGTAAATGATGGTTAAATACAATGTACATGTATATATGATTGTATTAACTGTGAATGTCATAGACATCCATATAAGTAAATGATAGTTATATACAATGTACATGTATATATGATTGTATTAACTGTGAGTGTCATAGACATCCATATAAGTAAATGATGGTTATATACAATGTACATGTATATATGATTGTATTAACTGTGCGTGTCATAGACATCCATATAAGTAAATGATGGTTAAATACAATGTACATGTATATATGATTGTATTAACTGTGAATGTCATAGACATCCATATAAGTAAATGATAGTTATATACAATGTACATGTATATATGATTGTATTAACTGTGAGTGTCATAGACATCCATATAAGTAAATGATGGTTATATACAATGTACATGTATATATGATTGTATTAACTGTGCGTGTCATAGACATCCATATAAGTAAATGATGGTTAAATACAATGTACATGTATATATGATTGTATTAACTGTGAATGTCATAGACATCCATATAAGTAAATGATAGTTATATACAATGTACATGTATATATGATTGTATTAACTGTGAATGTCATAGACATCCATATAAGTAAATGATAGTTATATACAATGTACATGTATATATGATTGTATTAACTGTGAATGTCATAGACATCCATATAAGTAAATGATGGTTAAATACAATGTACATGTATATATGATTGTATTAACTGTGAATGTCATAGACATCCATATAAGTAAATGATTGTTATATACAATGTACATGTATATATGATTGTATTAACTGTGAGTGTCATAGACATCCATATAAGTAAATGATGGTTAAATACAATGTACATGTATATATGATTGTATTAACTGTGAATGTCATAGACATCCATATAAGTAAATGATAGTTATATACAATGTACACGTATATATGATTGTATTAACTGTGAGTGTCATAGACATCCATATAAGTAAATGATGGTTAAATACAATGTACATGTATATATGATTGTATTAACTGTGAATGTCATAGACATCCATATAAGTAAATGATAGTTATATACAATGTACATGTATATATGATTGTATTAACTGTGAATGTCATAGACATCCATATAAGTAAATGATAGTTATATACAATGTACATGTATATATGATTGTATTAACTGTGAATGTCATAGACATCCATATAAGTAAATGATGGTTAAATACAATGTACATGTATATATGATTGTATTAACTGTGAGTGTCATAGACATCCATATAAGTAAATGATGGTTATATACAATGTACATGTATATATGATTGTATTAACTGTGCGTGTCATAGACATCCATATAAGTAAATGATAGTTATATACAATGTACATGTATATATGATTGTATTAACTGTGAATGTCATAGACATCCATATAAGTAAATGATAGTTATATACAATGTACATGTATATATGATTGTATTAACTGTGAATGTCATAGATACCATATAAGTAAATGATAGTTATATACAATGTACATGTATATATGATTGTATTAACTGTGAATGTCATAGACATCCATATAAGTAAATGATAGTTATATACAATGTACATGTATATATGATTGTATTAACTGTGAATGTCATAGACATCCATATAAGTAAATGATAGTTATATACAATGTACATGTATATATGATTGTATTAACTGTGAATGTCATAGACATCCATATAAGTAAATGATAGTTATATACAATGTACATGTATATATGATTGTATTAACTGTGAATGTCATAGACATCCATATAAGTAAATGATGGTTAAATACAATGTACATGTATATATGATTGTATTAACTGTGCGTGTCATAGACATCCATATAAGTAAATGATAGTTAAATACAATGTACATGTATATATGATTGTATTAACTGTGAGTGTCATAGACATCCATATAAGTAAATGATAGTTATATACAATGTACATGTATATATGATTGTATTAACTGTGAATGTCATAGACATCCATATAAGTAAATGATGGTTAAATACAATGTACATGTATATATGATTGTATTAACTGTGAATGTCATAGACATCCATATAAGTAAATGATGGTTATATACAATGTACATGTATATATGATTGTATTAACTGTGAATGTCATAGACATCCATATAAGTAAATGATGGTTATATACAATGTACATGTATATATGATTGTATTAACTGTGAGTGTCATAGACATCCATATAAGTAAATGATGGTTAAATACAATGTACATGTATATATGATTGTATTAACTGTGAATGTCATAGACATCCATATAAGTAAATGATAGTTAAATACAATGTACATGTATATATGATTGTATTAACTGTGAATGTCATAGACATCCATATAAGTAAATGATGGTTAAATACAATGTACATGTATATATGATTGTATTAACTGTGAATGTCATAGACATCCATATAAGTAAATGATAGTCATATACAATGTACATGTATATATGATTGTATTAACTGTGAATGTCATAGACATCCATATAAGTAAATGATAGTTATATACAATGTACATGTATATATGATTGTATTAACTGTGAATGTCATAGACATCCATATAAGTAAATGATGGTTAAATACAATGTACATGTATATATGATTGTATTAACTGTGAATGTCATAGACATCCATATAAGTAAATGATAGTTATATACAATGTACATGTATATATGATTGTATTAACTGTGAGTGTCATAGACATCCATATAAGTAAATGATGGTTATATACAATGTACATGTATATATGATTGTATTAACTGTGAGTGTCATAGACATCCATATAAGTAAATGATGGTTAAATACAATGTACATGTATATATGATTGTATTAACTGTGAATGTCATAGACATCCATATAAGTAAATGATGGTTATATACAATGTACATGTATATATGATTGTATTAACTGTGAATGTCATAGACATCCATATAAGTAAATGATGGTTATATACAATGTACATGTATATATGATTGTATTAACTGTGAGTGTCATAGACATCCATATAAGTAAATGATAGTTATATACAATGTACATGTATATATGATTGTATTAACTGTGAATGTCATAGATACCATATAAGTAAATGATGGTTATATACAATGTACATGTATATATGATTGTATTAACTGTGAGTGTCATAGACATCCATATAAGTAAATGATAGTTATATACAATGTACATGTATATATGATTGTATTAACTGTGAATGTCATAGACATCCATATAAGTAAATGATAGTTATATACAATGTACATGTATATATGATTGTATTAACTGTGAATGTCATAGACATCCATATAAGTAAATGATAGTTATATACAATGTACATGTATATATGATTGTATTAACTGTGAGTGTCATAGACATCCATATAAGTAAATGATAGTTAAATACAATGTACATGTATATATGATTGTATTAACTGTGAATGTCATAGACATCCATATAAGTAAATGATGGTTATATACAATGTACATGTATATATGATTGTATTAACTGTGAGTGTCATAGACATCCATATAAGTAAATGATAGTTATATACAATGTACATGTATATATGATTGTATTAACTGTGAATGTCATAGATACCATATAAGTAAATGATGGTTATATACAATGTACATGTATATATGATTGTATTAACTGTGAATGTCATAGACATCCATATAAGTAAATGATAGTTAAATACAATGTACATGTATATATGATTGTATTAACTGTGCGTGTCATAGACATCCATATAAGTAAATGATAGTTATATACAATGTACATGTATATATGATTGTATTAACTGTGAATGTCATAGACATCCATATAAGTAAATGATGGTTAAATACAATGTACATGTATATATGATTGTATTAACTGTGAATGTCATAGACATCCATATAAGTAAATGATAGTTAAATACAATGTACATGTATATATGATTGTATTAACTGTGAATGTCATAGACATCCATATAAGTAAATGATAGTTATATACAATGTACATGTATATATGATTGTATTAACTGTGCGTGTCATAGACATCCATATAAGTAAATGATAGTTATATACAATGTACATGTATATATGATTGTATTAACTGTGAGTGTCATAGACATCCATATAAGTAAATGATAGTTATATACAATGTACATGTATATATGATTGTATTAACTGTGAATGTCATAGACATCCATATAAGTAAATGATGGTTAAATACAATGTACATGTATATATGATTGTATTAACTGTGAGTGTCATAGACATCCATATAAGTAAATGATGGTTATATACAATGTACATGTATATATGATTGTATTAACTGTGAATGTCATAGACATCCATATAAGTAAATGATAGTTATATACAATGTACATGTATATATGATTGTATTAACTGTGAGTGTCATAGACATCCATATAAGTAAATGATGGTTATATACAATGTACATGTATATATGATTGTATTAACTGTGAATGTCATAGACATCCATATAAGTAAATGATGGTTAAATACAATGTACATGTATATATGATTGTATTAACTGTGAATGTCATAGACATCCATATAAGTAAATGATAGTTATATACAATGTACATGTATATATGATTGTATTAACTGTGAGTGTCATAGACATCCATATAAGTAAATGATAGTTAAATACAATGTACATGTATATATGATTGTATTAACTGTGAATGTCATAGACATCCATATAAGTAAATGATAGTTATATACAATGTACATGTATATATGATTGTATTAACTGTGAATGTCATAGACATCCATATAAGTAAATGATAGTTATATACAATGTACATGTATATATGATTGTATTAACTGTGAATGTCATAGACATCCATATAAGTAAATGATAGTTAAATACAATGTACATGTATATATGATTGTATTAACTGTGAATGTCATAGACATCCATATAAGTAAATGATGGTTAAATACAATGTACATGTATATATGATTGTATTAACTGTGAGTGTCATAGACATCCATATAAGTAAATGATGGTCATATACAATGTACATGTATATATGATTGTATTAACTGTGAATGTCATAGACATCCATATAAGTAAATGATGGTTATATACAATGTACATGTATATATGATTGTATTAACTGTGAGTGTCATAGACATCCATATAAGTAAATGATAGTTATATACAATGTACATGTATATATGATTGTATTAACTGTGAGTGTCATAGACATCCATATAAGTAAATGATAGTCATATACAATGTACATGTATATATGATTGTATTAACTGTGAATGTCATAGACATCCATATAAGTAAATGATAGTTATATACAATGTACATGTATATATGATTGTATTAACTGTGAATGTCATAGACATCCATATAAGCAAATGATGGTTAAATACAATGTACATGTATATATGATTGTATTAACTGTGAGTGTCATAGACATCCATATAAGTAAATGATGGTTATATACAATGTACATGTATATATGATTGTATTAACTGTGAATGTCATAGACATCCATATAAGTAAATGATGGTTATATACAATGTACATGTATATATGATTGTATTAACTGTGAATGTCATAGACATCCATATAAGTAAATGATGGTTATATACAATGTACATGTATATATGATTGTATTAACTGTGAATGTCATAGACATCCATATAAGTAAATGATGGTTAAATACAATGTACATGTATATATGATTGTATTAACTGTGAGTGTCATAGACATCCATATAAGTAAATGATGGTTAAATACAATGTACAATCTCCATTACAAATACCCTCATACAAATAAAGGAAAAGGCCAGTCAGTTGAACAATTGTTATAATTCAATGCATTGTAATTTTTTATTTGTAAATAACTAATTGTTAAACAAAAAACACCTTTATTAACATCAATATGCCCAATTAAAAATATGAATATTTGGAATTTCCTGTCGTAGTGTAAGCGGCCATGACACCTCTTCATGTGACGTCACACAGTCCGTTCCTATTATTTGAATAAATAATCTATCTGACTCTTCCCAACATCGTGCCCTTTTGGTTATGTTTTAATATCAGATCAACTGCAATACAATGTTTACAATCGTATATTGTCCTAATTTTTTTCTTAATATTCCCATCCCATGTTACATTTTCATAAAACAAATGAGTTTATTTGTGTAGTTGGGGAGGGGTATCTACGTATAATTTCATGTTTTTCGTGAATGTCCGTAGGTTAAATAACTGTCAGTTTTAACTTATTTTATGCGTAACATGCTTTTTTCTTTTTTGTCGCTAATGCTATCGTACTTTCCCGTGTCTTTCGTGGTCACTGGTCGATGTGTTGACAAGGATAGTCCTGACCGGTAATTACAAAAAAAAAATCTTCTCACACTTTCTCTTTTCGTGCTTTAGTGTAATAAAATGCTTGACATGAAGCCATAATGATATTGTAAATATCAAAAGATAAATATACGACGCTATTTTACGATTTACATAATTTTTAATGATAAAATTGCACCTGATCAATGCTGATATGTATACACCATACCGTTTGTACGACGTCATAGGCAGGATAAATCCGAGAATGGATTATGCCTTTTGTCTCTTCCACATTGAAGAGTTTTGAAAAATGGCGATCCCCATTATTTGGTGCTACAGGCAACTTCAATCACCAAATTCTACCTTACGGTATACTATTTTTAACATTTATTAGCACAAATGTCTTTTATTTACTGTCATTTAAATTTTCACGCTAACTTGTTAAGACCATGGCCTTTTCCTTCAATATTCTGAGACAAGGATATACTATATTCTATATTTATTTATTATTTATTATTCTGAGACAAGGATATACTATATTCTATATTTATTTATTATTCTGAGACAAGGATATACTATATTCTATATTTATTTATTATTCTGGGACAAGGATATACTATATTCTATATTTATTTATTATTCTGAGACAAGAATATACTATATTCTATATTTATTTATTATTCTGAGACAAGGATATACTATATTCTATATTTATTTAATATTCTGAGACAAGAAGGTACTATATTCTATATTTATTTCTATTTTAGGAAGCAGGTTCTATAAACAAATCTTTGTCTGTATTGGGGAATGTTATCAACTCATTAGTACACATAAGTCATGGTAAAACCAGACATATACCATACAGAGATTCTAAGTTGACATTCTTGTTACGAGTAAGTAAACAATGATAATACATTTGTTTTATGATTGATTGTCATGCAGTTTTCTTGTTACTATTTTAAAACCTGTCACAGTTTGTTATTTAATGTTACAAATCTATGACCAGACAGTTCAATAATACCATTTATTAATTAACTACTGCTATATTTACATAAATAAGATGAAGACTGCCTTTGTGATACAGATAGTACAACTCTGCCAATACAGGACAAAGTCGGCCAATACAGATTTTGTTCTCGTATTGGCTGACTTTAATCCGACCAATATTGCTGTCCAGGATTCTTTCTAGATTTTACATACCTTTTAACAATAAAATAGAGACGCTATGTCACTGCTGATGAAACGAAATTAAAAGGAAGCGAAAGAAAATAAACATGTCTTGTCAGCGTAACTCCTCATAAACCATATAATGGATTTTGATGAAACTACACAAAAGAAGTACATAATATTTACATGTGCACAAATTAATGAAATAATAACAAGTTAATTTTCAATGAGATGATGAGATCCGCTTTGTACTAGATCAACACACTGAGTTGGATTTTTATTGTGCTAGCTCACTGAAACAGCAGTCTGCGGGTAGACATGTCGCTCCACTCTGGCACATTATTCTGATTCCAAGCCAACCAGTCTTTGCTCTTTCTCCTTAATGCTGCGTGCGTAGCAGAGAAGCAACAAATACCAATTTTATAGTCTGTGGTTTGACCAGACCGGTATCGATCTACCGCACTTGAGGCGATCACGCTAGCCATAATGCCACCAATGTGGTTTAATGTGTATTGGCATGAGGAGAAAAAGGTCTAAAAGCGAAAAGATAAAAACATATAAGACACTATTTTATGGTTAATTAATAAATATATCATTACGTGATGATTTCCGTATTGGCCTAGTTATTAGTCCTTGGGTACTTGTATTGGCTTTCACCTCAGGCCAATGCAACTCCCCTCGGACTGATAACTAGGCCAATATGGAAATCATCACGTAATGAGATCATTATGATAGTTTACCTAATTTTTTCTCACTTTTGAGACAGACCAGTTCCTATTTTTAGCGATGTGAGATTTTCTTATCTTGCATAGTGCAAGACAAAAAAATCATGTGCGTTTTATTGGCAAATGCATGTTGTACAGTTTATGTCAATTGTCCCCCCCAATTCTCCATGCTTTTCCGTTTTAAAATAAACAATTCACTGTATATAAGTTTTCAATCTTTTATAAGCACGCAAATCCTAACAATCAGCCATATTATTACATAATAACCTTCACGCAATACACAAAAATACGGAACTACTTTTTTGATTGACATGAAGGAGAAATAACTCACATTGTTTACATGATCGTCTGCTAAAAGTACATAAATAAACACGAAACTAAAAACAGCTGATAAAAGTGAGAAATAAAATCAAACACCGGCAAAAAGTGCAAGACAGGGAAATCTCTGACTTTTTCGGGTAAGATTTCCCTGTCTTGCACTTTTGCTGGTGTTAGATTCTATATCTCTTGTTTAATGGACACAAAACCAACAACATAAATGATGGGCCATGATATAGAAATAAAATCTCTCCAGCTCCCTGTCCCACAATTAGACTTTTTAGTATTATATCCTAATAATATTCAGATATTTAAGTATACTTCATATGATCAATCTCCATGACAACACAGAATATTGATTATATGTCTTACCTTGCTCTATTAATACTAGCTGCTATGTTAAATATTAATTCATATTAGTTAGATTTAAAAAAATCTAATTTGTTTTGTAGAAATGGTTTAATCAGTCGCAGATTAATTATGAAATTTTACTTTCAGGATTCATTAGGAGGAAATGCTAAAACACATATTATTGCCTGTGTACATCCAAGTTCTAAGTAAGTCATAAGATGATAAGTAGATCAGGAGACAAACCAGAAATAAATGTATAAAGGCATTTAGGCTATGGAGATTTATAGCTAATTATTACATTGTCTATTCCTTTAAACAATCTACACCTATGGTGAAAGTAATGGGTTTGATGAGAATCCTGTATCCCATGCTGTTAATTGACCAATCTATTACAAACACTTCTGTTTGATACTGAAATACAAATTCTTGTGTCACTTGGAAAATTAATCAGTTTTCATTGTGACAAATCATACTAAGTCAGGGATCACTAAACCAACTTAATGTCAACAAATATAGCTCTGACAACAACAATAACACAAATACAAAACTCTTAAGTTAAATATGAATGTCAACTAATATAGCTCTGACAACAACAATAACACAAATACAAAACTCTTAAGTTAAATATGAATGTCAACTAATATAGCTCTGACAACAACAATAACACAAATACAAAACTCTTAAGTTAAATATGAATGACAACTAATATAGCTCTGACAACAACAATAACACAAATACAAAACTCTTAAGTTAAATATGAATGACAACTAATATAGCTCTGACAACAACAATAACACAAATACAAAACTCTTTAAGTTGAATATGAATGACAACTAATATAGCTCTGACAACAACAATAACACAAATACAAAACTCTTTAAGTTAAATATGAATGACAACTAATATAGCTCTGACAACAACAATAACACAAATACAAAACTCTTAAGTTAAATATGAATGACAACTAATATAGCTCTGACAACAACAATAACACAAATACAAAACTCTAAGTTAAATATGAATGACAACTAATATAGCTCTGACAACAACAATAACACAAATACAAAACTCTAAGTTAAATATGAATGTCAACTAATATAGCTCTGACAACAACAATAACACAAATACAAAACTCTTAAGTTAAATATGAATGTCAACAAATATAGCTCTGACAACAACAATAACACAAATACAAAACTCTTAAGTTAAATATGAATGACAACTAATATAGCTCTGACAACAACAATAACACAAATACAAAACTCTTAAGTTAAATATGAATGTCAACTAATATAGCTCTGACAACAATAATAACACAAATACAAAACTCTTAAGTTAAATATGAATGACAACTAATATAGCTCTGACAACAACAATAACACAAATACAAAACTCTTAAGTTAAATATGAATGTCAACTAATATAGCTCTGACAACAATAATAACACAAATACAAAACTCTTAAGTTAAATATGAATGTCAACAAATATAGCTCTGACAACAACAATAACACAAATACAAAACTCTTAAGTTAAATATGAATGTCAACTAATATAGCTCTGACAACAATAATAACACAAATACAAAACTCTTAAGTTAAATATGAATGACAACTAATATAGCTCTGACAACAATAATAACACAAATACAAAACTCTTTAAGTTAAATATGAATGACAACTAATATAGCTCTGACAACAACAATAACACAAATACAAAACTCTTAAGTTAAATATGAATGACAACTAATATAGCTCTGACAACAATAATAACACAAATACAAAACTCTTAAGTTAAATATGAATGACAACTAATATAGCTCTGACAACAACAATAACACAAATACAAAACTCTTAAGTTAAATATGAATGTCAACTAATATAGCTCTGACAACAACAATAACACAAATACAAAACTCTTAAGTTAAATATGAATGTCAACAAATATAGCTCTGACAACAACAATAACACAAATACAAAACTCTTAAGTTAAATATGAATGACAACTAATATAGCTCTGACAACAACAATAACACAAATACAAAACTCTTAAGTTAAATATGAATGACAACTAATATAGCTCTGACAACAACAATAACACAAATACAAAACTCTAAGTTAAATATGAATGACAACTAATATAGCTCTGACAACAATAATAACACAAATACAAAACTCTTTAAGTTAAATATGAATGACAACTAATATAGCTCTGACAACAACAATAACACAAATACAAAACTCTTAAGTTAAATATGAATGACAACTAATATAGCTCTGACAACAATAATAACACAAATACAAAACTCTTTAAGTTAAATATGAATGACAACTAATATAGCTCTGACAACAACAATAACACAAATACAAAACTCTTAAGTTAAATATGAATGACAACTAATATAGCTCTGACAACAATAATAACACAAATACAAAACTCTTTAAGTTAAATATGAATGACAACTAATATAGCTCTGACAACAACAATAACACAAATACAAAACTCTTAAGTTAAATATGAATGACAACTAATATAGCTCTGACAACAATAATAACACAAATACAAAACTCTTTAAGTTAAATATGAATGACAACTAATATAGCTCTGACAACAACAATAACACAAATACAAAACTCTTAAGTTAAATATGAATGACAACTAATATAGCTCTGACAACAACAATAACACAAATACAAAACTCTTAAGTTAAATATGAATGACAACTAATATAGCTCTGACAACAACAATAACACAAATACAAAACTCTTAAGTTAAATATGAATGACAACTAATATAGCTCTGACAACAACAATAACACAAATACAAAACTCTTAAGTTAAATATGAATGACAACTAATATAGCTCTGACAACAACAATAACACAAATACAAAACTCTTAAGTTAAATATGAATGACAACTAATATAGCTCTGACAACAACAATAACACAAATACAAAACTCTTAAGTTAAATATGAATGACAACTAATATAGCTCTGACAACAACAATAACACAAATACAAAACTCTTAAGTTAAATATGAATGACAACTAATATAGCTCTGACAACAACAATAACACAAATACAAAACTCTTAAGTTAAATATGAATGACAACTAATATAGCTCTGACAACAACAATAACACAAATACAAAACTCTAAGTTAAATATGAATGACAACTAATATAGCTCTGACAACAACAATAACACAAATACAAAACTCTTAAGTTAAATATGAATGACAACTAATATAGCTCTGACAACAACAATAACACAAATACAAAACTCTTAAGTTAAATATGAATGACAACTAATATAGCTCTGACAACAACAATAACACAAATACAAAACTCTTAAGTTAAATATGAATGACAACTAATATAGCTCTGACAACAACAATAACACAAATACAAAACTCTTAAGTTAAATATGAATGACAACTAATATAGCTCTGACAACAACAATAACACAAATACAAAACTCTTAAGTTAAATATGAATGTCAACTAATATAGCTCTGACAACAACAATAACACAAATACAAAACTCTAAGTTAAATATGAATGACAACTAATATAGCTCTGACAACAACAATAACACAAATACAAAACTCTAAGTTAAATATGAATGACAACTAATATAGCTCTGACAACAACAATAACACAAATACAAAACTCTTAAGTTAAATATGAATGACAACTAATATAGCTCTGACAACAACAATAACACAAATACAAAACTCTTAAGTTAAATATGAATGACAACTAATATAGCTCTGACAACAACAATAACACAAATACAAAACTCTTAAGTTAAATATGAATGACAACTAATATAGCTCTGACAACAACAATAACACAAATACAAAACTCTTAAGTTAAATATGAATGACAACTAATATAGCTCTGACAACAACAATAACACAAATACAAAACTCTTAAGTTAAATATGAATGACAACTAATATAGCTCTGACAACAACAATAACACAAATACAAAACTCTAAGTTAAATATGAATGACAACTAATATAGCTCTGACAACAACAATAACACAAATACAAAACTCTAAGTTAAATATGAATGACAACTAATATAGCTCTGACAACAACAATAACACAAATACAAAACTCTTAAGTTGAATATGAATGACAACTAATATAGCTCTGACAACAACAATAACACAAATACAAAACTCTTAAGTTAAATATGAATGACAACTAATATAGCTCTGACAACAACAATAACACAAATACAAAACTCTAAGTTAAATATGAATGACAACTAATATAGCTCTGACAACAACAATAACACAAATACAAAACTCTAAGTTAAATATGAATGTCAACTAATATAGCTCTGACAACAACAATAACACAAATACAAAACTCTTAAGTTAAATATGAATGTCAACAAATATAGCTCTGACAACAACAATAACACAAATACAAAACTCTTAAGTTAAATATGAATGACAACTAATATAGCTCTGACAACAACAATAACACAAATACAAAACTCTTAAGTTAAATATGAATGTCAACTAATATAGCTCTGACAACAATAATAACACAAATACAAAACTCTTAAGTTAAATATGAATGACAACTAATATAGCTCTGACAACAATAACACAAATACAAAACTCTTAAGTTAAATATGAATGTCAACTAATATAGCTCTGACAACAATAATAACACAAATACAAAACTCTTAAGTTAAATATGAATGTCAACAAATATAGCTCTGACAACAACAATAACACAAATACAAAACTCTTAAGTTAAATATGAATGTCAACTAATATAGCTCTGACAACAATAATAACACAAATACAAAACTCTTAAGTTAAATATGAATGACAACTAATATAGCTCTGACAACAATAATAACACAAATACAAAACTCTTTAAGTTAAATATGAATGACAACTAATATAGCTCTGACAACAACAATAACACAAATACAAAACTCTTAAGTTAAATATGAATGACAACTAATATAGCTCTGACAACAATAATAACACAAATACAAAACTCTTAAGTTAAATATGAATGACAACTAATATAGCTCTGACAACAACAATAACACAAATACAAAACTCTTAAGTTAAATATGAATGTCAACTAATATAGCTCTGACAACAACAATAACACAAATACAAAACTCTTAAGTTAAATATGAATGTCAACAAATATAGCTCTGACAACAACAATAACACAAATACAAAACTCTTAAGTTAAATATGAATGACAACTAATATAGCTCTGACAACAACAATAACACAAATACAAAACTCTTAAGTTAAATATGAATGACAACTAATATAGCTCTGACAACAACAATAACACAAATACAAAACTCTAAGTTAAATATGAATGACAACTAATATAGCTCTGACAACAATAATAACACAAATACAAAACTCTTTAAGTTAAATATGAATGACAACTAATATAGCTCTGACAACAACAATAACACAAATACAAAACTCTTAAGTTAAATATGAATGACAACTAATATAGCTCTGACAACAATAATAACACAAATACAAAACTCTTTAAGTTAAATA